>CM045735.1:62932248-63039748 GCA_024760905.1 Plotosus lineatus | reverse complement strand
ATTCAGTCATTTTTCAAAATAAAAGACTTTTTTTTTTTTTTTTAATTAAAGTTCATTCAGACTCAGATAATAAATAAAACTGAAATAATGAATTATTTCTTCTGCGGACCAGTACCAATTGAGCCACGGACCGGTGGTTGGGGACCACTGCACTATAGCATTGCTTTAGTTTCAGTCTGTACATATATTACACATGATATTGCAAGGGTAAAGGATCTTAGTTATTTTGAGCCATATGTCCTGTATAGGGAAAAATACAAGTGACTTGAGCAACCTCTAAACATTAATAGATTTCAATTTTATTTGATATGTGGTGTTTTTGTACCAGTTGGAACATATTTGAGCGGTGAGAACATTAAAAATCATATCTTTAAAAATAAGGACCACTCTAATACCCATACACAAATGCCACATCCCATATGCATAAATATCGTACACACACAAATATTACACATAAACGCACATACATGTATACCACACACACATGTGCAGAAATGCCTGTTCTGTGTGTGTGAATTTATTGCAGTATGTTAGCCGGTCTGGATCTGGTTGAGAGAGAGAACTTCCTGGATGTTCATCTGACCCGGAACCGACCTCCTCCAGCCCGGAGACGGCGCTTGGGTCAGCGTGGTTCCTTCAGGAGATCAGGTGTCTAATTAATCTAGAACCATGATCTCAATGATCTGAAACGTTCCTCATGCACTATCCTGCGTAGCTGTTGATGTTTTTACTGTTATAACCTTTTACAAAAACGCAGTTCTATCATTCTGGTTGTAACGTGAGTCTAACATTCTCGTATCAGACTCTGCGTGTGAGTGGCCGGAGAGTGCAGACACTCACCCGTTCTCCACTGAGGAGGAGGCAGAACTGGGATACATGGATGAACCGTACCAGGAAGAGCCGTATGAGGAACTTCTCACTCCTGACTTCATTGCCTCAGAGAGGGATACGCTGTGGATGGTGGAGGTGCAGAGAGAACGCCATGAGCTTACACTCCCTTCTTTTCATCTCACACTAACCATCTCACTCTCACACACTCTCTCATGCTCTATCTCTCTCACACACTCACTCTGACTCTCACTCTCTCATACTCACACACATACTCTCACAGTCTCATTCACACTCCCTCTCACTCTCTTTTTTTCTCTCTTGCTCACACACACACACACACACACACACACACACACACACACACACACACACACACACACACACTCACTCTCACATTCACTCTCTCTCATACTCACACACTCTCACTCTCACACTGTCTCATTCTCATTCACACTCCCTCTTTCTCTCTCTCTCGCTCACATATACTCACCCTCACACTCATTCGCTCACTCTCTAACACACTCTCTCTAACTCACTCTCTCTCACACTCTCGCACTCAGTCTCTCTCACTCTCTTTTTCTCTCTCTCACACACACATACACACACTCTGTCTCTCACACTCTGTCTCTCACACTCTGTCTCTCACACTCTGTCTCTCACACTCTCTCACTCACTCTCTCACCCTCACTATCTCACTCTCACACATTTTCCAACTCTCTAACACACTCTCATACTCTCTCTCTCTCTCTCAGCCTCTCTCACACTCACTCAAACACACACTCATACTCCCCTATCCCTCTCCCTCTCTTCTCTCTTTCTCAATCTCACACACTGTTTCTCACACACACTCTGTCTCTAACACACTCGCTCACACTGTCGTCCTCTCGCGCTCACACTCTGTCTCTTATCATCTCTCAGACTCAGCCTGTCTCACTCTCATACACACACACTCTCTCGCTCTTTCTCAGTTTCTCGTACTCTCACTCTCTTCTCTCTTTCTCAGTCTCTCGCTCTCTCTCACACACACTTAATATATCTTACTCTCTCACTCTCAGGGAGTGGAGGAGCACACAGAGTCGTGTGAGATGGTGGAGTGTGAGCTGTGTAGCACCCTGACCTTGCACTTTAACGCCCACATGAAGAGACAACACCCAGGCTGTGGGCAAAGTGCCGGTCGCCGTGGTTACCGTAGTAACGGTGCCTATGTGGACGGCTGGTTCGGAGGAGAATGCGGTTCGGGGAGTTCGTACTACCTCCTGTGCTCCGGCTGCAGGGAAAAATACCTCGGTGCCAACCTGAGAGCCTCAGACAATCAACACCACGGGTGAGCGGTGGACAGAGATTTGCATGGATGTCCCTATGTCAAACACATGAGTCCCATCTGCAACTTCACAATGAGGGTTTCATCCCAAATATACACTATACTTTCTTTTCCAGGTTCAGGGGAATGGTGTCTGATCTGATTGGACGTTTGGACAGCACCTCTGATGGTCTGCACAGTTTTACTTTTTTAATGTTTGTTTATTTTCTGGATAGAGGAACTTTTTTAAATAATAAAAACAGTGTGTATGGTTAAAAGTGTGTGTGTGTGTGTGTGTGTGTGTGTTAGATGAGTGGGAGCAGCATGGTAGCTCGGACCCGGAGCGTCTGACAGGTTTGGAGGATTTCGGTGTGCTCCTAAGGCCGTTGGGACTCAGTGAGAAGAAACCAATTCCAGAACCGATCCCCTTTGTCGAACCTGATCCACTTGGCGCCCTCAGTACGGCACCCTCACATGCACAGGGCCGAGGTAACACACACACACACACACACACACACACACACACACAGAGCACACTAAAGCCTCATTTATACTCCCTGCATGTATGAAATATTTGTACAACCACTAGAGGGCAGCACAGAATCAACCATTTGTACAAACAAAAACCATAGAACCTCCTTCCAGCTGTTCTGGAACAGCTGTTTCATGAATTACCTTTTGACAATTCCGAAGTGAGAATTCTGTGAAGTGTCAAGTGTTAGAATAATTTTTAGATTAGCGTGTAGAAATGTGTGTGTGGTTTTGTGTGTGTGTGTGTGTGTGTGTGTGTGTGTGTGTGTGTGTGTGTGTGTGTGTGTGTGTGTATGTAGGTGTGACGAGTACAGAGCTGAAGCCCGCGGTGGCGTTACTGTCTCTTGGGGAACAGGCGGTGTCTCTGACGGAGACACAGCAGAGACTGGAGGCCTTACGGCGAGTCACTTCCACCGCACAGGTCCTGCTAGGATATAGCATGGTTCTCACCGCCCTAGCCCAGACCGCGTCCGTGTAAGACTCCCTTACACATGTGTGTATGTGTTGTGTAAGATGCTCAGACATTTAATTAGAGAGAGTGTGTGTGTGTGTGTGTGTGTGTGTGTGTGTGTGTGTGTGTGTGTGTGTGTGTGCGCGCGCACGTGTGTGCGGGGGGAGGTGTTTAGCAGTACTTCAGTGTGCAGTCAGTCCAGTGGATTAGAAGCTCTGGGATTGGCTGACATACGGATCCTGGTGCGCCTCATGTGCTTGGCCGTGAGTGGGCGTGTCCAGATGGACCATCATGTTTTCGGCGTCGATGGCTCAAGCTCCACCTTCCTGTCTTTTCTCAGTTCCGCTATCGGTAGTTTTGTGTGTCACAGCGCGGCAGCGTACAGGGAGCTCGTGGACATCTGCACTCAGGTAACCGAAAACATTTATAATCTGCGGTAATCTCACCTGCCGTAATCATGTATGCCATACACTCATTTTTGCATCTTCAGGACCTGATGGCCGCCGCTACAGGTGTGAATCTCGGAGCGATCTGTGACCCCCAACAGAGGGGACGTTTGGATGTGGGGCGGGACTCCAGAGAGTTGGCGTTCCCTAACTTCCTGGTTACACAGAGTTTGGTATCGCTTCTTACAGAGAAACAGGTTCGCTATCGCTACAACGTGGAGAGACACGAGTCCAGTGAGGCTAAAGGTGAATCCACACACACACACACACACACACACACACACACACACACACACACACATATACACACACAGAGAGACAGTATGGGTGTGTATTCGTTATTCGGCTCAAATTCATCCTCTTTTTTTATGTATTCTGATTTTTTTTTTTTTCATAGAATCGGGGAGCCCCCTTACTCCGGGCCCGTGTCTTCCTCAGGCCTCTGTACGCGTCGGATCTCTGGAGCTGGCTAACGCCCTGGCGGCCTGCGTCCTCTCTGCCCGTCTGAACAGCGGGCACCGACAATGGGCAGCTCAGCAGCTGGTACAGGCGCTCTCAGCATCGACGCGAGATGGCCCTGTCCGACCTCAGAGCTACAGCGACACGGCCGGAGACCTGCGCCAGTGTCCGCTCAGCAAACTGGAGGCTCATCGCAACAGGGTACGTCGACCACACCCATAATCACCCAGCACATCATGCGGTCATGGGATGATGATGATGATGATAATATTGTGTTTGTAGGTAATCAGCTGCACCTGGAATACAGAGCAGGGACTCCTGGCTACCAGCTCACAGGATGGGACAGTGTGCGTGTGGGATATCTCCCATAATACAGCTGAACTGCTACACACACACATCTGTGGCAGGTAACACACACACACACACACTTGTGTTTGTTTTCTTATTTTCATTTAAGTGACGATGTTTCAGTGACGATGTTTCAGTGTGTACTTTGCATGTTCTCCCTGCGCTTGCTTGGGTTTCCTCTGGGTATTCCGGTTTCCTCCCGCAGTCAAAAGATATACACGTTAGTCTAACTGTCTGTTCTAAATCACCCTGAAGTGTGAGTGTGTTAATGGTTGTGTGTGTGTTGGTTCTGTTAGCTGTTCAGGGTGTACTCTGCCCTTGCAAAGGGTCAGCTGAAATAGGCTCCACCCTTCTCGTTACCCTGATAGTCAGACTAGGCAGTTTGAAAAACGAATGAGTTAGTAGATTTAGTGGTTGGTGTGTGTGTGTGTGTGTGTGTGTGTGTGTGTGTGTGTGTGTGTGTGTGTGTGTAGCGAGGCCTCTCCAGGCTCTGAAGCCTCTGTAGGGACTCACCTGCTCTCTCCGGTGATGTGGAGCGCACGAGGAACGCTGCTAGCCACCTTCCACAGTAAACACATCTACATCTGTGCCAGTCGCAGTAAGAACCATCTCTCTTTCCCTCTCTCTCTCACACACACACACACACACACACACACAAATAATTATACACCTGAACACCCCAGTCATGCCCGTTCTCTGTTTCCGTCCTAGGTTCTTGGGTTCATGTGGAGACTCAGGTTTCGTGGGTAACGGCGATGACGTGGGCTCAGAACTCCGCCTTTGCCAGCACAGGGACGGAGAGCTTACTTGTGGGCCACCTTAATGGCTCCCTCTGCTGGATAGAGGTGACAGAAGAAGGAGATGACGGCGTACAAGTGGAGATCATGCCACTGCCTCACTGCCATCGGAGTGAAGGTGAGAATCACTTCACATTGAAGTCAGATAGTGATGTGAGTCATACTGCAACTTATGCGCTGTCACACCATCTTGAATTTTCTTCTCCGTATCGCTCTTTTATGTCCTTTTTATCTTCCTCTCCTTCCCTCATCCTTTTATCTTGTTCTCTCCCTCACACTCACTCTCTCCATCTCTCCCTCATTGTGCCCCTTTCTCTCACTCTTTCCCCTCTCTCCCCCCTCCCTCCCTTTCTTCCCACCTTCTGTCTCCTCCTCTCTCCCTCTTTCATCACTTTCTCCCTTTCCCTCTTCCCCAAACTCTCTCTTCTTCTTCCTCTCTCTCTTCTTCCTCACAACCCCCTCCTCTCCCTCTCTCAGCTCCACGGTGTTTGGGGTGGTTCAGTGCTGATAGATTGTTTGCTGTTGGTTATCCTGACGGGAAAATTCTGCTCGGGGCAGCTCAGAGCTACGATACGGAACAGCCGATACTGCTCACAGCTTTCCAAGTACACACACACACACACACACACACACACACACACACACACACACACACACACACACACACACTCGTGTACTTGTATGTGTGTATGTATATATATATGACACTGTCGCATACTTCCTCCACTCTGTTTATTCGGTCATTTTCATGGTACTTTGCAGGAGAGTGTGAATGCTCTGAGATGGGACCCCACGGGTCACCTGCTGCTCTCAGTGGGTCGTTCAGAGGTGGTGAAGATCTGGGGACGCTCAGGGGCAGCCTGGCTCGTCCTGCACTCACTCTACCACACGGGGTCGGTGAACACGGCGGAGTGGTGTCCTCTACCGGGTCACGGGCCGAACCCTAACCTCATGTTGGCCGTGTAATGTATTTATTATTAAAGAATGATCGATGTGTTGGACAGTGAAACAGTCATGAGCTCTGACTCGAGCCTTTTTTTTTTTTACTCTTCCTCTCAGTGGATGCCAAAATGGCCTCCTGTACGTGTGGACTGTTCCACAAGGGGGCAGTACTGTATCAGTGCCTCATTTCCTCAGTGGCTCCAGCAGCCAGGACAGAAGCAGTGTGATGAAGGTCAGACCATTTCTCCTGTTTCTGGAACTGCGCCTCAGGCATCAACTTCACTCCCAACACTTCCTATTTGATTTATTTATTTATTTTTTCTTGGATGGATGACTCACCACTCGGCTCTCTGAGTGCAGTGTTGATGTAAAAGTGTGTGTGTGTGAGAGAGAGAGAGAGAGAGAGAGAGAGAGACATACAGTGAGGGTCGGTGCAGATTCAGATGAAAATAAAAGGTAGTGTACTTAATGGAGGTACACTGTGTGTGTGTGTGTGTGTGTGTGTGTGTGTGTGCACGCACAGCGAGGAAGTGCTAAGTGGGTGTTCAGGCTGAGTGGACACATCACAGCTATAAAGACGCTGTCCTTCTGTCCCAGTGGACTCACATTGGTCTCAGGAGGAATCGGAGGACTGATTAATGTCTGGTCTCTTCGAGTAAGTTTCTTCTTTGCACTGAATCACACACACGCACACTGTCACTCATGCACCCACCCACTCACTGTTGTACACACACACTCAGTCTCACGCACATACACACACACACACACACACAATCAAACTCACTCTCGCTCACACACACACACACACACACTCACACAGTCACTCACTAATACAAAGACACATACACACTCACTCACTGTCTCTCAAACATGCACACACACTCAGTCTCACACACACACGCACACACACACTCTCATACACACTCACTCTCACTCACACACACACACACTCCCATACCTACTCACACACACTCACTCTCATAAACACATTCATGCTCACACATAGACACTCACACACTCAGGCACACACTCTCGCACGCGCACGCACTCACACACATTCACACACACAAACATTCACACACTCACTTTCGCTCACACACAGACTCACACCCTCACTTTCACTGTCACACACAAACACACACACACTCACATAGACTCACTCTCTCACACACACTCTCACACAAACACATTCACTTGCACACACGCACATTCATTCACACACTTGCACTAATAGTCTTTCTGCAACCAGATTTTTTTTGTTTGCTTGCTTGTTTTTAGGATGGTTCCGTCTTGCAGACCATAGTGACAGGGTCGGGTTCAGTCGTCTGTACCACATGGATCCCGACTGTGGGTGTTGTTGTGTGTTCTGGAAGGTCAAAGGTAATGCTTTTTGAGTTTCAGCAGAGTGGCGCCGCCGCGGTGTCCTGAGCACTGATGAGAGGAGTGTGTAAACATTTCCGTTCCGAAGATATCAAGATATGTGTGGGTGTGTTTGTATGAGATTATGATCACTATGTGAGGTTTCTTTCCTGTTTCCCCGCAGGACTTGTTGCTGATTCGCTGCAGCTCAGACTGGATCTCACAGAACCACATCCTAGCGTCCTGCCGCACCGCACTCCGTTCTCAGGGAATCCGCGGCTTGAGTCGCACTCCCTGCATGGCCGTGCTCCTGGAACGCCTTCCACTTCTTCTGCAGGATCAGTACAACTACGAGCGCGTGAGAACAATCAGCTAGAACAAACAAACAAAAAATGCACATACTTAAAACATCTGGAAACATCTTATCTGTGTCTGTGTTCAGAGTCATGTGATGGCTGGAGATCAGCTGACCCACAGCAGTTTCCTGCAGAGCCTGTCCTCTCTCGCCGTGGGTCTGAACCTGGACCAGCTGCTGGGCCGCGAGCCTGTCCCTCCTCATCATCGTGAGTCTGCCGTTGCCACCACATGCTCTGAGTGGGGCTGGCTTTCCACCTTCTCTGCCACAGTGAAGAGTGCCGATGCCTTCACTCGCGCCGCCGCCTTCCCCGAGGAATTCGGCGTGCCCGAGTTTCAGGAGAGCGGTGACGCTGCGGTGTCCCGAGCACTGGTGAGAGGAGTGTGTAAACATTTCCGTTCCGAAGATATCAAAGTGCATTTGAAACCATTAATATAGTAATGATAAAGTAAGAGTTTGTCAGAAGGGTTTTGTATTTTGCCCTGTGACCTGCACTACTGTTTTTTATTCACAGGATAACAGTAAGTGGAGCATTATGATGGATGAGCAGCTCATGCTGTGGGCCACCAGCAGACCTGAGGTAAAAACGTGTGTGTGTGTGTGTTTGTGTTATCCATCAGTGTCATTGTTTCTGTGAGCTCCAGGAAGCACGCGCTCACTTCGGGTCACGCAATGTGTTGTGTTGCCTGAAACACCGCATTCTTAGTGTGTTCTTGAACTGTGACCTTAAAACCTGGACCAATTTATGAGCAAGAAGTGAAAGTTTGGTGTGCATCCACGCAGGTCACTCGCCTACACAGCGTGCACAGGATTTTTATAAGCTGACCTTTCACTTATGACCTAATTCATGAGCATTTAGTAGTGATGAAATACTAAAAGTTTTATAAAAATTTAATACGGGATCAAAAGATAAAGTGTCGAAAAGGAATTTCGGACAGATGCACAAAGAGGGCGAATCCATAATGCGCCTGGTGCCATCATGGTGGGCGGAGTAATAATAATAATAATAATAATAATAATAATAATAATAATGATAATGACAATAATGATAATAACAATGAGTAGAATTTTTAAATTAACAATTTATCTTAATAATAGTTTAAAGATTCTGTAAAAACAATCACATTGTGTTTATGTGTATGTGTGCATGTGTGTGTAGGACTGGCAGCAGGGTGGAAAGAGTGAGGTGTATCTGTGGGGTAATGGGCGACATGGGCAGCTTGCCGAAGCTGGAACCAACGTTTCTGTGCCAACTCTTGCCCCCTCTCTCTTACAGACACAGCAGGTAAGACACACACGCACACACACGTACACCAATGATTTGATGACCAGTACCCCAGACCCAGAACAAGAGATGACAGTGAGTCAATGTTTATCATGAAAAATAGTCGTATTGAATGAAACTAAACATTTCGGTGTGCATGTGTGTTACCTGTCTGTATTAGTGCCCATGTCTGTAGTATTTTTATGAGTATGAATCCAAGTCGATCCACCACTCCAGACTGTAGCTTCTGTTAAAGAAATAAAATCCTGTACGTTTTTCTCTACATCTGTAGGTGGTGTGTGGGCAGAACTGCACATTCCTGGTCCAGTCGAGCGGCGCCGTGTTGGCAGTAGGAGAGGGCAGCTATGGCAGACTGGGGCAGGGCAACTCGGATGACTTGTATACACCTACACTCATTTCTGCACTACAGGGTAAAGCACACCCACACTTAACTTCACTTTGTGGCTTTATCTTTATTTTAACTTTATCTTTATCTCACTCTTGCATGTAGCAACTCTGTACAGTTTCCTCAGGGATCAATAAAGGATTCTGATTGGTCTCTCCATGAGCCAATCAGCTTATGAATCTGCTATGATTCACAGTTGAATAGGTGGATTAAATGCTGAAATGTTACCTGACGTGCCTGGAAAGTCCCAGCCATTTCTACGTTTCACGTTCGTAACATCACTTAGACACGGTTCTATCCGTGTTGCTGATCAAGTGGAACGTGACTCCTAACAGTGCCACGTGTTCCTGCAGGTTATGTTGTCACTCAACTTGTGACGTCATACGGTTCGGACGGCCATTCACTGGCTCTGACGGAGACTGGTGAGGTTTTCAGCTGGGGCGACGGCGACTACGGGAAACTGGGTCACGGCAACACCGAGCGCCAGAGACGACCCAAACAGATCGAGGCTCTGCAGGGAGAGGAAGTGGTGCAGGTGAGAGAGAACATGACCTATAGTTTACCTGCTGCACAGGTATGCTCACATGCCTGGAAAGATGTTTATAAGTTTATAAACTCTCGTTTACAGCTGGCGTGCGGTTTCAAACACTCCGCCGTGGTCACCACTGACGGGAAACTTTTCACGTTCGGCAGTGGAGATTCGGGCCGCCTGGGTCAAAGGTCAACCTCTAACAAGATGGTGCCGGAGAGGGTCACAGCACTGGACGGCCAACACATCAGACAGGTGAGTATCCGTTTTTGCACATGAATCCATATACCAAGATTCAAGATTTTACCTTAAATGATGTAGTTAGGATGGAGAAATGAAAAAGATATAATATTGCTATGACAATAATAATAATAATAATAATAATAATAATAGAGGTGTATTTGGAGTGTAATGTTCTTCCACCAGGCTCAAATGGATTATCATAACTAGACATGGTTATAATGAAATGTCCCCCCCCTGTGTTCATCTGCTGAACACGTTGACACATACAGTAGTACCTCGGTACTCGACCATAATTCGTTCCCGACGGTTGGTCGAATTCCGATTTGGTCAAATTACGAATCCGCTTTTCCCATTACAAATAATGTAAATGGTCTTAATCTGTTTCGTCGTCTTTTGAACAGAAGTTAACGGTACTGTAACTCATACCATAGCTCTGCATATTAAGTGAAAAAAATCATTGAATACAGTCCACTATGTTATGGTCTGTGTTGTGAGAGACTCTGGTTTTGGTGGCTCTAACTCTCTCTATGTACTGCAGGTGCTGTCACATGTGGGTGGAGCGCTAAGCACACACCTGATTCCACTCAGCAATCACCGGGCTATAAAGACAAGCAGCACGCTCCTCCCAGTGCTAGAAGATTGTCCCTCTTCGTGACCCTGTTTCCCCGTGATCTCTCTGGCTCCTGGTTCTCAGCTTTGTGCTTTGTGCTCGGCCAATTCCCATAGTTTGATTTTTGTTTTCTCCGCTTCTCTAACCGTGACTGCGATTTCTTCGTGCTCTAGTCCGCTGTGAACAATAAAGCTCATCCGTTTTCATCACACTCTTTCTCCTGCACTTTTTGGATCCGGCTGAATGTTCCTGGCGTCACAGAAGGGCTAGAAGATTCTGTATCGCCAGGAACACTCAGCCGGACCCGAAAATGCAGGAGAAAGAGTGTGATGAAAATGGAGGAGCTTTCTGGTTCACACGGAAGGCACTAGAGTACGAGGAAATCATGATCACTGTTAGAGATGCGGAGAAAACGAAAACCATTAACTAAGGGAACTTCAGAGTGCCACAGAGATCAGGGGCAACGAGGACAATCTTCGAGCACCAGGATGAGCAAGTTGCCCGTCTTTATAGCCCGGTGATTGGTGAGTGGAATCAGGTGTGTGTGCTTAGGGCTCCGCCCGCGTGTGACAGCCACGCCCCCTCTCCAGCACCCGCATGCATAAAGAGATAGAGAGAGAGAGAGAGAGAGTTAGAGCCACCAAAACCAGTCTCTCACAACACAGACCATCTTTATTTTCTTTCGGCTGTTCCCTTCAGGGGTCGTCACAGCGAATCATCTGCCTCCATCTCACCCTATCCTCTGCATCTTCTTCTCTTGAACCAACTGCCTTCATGTCCTCCTTCACCATATCCATGAATCATCTCTTTGGTCTTCCTCTCAGCCTTCTGCCTGGTAGTTCCAACCTCAGCATCCTACGACCAATATACTCACTATCCCTCATTTTTGTACATGTCCAAACCATCTCAATCTAGCCTCTCTGACTTTGTCTCCAAAACCTCTTACATGTGCTGTCCCTCTGATGTGCTCATTCCTGATCCTATCCATCCTCGTTACTCCCAAAGAGAACCTCAACATTTTCATCTCTGCTACCTCCAGCTCTGCCTCCTGTCTTTTCCTCAGGGCCACTGTTTCTAAGCCATACAACATCGCTGGCCTCATCACCGTCTTGTACACTTTTCCTTTCATTCTTGTCGATATCCTCCTATCACACATCACACCGGACACTTTTCTCCAACCATTCCAACCAGCCTGCACACGCTTCTTCACCTCTTTTCCACACTCTCCATTGCTCTGGATTATTGAGCCTAAGTACTTGAAATCCTCCACCTTCCTTATCTCTGCTCCCTGTAACCTCACCGTTCCTGTTGGATCCTTGTCATTCATACACATATATTCTGTCTTACTGAGGCTAACCTTCATTCCCCTACTTTCCAGGGCATACCTCCACCTCTCTAGATTTTACTGTACTCTCTCACTGCAAATCACAATGTCACCTGCAAACATCATAGTCCATGGGGAATCTTGTCTAACCTCGTCTTTCAGCCTGTCCATCACCATAGCAAACAAGAAGGGGCTCAGAGCTGACCCTTGATGCAGTCTCGCCTCCACCTTGAACTCTTCTGTCACACCAACAGCACACGTCACCACTGTCTTACATCTCTTATACATGTCCTGCACCACTCTGACATACTTCTCTGCCACTCCAGACTTCCTCATGCAATACCACAGTTCTTCTCTTGGCACCATGTCATATGCTTTCTCCAGATCCACAAAGGCACAATGCAGCTCCTTATGACCTTCTCTGTACTTCTCTATTAACATCCTCTAGGCAAACACTGCATCTGTGGTGCTATTTCTTGGATGAAACCAAACTGTTGTTCACAAATGCTGACCTCTGCCCTTAGTCTAGCCTTCACTATTCTTTCCCATAACTTCATTGTATGGCTCATCAACTTTATCACCGGTTTGCCACAACTCTGCCACAACTCTGCACGTCTCCCTTGTTCTTAAAAATGGGCACCATCACACTTCTCCTCCATTCCTCCGGCATCCTCTCACTCTCTAAGCCCTTGTTGAATGTTCTTGTCCGGAAATCTACTGCTACCGCTCCTAGACACTTCCATACCTCCACCGGTATGTCATCAGGACCAACTGCCTTTCCACTCTTCATCCTCTTCAATGCCCTCCTCACTTCACCCTTACTAATCTTTGCTACTTCCTGGTCCTCAACAGTCACCTCTTCTACTTTTTTTTATCTCTCATTTTCCTCATTCATCAGCTCTTCAAAGTACTCTTTCCATCTTCCCAGCACACTTCTATCATCAGTCAATACATTTCCCTCTCTGTCCTTTATCACTCTAACTTGCTGCCATGTCCTTCCATCTCTATTTCTCTGCTGTGCCAACCTGTATAAATTATTTTCTCCCTCTTTACTTTCCAACTGAGCATACATGTCATCATACACCCTCTGTTTGGCCTTTGGCACCGCTACCTTTGTCTTACACTGTGTCTCCCTGTACTCCTGTTTGCTCTCTTCAGTTCTCTCTGTCCCACTTTTTCTTAGCTAACATCTTCCTTTTTACACACTCCTGCACTTCCTCATTCCACCATCAAGTCTGCTTATCTCCTCTCCTTCCAGATGATACACTTCTCCTACTTGTCTCCCTGATCACATTAGCTGTAGTTGTCCAGTCATCTGGAAGCACTTCCTGACCACCCAAAGCCATTTTCAACTCCTCCTTGAAGAACACACTAAAATAAAAACCACAGTGCAGTTAAAGCATAAGAACAATAAAGATAAGAATTTTTACCCTTGTGGTGGTGAGCAGTTGGCATATGTAAATGTTGGAGAGGAAGAGAGGGGGAGGATCCCCTTCCATAACAGAGAAGAGGAGGATCCCCTTCCATAACAGCTTCAGGTGAATCAGCCAAATGTGTTTTTTCTCTTGATACTCGCTTTGGCATGGATGACTCTTCTTCAGGATGTTCCTTTCTGTTCTTGAAGGACATTTCTAATGTGACTTGTTTCTGCCTTCTTTTCAAAACCTTACGGAAGTGGCTCATGACCTCATCGTTAAAGGTTCACACCGCTGCTAACTTTAGCTTTATCAGGGTGATACATAGTATCAACAATTTCTGGAAAGCTTGCATTTCCCCTCACCTCTTGGTCTTGTTTTTTCTCGCGCTTTTTTAGCATTGGACTTTCAGATTTTGCTCAACTTCCGGGACCATAAAAAATCCCAGATTTTTTGGTCGACTTTCAATTTGTTCGACCTCTAAAGCGGTCGAGTACCGAGGTCCCACCGTTTTTTTTGAAAAATCAAAATATTTCAACGTGACTACAAAAATGGATCAGCTTCAAAATATATTGTTATCTTTACCACACCCTCCACTCGGAAAAAAATCTCATCCACATCTGTGTTTTGTTGCGTTATCTTTCACACAAGCAGACAAATCAAGGTGTTTCTGTTCCATTGGTTCTCAGGTGTCGTGTGGTATTAATCACACGCTGGCTCTTTCATCGGACGGAATGACACTCTGGGCTTTTGGTGACGGGGATTATGGGAAACTCGGTGCAGGACCCTGTACTGTCAAGTGCTATCCCCAGGTACTGTTTGCGAACATATTCATCCACCGGGAATTCCACTGATTAGTAGTGTACTGTAATGACTGTAATAAAATTCAGTTCATTTTCTGTAACTGCTTAATCCTAATTAGGGTCGCGGGGAGGCTGGCGCCCATCCCAGCCGACTCCAGGCAAGGGCAGAGTACACCCTGGATAGCACGCCAGGCCATTGCAGGGTGGAAACACGCTGATGGCTTTCCAGCCTACTCTTGTCGAAAGTCATCAATGGTTCTTTTACATGATAGACAGTGAGAGACATGGCCGGGTTTTGATAACCCATTAGCTGCACTTGGGCAGTGACAACCTGTGATGAGTGGGGCTTGAACCCCCAACCTTAGGATCAGTGATCCAGCACCTATGCCGCTGGGCCACCACTGCCCCACTGTAATAAAGCATCTGATTAATATGTTTGTGTTATGGGGGGTCGAGGTTCAGGATGATTTATGTCATGTTGATTATCTATGTGTAGGGGAATGGGATTGGGGGAGGAATTTATAATAGAAACCTCCTACAGCAGTTGTAAATAAATTGTGGTGTGTTTGATTGGTCTGTCTCGTGTATGTTGTGGTGGACAGAAGGTGGAGACATTGTGCAATAAAGGCATGAAGAAGGTTGGCTGTGGAACTCACTTTTCCGTGGTGCTGGCCAACGACGGACGTGTGTACACCTTCGGTCAAGGTAAAGAGACGAGATTGCAGCATCTAATCCATTATTAAACAGCAGCGATAAGGGGTCCAAGCATCATGAAATGTAGTAGACGATCGAATATTGATTTGGTTTCTATGGTTACAGCTCACATATAGAGACTCGGGTGGCAGACAGTGCGGCTAAACAGACGTGTTCGGCTGTGCGTGTAATTTTCAGAACGTCTGATTGGACTTCCTGACTCAATGTTGAAGAACCACAACCAGCCTCAAGTGGTCCCGGCGCTGGAGGGAGTATTCATTGAGGACATCGCTGTGGGATGCGAACATATCCTCGCTCTCTCAAACACCGGTGACGTATATGCCTGGGGGTGCAACTGTGAGGCTCAGGTATATACATACATACATACATACACACACACACACACACACACACACACACACACACACACACACTACGTGAGTAACAAATGAAAAAACAACCTCTACAGTTAGGTGTGTGCGTGTGTGTGTGTGTGTGTGTGTGTGTGTGCAGTTGGGTCTCGGTCACTCAAGTCCAGTGAAAGAGCCCACACTGGTCACAGCTCTGCAGGGCAAAAACATCAAACAGATCTCAGCTGGTCGGTGCCACAGCGCTGCATGGACAACACCGCCCACACCCCGATGCTCAGGTACACACACACACACACACACACACACACACACACACACACACACACACACACACACACACATTTCAACACTGTTAACAAACCAGCATGTGACTTTTTTTATCTGTGCTTTTAGCATTAGCATCAGTAATACAATCTTAGCAGCTAAAGAAGGTCATGGTAAGCTGTACTAGTGCTAGCATGGCACTAGATGCTATAAAGACCTATATACAATTACAGTGTGGTTTAAAATATCTAATGAACTGTCAACATTAAAGTCTTCAGTGCTGAAGCGGCTAGTTTGGCTAGCCAGCATTGTCGCATACCCCATGCTCTATGTTTTTATTTCAACCGTGATGAAAAACAGGAGCCACTGTTTGTATATGTACAGCGTGTTGTACCAGTGTCCGATTAGCATGCTGCGAGTTCAGATACGGTGCTTTTTTTCAGATTAGATTAGCAAAACTGGATTAGCTAAGTAAACATTATCTCAGTATACAGTACAATATTTATGACGGCCTAAAATGGAATAATGTGAATCTGGCTGGTTGAACCAATTTCAGCACTCCAGGTTTGTTCTCTCTCTCTCTCTCTCTCTCTCTCTCTCTCTCTCTCTCTCTCACACACACACACACACACACAAATACACAGGTTCGGCAAGTCTACAGTTGGGTTTGCCTCAGAGTGTTCCTCCACAATACAACACCCTGAAGGACTGCACGCCTCAAGAGCTCAGCGCTCGGCTCTGTGTCCTCTACCACTTCTCCGATCTCGTGTACAAGTCGTGGCGACTGCTCAACCTGGATGCTCGCAATCAGGTGACAATAAGGGAAATTCCTTTTCTTTAAAACATAAATGGAGCCAGCGGGATGTGCTGGCACTAATCCTATTTCAGCATAAAAAATTGTTGGCTGTACATTATATACCTGAAATTACAACCGGCTGAAGCTGCACAAAGAATTACAATCATAAAGATTAATTTATTATAATTGGCTGCAATTAGCTGATTAACCTTGGAAGGCCATAGCCCATCTCATCCGACTGTAGGCGACCACCAGGCCATCTCCAGCACGCACACAAAAACACACACAAACACACACACACACATACTTACACACACACTCACAAAACCATTCACAGACCTGGGGTGATTTGGAACAGCTAATTAACCTACTGTGCATATTTTTGGACTGGGATGAAACCACATGTGAGCATAGGGACTACATGCAAACTCCATATAGAAACACGAGTGTTGGAATCGAACCCAGGACCTTCTCACCATGAGGAGAATGTGCTAAATGCTACACCACTGTGCCACAATAATTATATATCAGGAAAACTTCTGTGAATATATTTTGATGCAATTTATTGTGATATCAATACTGAATCATATCACTCAGCTCAGAAGATAAAATAATAACATTGATGTATGAACAGACGCTCCCTGACTTACGTTCATTCGTTTTACATATTTTTCGATTTCAAGTTTTTTTTTTGTTATGAGACGTATCTACGTAGTATGCTGACTTAATGACGTAATGTCACTGCGTCCATTGTTTACAAACGACAGACTCTGCCCCTCCTTCTTCCCAGTTCACTGCGTGTTACCCTTGTGTTGAGATGTCGTCTCTGTGATCTTTGTGTTTACACCGTTTTGTGGACTTTTGTAACCCTAAGCAAATATGGTTGGTCAGAAGCGTAAGCCTACTAGTGATAGTGGACCATCGGAACCATTTACAAGCAGAAAGATCACATCATAGAGAATGTTAAAGGTTATATTTGATACTGTATTTGATGAGTGAATTTGATTAAAATATATCTATTTGAAATTATTTAGCTTGAATTTAATTTATTTGAAATTAATGTTGATATTGTTTGATATATTTGATATTTTACAATGTTATGTTTATAATAATTGATTTAGGGGTGTTTTATGAGATACGGTAATGGGATTTATGGATGTATAGTACAGTATGAACGTCATACGTCACTGGAACATACAGTAACAACTTGTGTTTTTTTTCACCTTACATTCGGCCGTCTAGAACGAACTAAAACGTAAGTTTGGGAGCGTCTGTAGTTTTATTATTATTTAATGTTTTGCTGTTTACCTTTTTAATTTACAATTAACGTTTTTGAATGAGATCGTTAAATTAATACTTTTTTTGTTAAAAATATTTCTGTTTAAAATGTTGACTTTAAGTACGTGGCGTGAGCACTTGCGCTGGTTAGCCATCATTAACAATAAAAACTGTTCTTTGTTTGTCCAGGTCATTCCGTCCCGCTACAGCTCAGGAACATCGGCCGTAGTCCACGGTCACATCCGCGGCCTCCTGTCGCCCAAAGTAAACACACTACCCCTCGTGCGTTCTATTGGCCGCACCATGACACAGGGCAAGACGTACGGGCCACAGATCACTGTCAAGAGGATCTCCAGCAGGTACTCCAGCGCACATTTGGCCACCCACTGTCGGCTTTTTTTTTTTTTTCCAGCAGGTATCATATCGTATCATACAAAGTACTTTGTTGGTTTGTAATTGTGTAGTTCTCTTTCTGTCCACAGGGGGCGCTCTACTAAGCCCATTTTTGTGCAGATTGCAAAGCAGGTGGTGAACGTGAACCCGTCAGAGCTGCGTCTGCCCTCCAGGGCCTGGAAGGTGAAGCTGGTCGGAGAAGGAGCGGACGACGCAGGCGGGGTGTTTGACGACACAGTTACTGAGATGTGTCAGGTCAATTTCTATGTTTACTCTCACAGTGGTGTTTTATCAGGTGCCATTACCTGTTCTACAGGTGTATAGATAAAACAAACAGGATTTTAATTCTTTAACAGGAGCTACAGTCTGGAGTGGTGGATCTACTGATTCATACTCCAAACAGTACTGCAGACGTGGGCAGTAATACAGACAGGTAACACACACACACGCACGCCCTTAGGTTCAGGTTTCATTGTTTTTTTATTTTTATGTTTTTATTACGTGTATGTGTGTGTGTGTGTGTGTGTGTGTGTGTGTGTGTGTGTGTGTGTGTGCGCGCGCCAGGTTCCTCCTGAACCCCGCGGCCATTTCCGACGAGCACATGCTGCAATTCCGTTTCCTGGGCATTCTGATGGCCGTCGCTGTTCGCACCAAAAAGCCACTGGACCTGCATCTGGCACCCTGGGTGTGGAAACAGCTGTGCGCTATCCCACTGGGTGGAGCCGATCTGGAGGAAGTGGACCTACTCACACATCGCTCACTTCAAGACATCCTGAACCCTGACCATAGCAGCATCAACGAGGACAACTTCACCGTGGTGAGCCGCGGTCGATAAACCCAGCAAGATTCTTAATGATTCATTGTTTGAAGTTCTGTATAAAACCTTTTTTATTTAATGAAGCGCTCAATACTGAAAGTAGTGTATGTGCAAAAGTAGTGTACTTGCTGTGGGTTATACGGACTTCCGGTCTTTCAAGTGCAGAAGGGTGCCGTTGAACTCGTTTAGAACACAGCCTGCACTGTTTCAATCTCCCAGCAAAGCGGAGAGTTCTTTATTTTGTGTAAGTAAGTAAACTTTATTCAAGAGATGCGTACAAAGAACAAGTACAAATCCTAATGAATATTAATATAAAAATAAGTATACACTCTTAAGATTCTGCTAAAAGATAATAAATATAAAAATTGTGCCGATCTGAACAGATAGTTAATTCATCTCTGTGAATGAGACTTGCACCGATGCTAGTAGGTTTACACTTCTGACAAACCAGATTTGCTTAGTGTTACAAAAGTCCGCAAAACAGTGTAAACACAGAGACGACGTCTTAACACAAGGGTAACACGCTATATAACCGAGATACACACATTATATATATGTATGTCGATGTTCTGTTGTGTTCTAATCCCCCTGAGCTTCACCTGTAAAAGTCGCTGCATCATACACCTAGTAAACCGTGTGTTGCTGCATGATGGCAGGTAATTAAACAAGGGGCTGTATCGCATTGTCATTTCTCAAACCACAAATGTAATGTTTTCTGTTACAAATACACTCAACCAATACATGTCATAGCACACTTGCATCATACAAAAACATTTCTATTGAACCATTGTAAGAACTGCTTTCTGCTCAGGAGCTACTGCTGTCAATCATTGTGATGCTGAACAGGCAACCAGTCAAGTTGAGAATAAAGTTGAAGTGAACTAAATTTCTTGCACACAAATTTAATTTCCTTTATTAGTAAAAGTTACAGCCCTGGTAGATATTTCTGTTTGGATCATTAAATTATCGCTCACCTCTCTGTAGATGATTCCTCTGGACTCGTTTGTGGCCCACAGTGCAAGTGGGAAGCTGGTCCCGGTGGTCCCTGGGGGCCACAACCTCCCGCTGACCTTCTCCAATAGGGCGGAGTACGTGGAGCGGGTGCTGGAGTATCGGTTACACGAAATGGACCGACAGGTAACGCGAATGTTTTACATAACCTAGGAGTGATGAGTGTGGTCATGCAATGAAACTCCGTGTCTGTGTTAGGTCACGGCGGTCAGGGATGGCATGTCCTCCATTATCCCCGTCCCATTACTTTCACTGCTCACGGCACGGCAATTGGAGCAGCTCGTCTGCGGCCTCCCTGAGGTCTCCGTAGAGATGCTCAAGAAGGTTGTACGCTACCGTGACATCACTGCCAGCCACCAGATAATTGGTTGGCTCTGGCAAAGCCTGGAGGAGTTCACCAACGAGGAGCGAGTGCTGTTCCTGCGCTTTGTCTCCGGACGCTCCAGGCTGCCATCCAACCCAGCCGACATCATGCAAAAGTTTCAGATCATCAAAGTGGACCGGGTGAGAGAAAAAGAGAGAGTGAGAGAGAGTGAGAGAGAGTTTGAGTGAGAGGGTAAGTGAGAAAGGCTGAGTGAGAGCGAGAAAGAGTGAGAGAGTTAGGTAGAGGGTGAGTGATCACAGCCATGACAATTCCTGTATGACCATCATTAAAGCTAGATGGAGGGAGAGGATGAGTGAGGGAGAGGATGGGTGAGAGTAGAAGGGAGTGGGTGAGGGAGAGAGGGTGAGCGGGGGAGAGAAAAAGGATGAGTGAGAGAGAGAGAGAGAGGTTGAGAGAGGGTGAGGGAGGGAGGTAGATGGTGAGGAAGGGAGGTAGTGAGTGAGGGAGGGAGGGTGGACAGGTTGAGAGAGGGTGAGTGAGAGAGGTAGAAGGTGAGGGAGGGAGGTAGAAGGTGAGTGAGGTAGTGAGGGAGGTAGAGGGTGATTGAGGGAGTGAATAAGAGGATGAGTGATCATCTCCATGACAATCCCTGTATGAGCATCATTCAAGCTTCAGGGATTGATGTCCATTCCATGTGATTGGATGTAGACGTAGATATATAGATGGAGGGAGAGGATGGGTGAGTGAGGGAGAGGATGTGTGCGTGAGGGAGAGGATGTGTGCGTGAGGGAGAGGATGGGTGAGTAAGGGAGAGGATGGGTGAGAGAGGGAGGGAGTGGGTGAGGGAGAGAGTGTGAGGGAGGGAGAGAAAAAGGGTGAGTGAGCGAGAGAAAAAGGGTGAGTGAGCGAGAGAGAGAGAGAGAGGTTGAGGGAGGGTGAGTGAGGGAGGTAGAGGGTGAGTGAGGGAGGTAGAGGGTGACTGAGGGAGGTAGAGGGTGAGTGAGGGAGGTAGAGGGTGAGTGAGGGAGGTAGAGGGTGAGTGAGGGAGATAGAGGGAGGTAGAAGGTGAGGGAGGGAGGTACAGGGTGAGAGAGAGGGAGTTAGGTACAGGGTGAGAAAGAGGGAGTGAGGTACAGGGTGAGGGAGGGAGGGTGGTAGAGGGTGAGTGAGTGAGAGAGAGGGTGGAGAGGTTGAGAGACGGTGAGGGAGGGAGGTAGAGGGTGAGTGAGGGGGAGGTAGAGGGTGAGTGAAGGGAGGGAGAGTGGTAGAGGGTGAGGGAGAGGGTGGAGAGTTTGAGAGACAGTGAGAGAGGGAGGGAGGGAGGTAGAGGGTGAGTGAGGGTGGTAGAGGGTGAGTGAGGGTGGTAGAGGGTGGTAGGGGGTGAGTGGGGGTGGTAGAGGGTGAGTAAGGGAGTGGAAGAGGTAGAGGGTGAGTGAGGGTGGTATAGGGTGAGGCAGGGAGGGAGAGGGTGAGTGAGGGAGTCAGGGAGGTAGAAGGTGAGTGAGGGTGGTAGAGGGTGAGTGAGGGAGGTAGATGGTGAGTGAGGGAGTCAGGGAGGTAGAGGGTGGGTGAGGGTGGTAGAGGGTGAGTAAGGGAGTGGAGGAGGTACAGGGTGAGTGAGGGAGGTAGATAGATTGCTTATCCTGGTGATTTTTTTTTTGTTCATATGTGAACATTTAGAAGATTTGATTCAGAATGTGTAGATTAAGCTTAATGTGGGTCAGTAACAGGTAAGAGTGAATTAATCACTAAATTTAGCTCTCCTGTCTCAGAGAGTTAAATTATATAGGTCCTTCTCAAAAAATTAGCATATTGTGATAAAGTTCATTATTTTCTGTAATGTACTGATAAAAATTTAACTTTCATATATTTTAGATTCATTAAGAGATGTGTATTAAAACCTAGACAGGGATAAGTCATGTTTTGTGCACTCTCATTGTCATGAATTAGGGATATTTAAAAAAAAATTTAAATACTTATCCTTGCCCCACCCAAGATCTACAATTTTGTGAATGACCAAGTTGGGATTAGTGGGATTTTCTGGTCTCATTGTCATTTTCCTTGATTAGAATCAGTTTCTGAACCTGGAATCATCACAGATTAGTAAGATTTTTTCCAGACTGGAGACACAGTAATGTCTCGATGTATGTTCATCTTACTGGTAGCAATTTCTGGCCTGTCCATGAAACCTAGTTAGGGATTAGTCATGTGTCTGTCCTGAAACTTGGGTTTAGTTGGATGTTGTTGGATTTGCACGAAGTCAAACTCAGTCCTTAGTAATCCTACTAATCGCCAGCTAAACATAGCACATTCTACACTCACGTTCTACAGATTTTTTTTTCAGTCCAAATTCCCAGACTCATCTTAAACTGCTCTGGGTTTGATTAAGACTTCATGAGATTTCACATCTGGACTGTTAGGATTAGTAAGTCATTTTGTGGATTTATATTTGACTCAGGTGGGATTAGTGGGATTATCACACGAAACTTGGTTAGAGATAAAGTCAGTCATATGGGACCAAAATAAATCAATCCCACACCAGTCTTAATATAAGCCTAAAAAAATACAAATCCATAATTAGGCGAAATGCAAACGTAGACTAAGCCCAGTCTGTGAATCCCCAACCATGTGTATCACCAGTCCATAAATTCTCCCCTAATCCCAAACTAGCTTTTGGAATTTTCTGTTTTTGAGTGTAAATTGTATTCAGTGGAATGTTCTAGACTCACAGTAAGCTCGGTTTATCTGCCTCACAGCCCATCAATGGTCTCCCCACGGCCCAGACGTGTTTCTTCCAGCTACGTCTGCCTCCCTACACCAGCCAGGCAATGCTCGCCGAGCGTCTCCGCTACTCCATCCATAACTGTCCCTCCATAGACATGGACAACTACATGCTGTCCCGCAACACAGAACCGGCGGACGGATCAGACACTGAATACTGACGTGATGCTTGTATCATGGACTTGGTAACGGGGGGGGCACTCAAACTAGCTCTGCACTTTCTCTCTACACTCCCCCGGTCAACGTTCTTTCTTATTGGTGCAATATGAGACCATTACACTCCAGCGGCGAAGTCTGCTGCGATCCGTGACAGTGTTCCAGTACCGAAGTATTAAAACATCTCTTTAAAACTTAAAACTACAGTTTGTGTAAATTAAAAGTGTCAAGTTGATGGAATTTTAAAACAGGACGAAGGTCAGAAGGCGGAGATAGAGTGGGACCGGATGCTTTTATTTTTCTACACAAAAGATTTAAAATTTTTATTAGATTTTTTTCCAGGCCCAAAAATTAGCTCCACCCCCCATCCAGAAGGTTTTCTTTAAAAAAAAAAAACATAAAATTACTTTTTTTTTTATTATTTGAATGATTGAGAGCCGGTCTGCTTTAATTTCAGTTACTTTTTTGGGACTTTTTTTTTTTGGAAACCCGAAGGCTTACAAACTGCTACTTTAAAAAAATGAATAAAAATTATACAAGTACAAAATATTTGGCAGTAAAACCATTCAAACTCTTTCAGTGGTTTCAAACAACTTGAATTGGGAAACAGTACCGAGGCTTGAGACGGCCTCACTTTACTCCTGAGGACTCGCTGGGACTCTTACGCTGGTTAACACTCGGCTCTTGATGCTTTTTTTTTTATTGTGAATTTAACCCTTTGCAGAAGGTCCGATGTATGACGCAGTCTGGTTTTGCCAAATTGAGCCAGAGTAAAGGTTTTATTTTGGCTTGCTTTGTGGATTCATGTGGAAATAATCCATAGTGTGCTGTGAAATGTATTACTACAACAGGAAGACGTGTGTTTCAATCCCTCACACACACACACACACACACACAGAGCTCTGCGTTGTAAACGCTGTGTGGAAGTTGGAGTGTGTTTAGAGGACCGAGGTTCCGGTGTGTTGTGGTTTTATTCTGATTTATTCAGCTGGTTTTGTACACAGCGAGACAGATGTTCAAACCTCAGACCTGTACGTATGCATTATTCAAATATATAAAATAATAATTATAATATAAATACAGACTGAATATTACCATAATTTTGGTCACTTGGGTCTGTCTTCTTTTTAAACACACATCAAGAACATTTCTGTAAAAATAACCTTAATAATAATAATATACTTCCCTCTGAGACTCAAATCCTTTATCATCAGTCTACACTTTCATCACTGACCATGCCTTCTTCGTGAAAACTGCCACAGAGGCCACACTCCTGCTATTAAACAGACCATGCCCTCTCCTTCAATAGTGGAAGCCACACCCCTTCAGTATTCCTGTCAGATTCAGGAGCCACACCCCTTCCCTAAAACAGACCATGCTGGTTTGTCCAAAACTGACAATGGCCACACCCAATTCGCTATAAATGACAGATACAGAGACCACACCCAATGCAGCCGTGAGGTGGGGCACAAGCCAGTGTTCACCCTAATGCAGGTCCCAAGCCCGGATAAATGCAGAGGGTTGCGACAGGAAGGGCATCCAGCGTAAAACTCTCATGCAAATGATCAAAACGAAATTCATACCAGATGGGTCGAGGCCCGGATTAATGACCGCCATCAGTGCTGTTAACCAAGGTGTGGAGTATAGAGGCGTGTCCATAGGCGGAGAGAGAAGAGGAAAGGCGTGAGTCTAGGACTGAGAGTGGGGACTTTGAATGTTGGAACTATGAAAGAAAAAGCTAGAGAGCTGGCTGACATGATACAGAGAAGGAAGGTGGACATACTGTGTGTTCAGGAGACCAGATGGAAAGGTAGTAAGGCTACAAGCTTAGGAACAGGGTTTAAGCTGTTTTTTCATTGTGTGGATGGGAAGAGAAATGGAGTAGGAGTCATCTTGAAGGAGGGGTTTGTCAGGAATGTTCTAGAAGTAAAAAGAGTGTCAGACAGAGTGATGAGTCTCAAGTTAGAAATTGAAGGTGTGATGTTCAATGTTGTTAGTGCTTATGCCCCACAGGCAGGATGTGAGCTAGAAGAGGAGAGATTCTGGAGTGACTTAGATGAAGTGATGCAGAGTACCTCCAGAGGTGAAAGAGTGGTCATTGGTGAAGACTTCAATGGACATGTTGGTGCAGGCAACATAGGGGACGAGGAAGTGATGGGCAGGTTTGGTTTCCAGGACAGGATCACAGAAGGACAGATGTTGATCGATTTTGCAAAAAGGATGGAAATGGCTGTGGTGAATACTTTCTTCCAGAAGAAACAGTAGCATAGAGTGACTTATGAAAGCAGAGGTAGGAGCACACAGGTAGACTATATCTTGTGTAGGCGATGTAATTTGAAGGAAGTCAGTGACTGCAAAGTAGTAGTGGGTGAGAGTGTTACCAAACAGCATAGGATGGTGGTGTGTAGGATGACGCTGATGGTGAAGAAGGCAAAGGTAGAGCAGAAGACAAAGTGGTGGAGGCTGAAAAAGGAAAAGGGTCGTGTTGTCTTCAAGGAGGAGTTGAAACAGCTTTGGGTAGCCAGGAAGTGCTTCCAGATGACTGGACAACCACAGCCAATGTGATCAGGGAGACAGGTAGGCGAGTACTTGGTGTGTCCTCTGGAAGGAAAGTAGATAAGGAGACGGTGGTGGAATGAGGAAGTGCAGGAGTGTGTACAAAAGAAGAGGTTAGCTAAGAAGAAGTGGGACATAGCGAGGACTGAAGAGAGGACTGAAACAGGAGTACACAGCTTAAGGCAGTGCTTCTCAATTATTTTCTGTTACGCCCCCCCTAGCAAGAAGAAAACAATTCGCGCCCCCCCCACCACCCACTTTCCGCCGCAACTATAAATTATAACTTTTTTCTATAATATAGTTACAGGTATATCTCTTCATTATATCGTATCCTTGTTAACATAAATAAAACAAAAAGAAAGAGATATAGTTCAACTTACAAGAATAACTTTTTTAACATTTTTATTAGTCTGTAAAAGAAAGTGCATCAATTTGCCTTAAATTTAAAAATAATAATATCCTTGTTACATTTTTGACAAACTTACCACACCATTTGCTGCTGAAAATAAAATCAATAAATAATTAATTCAAATTGACTTCAGAAACATTAACTCAGGAGCACAATATATAAACACTTTTACCTACAAAACAAGAACAAATAGAACAATTTGTGCTGATTTTTTTTTCTCAAAATGAGGAAGCCAAGATTAATGGCTACAATGAGCACGTTTTGCAGCGCACAGCTTCTCAAAGCGAGGTTTGAAGCATGACACTGCAACTCTCAGCTCCTGCTCAATTTATTTGGCTTCATGCTGTCCGCTGCCAGCATTTTTAGACACAGCAAACATACCGGTCTTTGCTCGCCTCCCACTGTAGTCACGGTGAAGCCAAGCGCTACATATGCGTCATCATATTTGCGCGTCTTTGCTTTCGGGTGACTTTCTTTTGACTCGATATCTACGTTTCTCACCGCCTTTATTTTCATCCCTGTTAAAAATTTCTTCATGTTGTGAGGGTGTGTGTACTGCACTACACATCGCCAGCTCGTAGCAAAACAAACCTACACCGTAGAGTTAATACTCGCTGCGCACAATGGGCAATGAGAACGCCACTGCCAACTACTGGAGTGGATGTGCAATTACACTTTCTTGTAGTACGGCGGAAAAAAAGCATGTTCTCCTGGGTCACACGCGCCCCCCTCAGCGGGCGCGCCCCACTATTTGAGGAGCACTGGATTAAGGCAAAGACACAGCTTAAGGCAAAGGTAGCGGTGTCAAAGGCCAAACAGAGGGCGTATGATGACTTGTATGATAGGTTGGACAGTAAGGAGGGGGGAATGATTTATACAGGTTGGCACAGCAGAGAAATACAGATGGGAAAGATGTACAGCAAGTTAGAGTGATAAAGGACAGAGAGGGGAAATATACTGACTGATGACAGAAGTGTGCTGGGAAGATGGAAAGGGTACTTTGAAGAGCTGATGAATGAGGAAAATGAGAGAGAAAAAAAGAGTAGAAGGGGTGACCGTTGAGGACCAGGAAGTAGCAAAGATTAGTAACGGTGAAGTTAGGAGGGCATTGAAGAGGATGAAGAGTGGAAAGGCAGTTGGTCCTGATGACATACTGGTGGAGGTATGGAAGTGTCTAGGGGAGGTAGCAGTAGATTTCCTGACAAGAATATTCAACAAGGTGAACAGAGTGAACAAAGTGAGCAGATTGGATTGAAACATATTTTATTCATTGAAGAAAGGGATTGGGCACAAGTTATCCAACTTAGTGAAGCCCTCTCCACAGAGTATTTAGCCAATTAACCTACTGTGCATGTTTTTGGACTATGGGAGGAAACCGGAGTACCCGGAGGAAACCCACACAAGCACGGGAAGAACATGCAAACTCCACACAGAAACACCCAGGCTTGGATTTGAACCCAGGCCTTCTTGTTGTGAGGCAGGTGTGCGAACAACTACGCCACCATGCTGCCAGTGAGCAGATGCCGGAAGAATGGAGAAGTGTGCTGGTGCCCATTTTTAAGAACAAGGGAGACATGCAGAGTTGTGGCAACTACAGAGGGATAAAGTTGATGAGCCATACGATGAAGTTATGGGAAAGAATAGTGGAAGCTAGACTAAGGGCAGAGGTCAGCATTTATGAACAACAGTTTGGTTTCATGCCAAGAAAGAGCACCACAGATGCAGTGTTTGCCTTGAGGGAAGTACAGAAAAGGTCAGAAGGAGCTGCATTGTGCCTTTGTGGATCTGGAGAAAGCATATGACAGGGTGCCGAGAGAGGAACTGTGGTATTGCATGAGGAAGTGTGGAGTAGCAGAGAAGTATGTTAGAGTGGTGCAGGACATGTATGAGAGACGTAAGACAGTGGTGAGGTGTGCTGTTGGTGTGACAGAAGAGTTCAAGGTGGAGATGGGACCGCATCAAGGGTCAGCTCTGAGCCCCTTCTTGTTTACTATGGTGATGGACAGGCTGACAGCCGAGGTGAGACAAGAATCTCCATGGACTATGATGTTTGCAGATGACATTGTGATCTGTAGTGAGAGCAGAGAACAAGTGCCGGAAAGTCTAGAGAGGTAGAGGTATGCCCTGGAAAGGAGCGGAATGAAGGTTAACCGCAGTAAAACACACCTTGTGTGAATGACAAGGACCCAAGAGGAACGGTGAGGTTACAGGGAGCAGAGATAAAGAAGGTGGACGATTTTACATAGGCTCAACAATCCAGAGCAATGGAGAGTGTGGAAAAGAGGTGAAGTGTGTGCAGGCAGGTTGGAATGGATGGAGAAAAGTGTCCTGTGTGATAGGAGAGTATCGGCAAGAATGAAAGGAAAAGTGTACAAGATGGTGATGAGGCCAGCGATGTTGTATGGTTAAGAAACAGTGGCCCTGGGGAAAAGACAGGAGGCAGAGCTGGAGGTAGCAGAGATGAAAATGTTGAGGTTCTCTTTGGGAGTCATGAGGATGGATAGGATCAGGAATGAGTACATCAGAGGGACCACCACATGTAAGATGTTTTGGAGACAAAGTCAGAGAGGCTAGATTGAGATGATTTGGACATGTACAGAGGAGGCATACTGAGTATATTGGTAGTAGGATGCTGAGATTGGAACTACCAGGCAGAAGGTTTAGAGGAAGACCAAAGAGAAGATTTATGGATGTGGTGAAGCAGGACATGAAGGTAGTTGGAGTGAGAGTAGAAGATGCAGAGGATAGGGTGAGATGGAGGCAGATCATTTGCTGTGGCGACCCCTGAAGGGAACAGCCGAAAGGAAAAGAAGAAGACAGAGACCACACCCATTCTCTATAATAGATCATGCCTTCTCCCCTAAAACTGACAGAGGCCACAATCCCTTCTCTAAAGCTAAGCCATGCCCAGCTCAAAACTAATAGGCCACACAATGGACAACAGAGCTCATACCATCACTGTAAATGACAGATGCTGAGACCACACCCTAAAACTGACACTACAAAACTGTAATTCACCAAGAGAACACACCCTCTTCTCTAAAACTGACATAAAGAGGCCATGCCTCTATTACAATTGACACAGACAGAGGCCACATACTGTACCACTCACCTTTGCTGTAACTGGCAGGTTACAAAAAACAGAATGTGCTGCCTCCTCTAAAACTGACAGTGACCACACCCCTTCCCAAAAAACTGGCCATGTCCTCTCAACTGAAGCTGAGAAGTCACACCGCCACCATAAAATTGTATCCAAAAGCCACACCCCTTCCCAAAAAAAACCTCTAAAATGGACATACACATGCCACACCTCTTTCCTAAAATTTGCCACACCTCCTTGAAGTTTACTACATTCAAAAGCTATTATTTTCCATCAGAAATTATTGAATTGATTAATTTTATCAGGGACAACTCCGAGCGTGTGCGCGCACACACATCCCCCCCACCAGCACTCTGTGAATGCTGCAGGTGAGAGGGAGGAGGGAGGAGCTGAAAAGCAGGTAACACTCTATCCCTGTCTCGCTCTCTGAGGGATTTGATGAAGTAAAGTCATAGTATCTCACTTTCCCGCCTGAGATCTCTATGTTCTGATGAATCCCTCAGCTGCGGTCCAGCGAGAGTGGCTCGGAGTGACGGCTTTAATCAGTTCCTCTGACTCAGAGCTCCGAGTTTGAGGATGATGTGAAGCCCTTCAACTGATCACAGAGAGATTACATGATTAGAAAAAGCCGTAAAGGTGAAGAAGACACCTTCAAATCACTCGCCACTGGCGCACAGATTGTTGCGGTCACGCCGAGAGACGATCTGAAGAATTACAATTACGATACAAAGGAACACGTACTTTTATCACACGACAACAACGTCAAATTGCACCACAAAAAGTCCTGAGAGTCGGCAGGGGAGCAATTCTGTTGTTGAGTATTGCAGTGTCTCTCGAACCAGCACTCAACAACAGTCTATAGATTTGAGGAATTTCTTCACTGCAGGAAAAAGTTCTTCTCAATTAGAAATAAGCCCCTCCCTCCATTCGAACTCCTTGACTGTAGGTGTGATTGCAGGAAGATGCATCAGGTATTACGTGTCCAATCTCGACCTGCCCGTCTTCATCAAGGTTCAGCTCGACATCAGTTCAAACCACCATAAAAATGAGATGCCTCATGTCTGAGAGAAAAAGGGAAGAAAAGCAACGGATCTGTGCCAGGCGTCTTGTTCACTCTCGTGTACAGTGAACGTGTCCTGAGCAACAGCCTGAACTTTGCTGAAATAGCAGTTATGATACACATTTCCCAACACGCGACCTTATTAGGCACCTGTTTTATACACGTAAGATTTGTGCCATAGTCAGCAGGTTCACAGCTGCTCCCGACTCATCAGACCCGGCGCTGTTTTTAGAGCTCCATTCATCACTACTGTTGCACCGATGTGCTACAAAATTAGAAGGAGCACCTGAGGAAGTCAAAGCGAATGCCGGATGCTGAGGCTCACAGAGAAGAAACACAAATCAGAATCCAGCAAATTATAAATAAAATCATGGGTGGGTGGGGTGAGGGGTGTGAAAGGGGACTGGAGCCAATCCCAGCTTCGGGTGAAAAACACCTCCCAAAACACACACACACACACACACAAACACACACATGCGATGGATGATGAATGGATAAATAAAATGATGTTGTTTTTTTTATCTGAGACTTGGCGACAATATGAGGATTTACTTTGGTTCAGTTTTCCTCACAGATGAATTCAGGGCATCCATTAAAAGGATTAAAAACTAATGAGTGTGTGAATTTAACCAAGAACTGGTTTATAGTAAGGCTTCATGGATGAGTTCTCGACACGTCTCTTGAAATCAAATCACTGGGGTTGAATCAGATCTTCCTGCTCCATGCCATAAACTAGATTTTCCCTGTGATCACTTATCAGCTTATTTCAGGTTCCTCCAGGTCCCTCACAAGTTCTTCAGGTTCCTGAAGGATTCTTTTGGTTCCTTCATCATCTTCCAAAGATTTCTCTGGGTTCCTTCTGAGGTCGCCAGTTACTCCCAAGTCTTTCAAGGAAGAACCCAACAGATTACTTTATCAAAAATAATTCTAAACAAACAAAGTTTATTAATCAGGTTATAAGGAACCCTAAGCTGCTGTTATCACCATGAAAGTGATCGGCTTTCAATCTCTTAAACCAAAACAATTCACCCCTGAACACTTAATTATTCCATAAGGTCAAATCAAATATGAGTTATAGCAAGTTAGAGTGATTAAGGACAGAGAGGGAAATGTATTGACTGATGACAGAAGTGTGCTGGGAAGATGGAAAGAGTACTTTGAAGAGCTGATGAATGAGGAAAATGAGAGAGAAAAAAAGAGTAGAAGAGGTGACTGTTGAGGACCAGGAAGTAGCAAAGATTAGTAAGGGTGAAGTGAGGAGGGCATTGAAGACGATGAAGAATGGAAAGGCAGTTGGTCCTGATGACATACCGGTGGAGGTATGGAAGTGTCTAGGAGAGGTAGCAGTAGATTTCCGGACAAGAACATTCAACAACGTCTTAGAGAGTGAGAGGATGCCAGAGGAATGGAGGAGAAGTGTGCTGGTGCCCATTTTTAAGAACAAGGGAGACGTGCAAAGTTGTGGCAACTACAGAGGAATAAAGTTAATGAGCCATACGATGAAGTTATAGGAAAGAATAGTGGAAGCTAGACTAAGGGCAGAGGTCAGCATTTGTGAACAACAGTTTGGTTTCATGCCAAGAAAGAGCACCACAGATGCAGTGTTTGCCTTGAGGGAAGTACAGAAAAGGTCAGAAGGAGCTGCATTGTGCCTTTGTGGATCTGGAGAAAGCATATGACAGGGTGCCGAGAGAGGAACTGTGGTATTGCATGAGGAAGTGTGGAGTAGCAGAGAAGTATGTTAGAGTGGTTAGACAAGAATCCCCATGGACTCTGATGTTTGCAGAAGACATTGTGATCTGCAGGGAGAGCAGAGAACAAGTGCAGGAAAATCTAGAGAGGTGGAGGTATGCCCTGGAAAGTAGGGGAATGAAGGTTAGTCTCAGTAAGACAGAATACATGTGCATGAATGACAAGGACCCAAGAGGAACAGTGAGGTTACAGGGAGCAGAGATAAGAAAGGTGGAGGATTTTAAGTACTTAGGGTCAACAATCCAGAGCAATGGAGAGTGTGGAAAAGAGGTGAAGAAGCGTGTGCAGGCAGGTTAGAATGGTTGGAGAAAAGTATCCAGTGTGATGTGTGATAGGAAGGTATCGGCAAGAATGAAAGGAAAAGTGTACAAGAGGGTGTTGAGGCCAGTGATGTTGTATGGTTTAGAGACAGTGGCCCTGGGGAAAAGACAGGAGGCAGAGCTGGAGGTAGCAGAGATGAAAATGTTGAGGTTCTCTTTGGGAGTAACGAGGATGGATAGGATTAGGAATGAGCACATCAGAGGGACCACCACATGTAAGAGGTTTTGGAGACAAAGTAAGAGAGGCTAGATTGAGATGGTTTGGACATGTACAGAGGAGGGATAGTGAGTATATTGGTAATAGGATGCTGAGGCTGGAACTACCAGACAGAAGGCCCAGAGGAAGACCAAAGAGACGATTCATGGATGTGGTGAAGGAAGACATGAAGGTAGTTGGTGTAAGAGAAGAAGATGCAGAGGATAGGGTGAGATGGAGGCAGATGATTCACTGTGGTGACCCCTGAAGGGAACAGCCGAAAGGAAAAGAAGAAGAAGGTCAAGTCAAATATGAGCTGTTTTCCAGACAGACTGCGTAGGGCCGGGTCATATCCGACGAGCTAAGTACAATCATTTTTTTTTATCCAAACTCACTGAAGAGAAATAAAATCATATATTTCTATTATTTTACTTTAATTTTATTTTGTGCCTTACTACCCAGGTTATGATTAGCTGTTAGCTTAGCAAGGAGTCTCAAGAGATTCTGTTTTTCGTTTTTGTAGTGACGTCACTACTTGTGGTATATGAGTGGATATCCTAGTATTATATTAGCCAAACAGAATGTGTGATCACTTACACCCAGAAGATATGGATAGAACAAAGTTAAATTATTTTGGAGAGTATCGTGGATTCACAGCATTACACCTGGCACTGGAGACTCCTTCCTTTAAAAAGTTACATAGACGTCTCTTCAGAGAAATTTCACCACCATTTTAAATTTGTTTATGTGGAGCATGTGGATGCTGTACAAGTCCCTGTGAAGAAGTTGTTGCTATAGAAACCACAGCCTATCAAAATGAGTCAGATCAGTTAAAATCAAACACTGTTTTATTGCTGGAAGTCCTATCAACCTCATCATTTATGGTTTCTTCCTTCATTTCCGACTATTCCTGTAACCTCACACTGAGGTCACAGTGTGTATGATGAGCACACAGTACACACACCTGAGAGATCACGCTGATGCCATCATAGCTTTTTGGTGAAACGGCAGCACTAAAGGAACCTGGCTGTCTGTGTCGATACTTTATAACTGGATCATTACGCAATGCTTCAGGGAGTTCACTCCATCAGACTCCCACGTCCTCGCTGTACTCTACTGTACAACACACTCCATCTGGCGTTTTGGCCCTCACACCTCATGAATAATTCAAAGATGCGGGAAGAATTCACAGCTTGAGGGACTCAGCACCTCTCCAGGCCAGCAGGGGGCAGTGTGGCACTGTAATGCTGATTTCTTGAGAGAAATCGTTGGACGTTTGTTATAATAAAGCTAGTTCAGTCCAAAACAAGATGGAGGACTGTAGGAGAATCTCAGTGGAAGAAAAATACTGAACCAACACTATAAAGTTGGGGGGAGTGGGGGGGGGGGGGGGGAGTGGGGGGGGCAGAGGCCCTGCTGTGGTTTATTTTTTTAAAAATCTCAAATTTGTAAATTATTTACTGTATAGGAAAGAATAGAGAGAGCGAGAGAAAGGTGTGTTAATTCTCCCCGTGATAAGTTTACGGTAGCGCTAGGTCATCTGCACGCTCAATAACACTATTATAACAGTCATCATGCTTAATGATACTTATGGTCTAGTGGTAGGGCGCAGGATCGCTGATCCTAAGGTTGGGGGGTTCAAGTCCCCACAGGGTTGTCACACCCCCGCAGTGCAGCTAACTGGGTTATCAAAGGCGGGCCATGTCTGTCACTGTCTATGGTGAGAGGTTGATGTAAAAGAACCATTGCTGACTTTCGTAAACAGGAGCTGCAAAGTCGTCAGCGTGTTTCTGTCCCTTGCTAAAAAGGGTTGTGACAGGAAGGGCATCCGACGTAAAAACCTCTGCCAAATCAAACGTGCGAATCAGATGACTCGCTGTGGCGACTCCCAAGAATGGGGAAAAAGCTGAAATGAAAAGTAGAACATGCTCAATGATACTATTATAACAGTGGTCACATGATGTCGTATTAAAAATGAATCAAATTCACTGAAACAGTGAATCACTGATTCCTGACAAATGATTTGATATTAATTCATTAATTATTGCTTTTCTTAGGTTTGGGTTGTTAGTGATACCACTGATTCCGCGACGGTATGATTCTATTTATTCGCCTCGAATCGGTATCAAGAGATTTTGTTCAAAGCCTGGCGTTAATTCATAAATAATGACGTATTGAAACACTAGTTTTAAAGGAATTAATCACCTCTTTCTTGTTTATCCATCGGTTTAAATATAATTAGTATATACAACATGGGAACGGTGTGATCTGAATGGTTATCACAGAATAATGAATGATTGGCTGAAGGAGAAGTAAACATTCACTGAGTCTGAAGTCAATAATAGTTTTAGTATAGAGTATACTCACAGGAACATAAAAACGAACGTTTTTGTAAGAATTTTTTTTTATTTGATCTATTTATCGATCTTTAATTTATAATAATATTAAACAATGTAGGTGGCATGGTGGTACAGTGGTTAGTAGGTATGCATCACAGCAAGACGGTCCTGGGCTCTGGTCCCAGGTTCGGGCTATTTCTGTGTGGAGTTTGCATGTTCTCAGTGTGTGTGTGTGTGTGTGGGGGTGTGTGTGTGTGTGTGTGTGTGTGCGTGCGTGCACGTGTGTGTGTGTGTGTGTGGATGCGTGCACGTGTGTGTGTGTGTGTGTGTGTGTGTGTGTGTGTGTGTGTGTGTGTGTGTGTGCATGCACGTGTGTGTGTGTGTGTGTGTGTGCGCGCGTGCCTGTGTGTGTGTGTGTGTGTGTGTGTGTTGTTACTGTGATGGTCTGCTGAGCTGTCCAGGGTGTATCCCAGAGCCGGCTGAGATGGGTGCCAGCCTCTCTGGGACCCTTAGTATTAAGTGGCTTAGAAAATAAATGAATGAATAATAATAAATAATATGAGTGACATTGCTAGCAAATTTCTTAGTGCTATCTGATATAAATGTATTTAAAGAAAAAAATGTTTGTTTATCTTATCTGTTTCATCCCTTTTTTCGACTAAATTTGCTGAATTGTTTTTTTTAAGTGGCCTGAATAACGTTTTCGAGGAATTCTGGGAGTGAGAAGTAGCCAGGTGCTCTTCTGTCTTTCTCTCGCTCTTTTTTCTGCACAGCCGGTTTGCTGATGCATCTCTTTTTTTTCTTGCCCGTGGTTTTTTCCCCCGAACGTGACAAGGTCAGGGAGCTGAGTGCTCGCTTATCATTATCATCTTATCCCAGCGTCTCATCGCTCCTGATCTCGAGCTCTACACACTTCTAAATGATGGATTTCCTGTTGGGGAATAAACGGCAGAAGGGACATAAAGGAGGGGCATCGTAAGGAAAATCTGAAAGGGTGTGTTGGAGAGGCGTTTATTAACAGATGGTTTGTGGTGCTGTATATAACATTAAGTTATGTTTTAATTGAACTAGCTGATATTTTAATCTTTACAGCATTTGGCAGACACTCTTATCCGGAGTAACTTACAATTATCCTTTTTTCAATACAAATGAGCAATTGAGGGTTAAGAGCCTCGCTCAAGGGCCCAACAGTGGTGAAAGTGGGAATTGAACCGCTCACCTTCAGATCAGCAACCCATTGCCTTAACCACTAAAGCCACCACTGCTTATCACTGACTAAATATTTAAATAAAAATATCATGATACAGTGGTGCCTCACCTTACGAAATTACTCCGTTCCATAAGTGGTTTCGTAACCTGATTTTTTTGTAAGTTGAGCCGCATTTTACATGTAAAAGGCCTGATTCGTTCCAAGGCTCCCAATACTACCCCCTAAACCCTTTAAAAATTATAAAAGTATACCTTTTAAGGCCTCCTTCTGCTTCAATATCGTACCGATGGTAGACGGGTTTGGGCAAAAAGTAAAGTTGCAGTGAGCACACTTGAAAAACTCACAAAACAACAGTAACTCTGTCCATTACACGTGTTAGAACTCCGTGACAAACAATGGATCGAAGGCACATGAAAAGCATCATGGGTATTAGGGCGATACCCCTAGGTAAGGTCTTAACCACAGGTGACCGCTGTTGATTCAGTAGTAAAAATGGGTTTCAAAAAAAATACTGGGAAGGTAACCTGTGATGCTCTAGTGCAGGGCTGGACAAACGTTTTGGCTTGGGGGCCACATTGACTTTTAAAATTTGTCAGATGGGCCTGGTCAGCACAAGATATGATAAAAAAAATGCAAGTTTAACAGTGCATATCAAACATAAACAGAAAAAAAGCATTAAAATATTCACATACCTTTTATTGGGAACAGGGTTGTTGTTTTTGCCAGTGCAGCGAAGTCTGGTTGTAATTCTGTTGTGGTTCTCAGAACAGATTTGAAATGTTCATCACTCACTTGGGATCTGTGGGCTGCTTTGTTGGTGTTCATCACACTAAAAGTCTGTTCACACACATATGTCGAGCCAAACAACACCAGCATCCTCTGTGCCATCTTCTGGATGTTTGGAAATTTGGCTGCACTTAATGAAACATAAAACTCATCCAGTTTAAGGGAGTTGAACTTCTCCTTTATCATCATGTCAGATTGGAGATCAATCAGATCCAACTGCAACTCCTGTGGTACCGTTCCAGGCTCTTGTGAGAAGGGACCTGACACCAGCTGAACTGCCCCGTCAATTTCTCCAGAATCACGAAACCGATGGCAGAATTCTTCATGCAGGTCATGCAGTGCTTTCCTGGATTTGTTCACATGTTGCAGGCTCTCTTTTAACCTGGCCACTGTGAGGGAAATGAACAAACGACTTGTCTGTCATTTGCTTTGAAAATAAAAGTAGCCTGGTTTTGAAGTCTCCGACATTTCCTTGCATTTCGTGCACAAACTGTTTTTCCTTGTAGCTTCACATTTAGCTCGTTCGTGCGGGTCAGTTTGTCGACAGCAAAAGTGAAATCACAGACAATCAGTGTCTTTCAGCTCAGGAACATTCTCAGTGTTCTCAAGGAGCTCCAAAAATGAAACAATCTCCTGTTTGAGCAGCACACTTGTTGACATACTTTTCCCAAACCGAACCAGCGGACATTAGAAGGTAAAGCAAGTCCTTGTGATCAGTGCAGTTTCTTCAGGAAAATGCATAAACTGATGATGGTTCCGTCCCCTCGCTTGAATAAACTTAACGAGTTTCACAACCGGCTTCACTATGTGGTTGAGCTGCACCGTGGATTTACACAGTGCTTCCTGCTGAATTATGCAGTTATCCTTGTGCTTGATTCTGGGATGGAAGTTGCTCGGATGAAGGTGTTTTGCTGAGCTTGCAAACTCGCGATCAACCTATCAGCAGTGGGCGAACGTTCTTGCAGTGACAGGTTGTTGGCGTAAATTGCATGTTTAGTGGAAAAGTGGTAGCAGACGTTGTATTCTTTTCGAACCGAAATGGTTTCTTGGCAAATGAGATATACAGCCTTTGGGCAAACTTCAGTAAAAAAGTATTTAGGTGTCTATTCCTTATGAACCACCCGGCACTCACTGTCGACTTTTCTTTTCTCTGACACTGATGTCTAATGCGACACTAGTGTTGAAATGCTGCCATTGCATTCATTTGCCTTTGACTTGTAATCATTCACATCAAACATTAATTGTGTGCCAATCAATCTTCGGCAGGCTGGATTAAAAAGAACAACGGGCCGAATGTGGCCCGTGGGCCGTAGTTTGCCCACCCCGGCTCTAGTGCCCCATCTTGAAGGGGTTGAACTCCAAGAAAAACCCAGGATAAAGTCTAACCCTGACGAGCCATTGGGCTCAAGTGTTAACAGCCCAACAGACTTGCCCAATTTTACTGTATTTTAAAGAACAATTAAAAATATATTCATGCTTTTATTGACTCTAATATCCTTCATTGAAATATGTAAAATAAACCCGGATGCAATGCAAAGCCTTAGGGGACTCAGACCACCTCTCTCCTGCTGGGTGCGAGACAGATGTGTGAAGGTTGCCCCCGCACCCCACCCCCACCCCACCCCCATGCTCGGATCATTTCCTGCATGAGAAAAGAGGTTGTTTTTTAATCTTATTGGTTCTTCTGAATGTATTCAGCCGTTCTTGCATTCTCTTGCATTCTCAGTCTCTCTCTCATCTTAAGAAAATGAAAATATTTTTAATCTCTTCTCAAACTCATCCGATCATGTTGTTTGACATCAATATTCTGAACTATTCAAAATGAGTAGCACAATAAATCTGCTTGTTCTGAGAGAAAAACAGGAGAAAAAAGACGCTAATTGCTGAGAGCCTGCAGGCGTTTAGGATGTGAGACCGTCAAACGATGCCGATTCATATAGATTATACACACAGCGCCGTTTTCAAGGCTGCTGTTTCACATTACTCGTTGTGTTTTGTCATTTACTCACACACACACACACACACACACACACACACACACACACACACACACACACACTGTCTCTCTCTCTCTCTCTCTCTCTCTCTCTCTCACACACACACACACACACACACACACACACTCTCACTTACACACACACACTGTCTTACTCTCTCTCTCTCTCTCTCTCTCTCTCTCTCACACACACACACACACACACACACACACACATGTCTCTCTCTCTCTCGCTCTCTCTCACAGACACACACTCACTTACACACACAGTCTCCCTCTCTCTCTCTCTCTCTCTCTCTCTCTCTCTCTCTCACTCTCTTTCTCTCGCTCTCTCTCTCTCTCTCTCTCTCTCTCACACACACACACACACACACACACACACACTCACTTACACACACAGTCTCCTCTCGCTCTCTCTCTCTCTCTCACACACACACACACACACACACACACACACACACACACACACACACACACACACACCTCCTGCGGAGGGGCATAATCCTGCTTCAGAATCACTACTTCACAACAAACCAGAGGGGGAAATGAATCCCATACAGGAAGTAGTTTTTTAATCAGGACTCTTCAATAGGAAGTCAATTCATAGACCACGCCATCCATTGAGCACAGAGGTAACAGACGGGTGTAATCTCTGTGACCTACAACAGTGATACACACACGTAAGTTTTCATTTTAATATAAAATTAAGTGACGTAATCCCATTTTAATTCACCATTCGACCAATAGAAACGTGAAGTAAAATTGGATTAAATCACTTTGAATCACATTAAATCACGTTTAACGTTCGACCAGCGGCTGCTCGTGTCACTGTGAACTTCCCATTTGTGTGTAACGTACAGTGCTAACTATTAATAGTATTTTTAGTGTGAAGGCAGATGGCGAAGTTCATGCACGGTCACAGTTTGGTACATTAGAAGCAACTTGGACTGGAAATAAGAACACAGTTTGTCCCAGTACATTCCTCGTCTTCCTCCTCTTATATTCTCTGATTTGGAAAAGAAAACCAGAGAATGCTGTTATTACAGAAGTAATATACAATATGCCGAATAATGCAGAAAAACAGGATAGTGGTGCAGTGAGTCGCTCGTCCGCCTCACAAAGAAGGTCCTCGGCTTGAGTCCTCGGCTTGGCAAAGATGCTTGCGTGTGGAGTGTGCATGGTCTCCTCATCCTTGCATGGGTTTTCTTTGGGTACTCCGGTTTCCTCCAGCAGTCCAAAGAAATGCACATTCGTGCAAGTGGCTACTCTGAACCCCTCACAAGTAAGAGCGTGAATATCTTTTTGTTTGTGTGTGTGTGTGTGTGTGTGTGTGTGTGTGTGTGTGTGTGTGTGTGTTATAGTTTTGGTCTCTCCACTGTGAGGGTCGTACAGATGAACGGACAAGTCATTTTGTACCAGTATTATTTATAGTACTCTGTTTTCTGCAATCTCAGCATTGTAGGATCAATCCAGTGGAGACATGCTTACAGGTTTACATTAAATCATAATAATAACAGCATCAACAACAACAGCATCACCACCACCACCACACTCTTACGAACCAGCAGGGTTGATGTTCTGTATACAGACAGAAGTGCAGTTATACTTCGTCTCTGCGGGGGCTTGGAACATATAACGCAGAAATTATAAGAAACTCTGCCCAAAATTCACACAGATCTCCAAAAGAAAAAAAAATCACTAAAGAAATAAAACTTTAATGCCATTACAGTAGGCCCCCGTTATTCGCCAGGGTTCGGCCCCTCCTGTGAATCAATATAATCCACGAGTTCTGTACCCGGAAGTAAAACACTATGTATCTATTACATGCGCTAAAATATGCTTCTCAAAAGTAAAAAAAAAAATTATTTTGTACTGTGATATTTATTGATATATACATATATATATATAATATAATATAATATATATGTATATATTATATATATTATATAATATATATTATATATATATATATATATATATATAAAATGCAGCCATGAGGCGGCGCTTGGGGGGGGGGGCACTAACCAGTGTCTCTCCCCCTCATGCCGGTCCCAAGCCCGGAGAAATGCAGAGGGTTGTGTCAGGAAGGGCATCCGACGTAAAACCAATGCCAAACTTTTATGATGCAAATCAGAAGTATTACCCCCATACCGGATCGGTCGAGGTCTGGGTTAACAACGACTGCCATCAGTGCTGTCAATCAACAGGGTGCTGATAGAAATTGGACTACTGTTGGTCGAAGATGTCTAGAAGCGAGAATAAGGGCAGAGGTCAGCATTTGTGAACAACAGTTTGGTTTCATGCCAAGAAAGAGCACCACAGATGCAATTTTTGCTTTGAGGATGTTAATAGAGAAGTACAGAGAAGGTCAGAGGGAGCTGCATTGTGCCTTTGTGGATCTGGAAAAAGCATATGACAGGGTGCCAAGAGAAGAACTGTAGTATTGCATGAGGAAGTCTGGAGTGGCAGAGAAGTATGTTAGAGTGGTGCAGGACATGTATGAGAGATATAAGACAGTGGTGAGGTGTGCTGTCGGTGTGACCGACAAATTCAAGATGGAGGTGGGACTGCATCAAGGGTCAGCTCTGAGCCCCTTCTTGTTTGCTATGGTGATGGACAGGCTGACAGACGAGGTGAGACAAGAATCTCCATGGACTATGATGTTTGCAGATGACATCGTGATCTGTAGTGAGAGCAGAGAACAAGTGCAGGAAAATCTAGAGAGGTGGAGGTATGCCCTGGAAAGGAGAGGAATGAAGGTTAGTCTCAGAAAATCAGAATACACGTGTGTGAATGAGAAGGACCCAGGAGGAACGGTGATGTTACAGGGAGCAGAGATAACGAAGGTGGAGGATTTTAAGTACTTAGGCTCAACAATACAGAGCAACGGAGAGTGTGGAAAAGAGGTGAAGAAGCGTGTGCAGGCAGGCTGGAATGGTTGGAGAAAAGTGTCCGGTGTGATGTGTGATAGGAGAGTGTCAGCAAGAATGAAAGGAAAAGTGTACAAGACGGTGATGAGGCCAGCGATGTTGTATGGTTTAGAAACAGTGGCCCTGGGGAAAAGACAGGAGGCAGAGCTGGAGGTAGCAGAGATGAAAATGTTGAGGTTCTCTTTGGGAGTAACGAGGATGGATAGGATCAGGAATGAGTACATCAGAGGGACAGCACATGTAAGATGTTTTGGAGACAAAGTCAGAGAGGCTAGATTGAGATGGTTTGGACATGTACAGAGGAGGGATAGTGAGTATATTGGCAGTAGGATGCTGAGGTTGGAACTACCAGGCAGAAGGTCTAGAGGAAGACCGAAGAAGAGATTTATGGATGGGGTGAAGGAAGACATGAAGGTCGTTGGAGTCAGAAAAGAAGATGCAGAGGACAGAGTGAGATGAAGGCGGATGATTTGTTGTGGCGACCCCTGAAGGGAGCAGCCGAAAGTAAAAGAATATATATATATATATATATATATATATATATATATATATATATATATATATATATATATATATATATATATATATATACATACGTGACAGTTACTTGGCAATCCGTGAATATAAGGGAGCGCGAGTGCAAAACCGCGAATAGTCCAGGGCCTACTTTATAGGAAATAAGTTAACAATGTGAAATGATGTGATAACGCCACGCTACTGTTATGACCTGATGGTTGTCCTGTAACCACTAATCCCCCACACACTTTTTATCTGTTAATAGTCACACGGGATATTCTAGGGCAGAACCTCAAGAATGAGAAAAGCCCTTCAATGTGTTAGAAAGCGGAACGCTAAGACTTTTCAAATCACTCACACTGGAGATTCGTAGCATGCTGTATGGGTTCCTGTGAACAAGCACTTACCATAGAAACGTGGACTACTGTCAAGACGGGTGTGATAGGTAAGATAGAAATGAATCAACGCCTTCAACCAATCAGAATCTAGAATTTGTTTTATGTTTACTGACTAAAAAATATCAATATCAGTAAAATGTATTGTGATATTGAAATCACTGTATCATATTGCTCCGGCTTTAGGCTACAGATGATGGGCGCACCAATGGCCCTTTCAGATCTGCGTGTGGAGGTGAAACTGATGAATCAGACTCGCCGTGCTGAAACCTGATCCCACTTCTGCCGCTTTATCTGAACCTACAGCTTCCCGCTGCAAATATTTGAACAAAGCCGATGCGCTTCAGACGCATAAATCAGAGGTGAAGCACAGCGATAAACACATGGCAGCCTGACCGCCAGGGATTCAGTGCCTTCCCCTGATCAGAGCGCTGAAAACGTGCTAGGAATAGAAATGCTCAGGGGTTGAGGTAGGGTGTGTGTGCGCGTGTGTGTGTGTGTGTGTGTGTGTGTGTGTGTGTGTGTGTGTGTGTGTGTGTCACTCACGCTTCATTCTGCCGCACTGTTACCCCATGCGACCTCGTAGCATTTTTAAAGATTTAGTTCCCTGATGGCTGTCATGATTATTTGATTCTACTGTGTGTGAGAAACAGAGAGAGAGAGAGAGAGAGAGAGAGAAAGGGAAAGAGTTTGAGTGAGAGAGAGAGAGAGAGAAAGAGAGAGAAAGAGAGAGTGTGTCTGTGTGTGTGTGTGTGTGTGTGTGTGTGTGAGAGAGAGAGAGAGAGAGAGTGCAGGCAGGAAAATATGTGTGTGTGTGTGTGTGTGTGTGTGTGTGTGTGTGTGTGTGTGTGAGAGTGAGAGAGAGAGAGAGAGAGAGAGTCAACAATTTTATAAACTTTAAAAAATGGCTGTCTATACAGGGGTGAATTGCAATCAAATATTATAATTCAACCAAAAACGTTCTCAAATATATTTCAAACTCCATCGGAATATTGATCTATTCCGAGGCACAAACAAACATTAATACAGTATATATTTACAGCACAAAGACATACTATTAATTTTATAAAGTCCTGATCATGAGGCTGCAGATCCAGGCTGGATGGATTATGATTATTTTATCCATTCGTTCTCTGTGCGTCAATGTTTGTGTTCTAACACATGTGCAGGAGCCGGGACTAACAAACTGCGCTTTATTCTCACACTCGCACTTTGATTGACAGTGTTCAGTTATTATCGTTTACTGATAATATGTGAGGCACTCCACTGAAATGGGCATCTGTTGTTGATTGTTGATTGGTCAGCTCAGGCTTGCACATGCGCAGTGCCCGTTAAATGTTAACTTCCGGTGTTAACTTCCAGTTTCCAGGTAACTGCACGCTGAATTTATCTCCGACCTTCTCTTCGATAACTGTCATTAAGTTTATTTATAAGATTGTGAATACACATAATTTCTTGTCCAGCGGAACGCAACTCCTACTCTGTGTGTGTGTGTGTGTGTGTGTGTGTGTGTGTGTGTGTGTGTGTGTGTGTGTGTGCGTAAGGGGGGGGGGGGGGTATCAGTGCATTTAAAAAGAAGATTGGACCATGCACTGAGCCCTGTGGAATACTACTTCTCTCAGACAGTGGTTTCATTGGCAGTGTGTTGGAACAGACACTGGTGTGTTCTCCACCTCAGTGAAGTTATTTAGAAAGATGGGAAAAACTCAGTTACATGATCAGAGGTTTTCATTGCATATGAATGGACCAAACAAGTCAACCAAGCTGCAATGAAACCCTCTGATCATGCGAGTGGGGAAAAAACTCACTTGCGTGAGGCTTTCATTGTAGCTGAGTGGACTAAACAATTCAACTCAGAATTATCTGCAGGAAGTGAATCAATCATCGCTGATCCTTTATCAGGCATCTAGAGTAAAAGAACCGTGTCACGTTTACGCCAGAAAATGGAACATACACCTGCAGTGCATCATTTGACATGTTAGGAGCTCCTACAGGGTCTTTGATGTAAATCCAAAAGAGGAACAATAGAGGAACAAATCAGCCAGTGTGAGAGCCCAAACACAAACCACACATTACACACGATCACACAGTTAACACATCCACACACAACTCTCAACAAGAAGGCCCAGGTACGACTCCAGGGCTCGTGAATTAGCATGTTATCTGCGCTTCCGTGCTTTTCCTCTGGATACTCCAGTTTCCTCTCATAGTCCAAAAACATGGCGGCTGATGATTGACTCCCAAATTGGCCATAGGGGTGAGTGTTCCTCAGTGATGGCCTAGCGAACTGTCCAGGGTGCACTCCACCTTCGTCTTGAGTCGGCTGAGATGGGCATCAGCCTCTCGGCGACCTTCTTAGGATAAGTGTTTTAGAAACTAAATGAATGAATAAAGAGATGGAGGGAAAGAAAACATGAAGAATCTTTTTTCTCTCTTTATGAATAAGAAACAGAAAGCTCTGTGCAGCACAGACAGCGAAACCCACTTCAGTTGTTTTTTGGTCCGCAATTAGATCCCTGTGACCCCCTGATTGTGGTTTGACCTTGTGAAATTTCGGGTTCTGTCAGTGACAGAGAAAAGCCTTTCATTTCACTCTTTGTCCCTTTCACTTTGAACGAATTGCACAAAATTACAGGCTAATCAGAGATGATGCTCCCGACTGAGGCCTCGACAGTAAATGTTGCAAAGTCAAGTAACAGCAAGAAAATATCACCGTTCAAGATAAAAGACGAGAATCTCCCGAGAATAATTTATCAGAATCTCCAGAGACTGACAACAAAGATGTGTGCAGATGCAAATGTTATTTATAAAACGTCCAGTCGCACGGTGATCACGTCACGGTGTCCGTCCTGCGATACTCCTGTGTTCCTGCTCCAGCCGCAGCGCTTCACAGAAGTAGTTACAGGCTTCATGCATTAAAGATGGTTCACCACACCGGCCTGAACGCCTCCTCCCTCGACCTTCATTAGTTTTATTACTAATCTCAAACTTTCAGATTTTCCAACTTCGCTTTTTGCCAGGAAGATCACGCCGCACGTTTGGCCAGATAACCTTGGCAGCCGCACGTCCATCCTGAGCCACTAATGTTATTTTGGTCTCATAGCACAGGAGATAATGCCCTATAATCTAACCGCGGCCAGAGTCAGAGTAACGTCTCGACTGGCTGACGCTCATGATGGGAATGCATCTCTCCTCTCTCTCTCTCTCTCGCTGGATAAACGTTGTGGTGATGAAAGTAAAAATCTAATGCCAAAATGAAAATGAAAATGAAAATGAAAGAGAAAACCTCATTTCTGCATCGTTTTGCTGACTACCTGAAGGCTAGCGCTGATCTTGCTAATGTCAGGTTACAAGAACAATGCTGCATTAATCAGTTTATTTACGTGTGTCCGACACCACGATGTTCTGAAATTCATGATATTAGTAATATCATTTAAAATTAATTAGCTAAATTCAACAGCAGCACAGCGATATACTTAGCATAGAGACAGTTACATTACTATATTTCATGTGCCTGTTTATGAAATAATCATTCAATTTCTCACGGCAACAATGCAACAGGAATTATTGATCGATTCTCACCAATCAGATACATGAATGAAGATGACATCCAAAAAAAACATTGGCTGCAACCTTATATGCCTCCTTTCATACTATTAATACTATACAGTACTATTAATACATAAAAACAGTATATACGCACGTAGGATTTCTGAATGTCATGTATACCATAACACACTACACTCTGATATCCCATAATTCAGCTGGAGCCTCTGAATAAACAAGATATAATAATAATAATAATCATAATACCAGAAAGAAAAAGGAAAATTTGCCCAAGGAGAATAATTAGAAGCAAATGGTGGACCCTCAACAGACTCCGCCTACTCATAACATTGCCCACCCATGCTCAGGGACAAGCACCAGACCTCAATGTTGTCGACCAATCTGCAGTGTTGCCTGCCTGTCCTTGGTTTCTTCATGACATGTATACACACACACACACACACACACACACACACACACACACACACACACACACACACACACAGAGAGAGTTGTGCAGCACTACTGCACTTTACGTAGTAAACAGGAACAGAAGTCCAGGGTCCAGAGAAACTGTTACAGTGTATAATTTGGCGGTGCAAAATTGGGGCGTGTTTATTTTTGGGGTCGGGGAGGTGTCCCGAAGGGGCACTGAGGCAGAAATAGCATTCATTAACCTTTCATAGCGTTACCATCGCACCCTGGACACTTAATTTCACTAGCAGACCTACAGAAAGAGCCGAGTGAACGTCCCAACACGATAAACACTAAGTTTCAGCCACTCACTGAACATTTTAACTTTCAGGAGTCATTCCAGATTCATTTCTGATTGAAACATAATGAAAGCAGCAGAACGCGACAGTATGAACATTATTCTAGTATAATATTGGTGTCTGAAATCCGTCCCATCATTCGATCTGTCCGGCTGAACGCATCGAGTGGACATCCGCGGCCTGCGCTGTATCCGAGTCTGTTTTGATTTCAGTACAGCATGAATCTGCAAGATGCAATTCCATCTGCAGAGGTGACTTTGTCTGTTAATCGAATTTCCTCTCCACTCACAGCCATCACTGATATCGCCTCCATTACAAAATACCACAATGAGATAATTCACCTGATCAACCGAGATGCACAAGGTCAGTCAGGTAAACCACACGTCACCTCTCACTCACCGAATTCATTTACACACAACGTCAATCCAGCTTATCTACATATGCACGTGTGTGTGTGTGTGTGTGTGTGTGTGTGTGTGTGTGTGTGTTACATGAATCAACACAGATGTAAACAATACATGACAGAAGAGAACTGGAGCAACGATGAGCGAGTGCTCAACAATACTCAACGTCAGTGATGAAACAGCCTGAATGTTTTTAGTTCTCACCCACAAAGTGACTCCAGGCTGTAGGAACAGGTTCCATCCGACACGCCTTAGTCTGCGGACATTGACTTTTCGTGTGCTGAAGCTGGGGCTTTCAGACTTGCTCTGCTGGATCACTACTCTGAGTGCTCGGATGAGTTTGTGTGTGAGTGAGAACCTTTCAGCAGAAGCGTCGTGACCCCTGTGGCCTATTTTTATTTGTAATTTTCAGGTTTATCAGTGGATTCAACAACCTAACGCTCCTCACCACACACACCTTTAGTGCCTTATTTTAACCCAACATTTGGTAGATCAGCATCTGTCTTTGGTTTTAACCTCCCATCCCTCAGAGTTGCACTTCAATTTGCGAACCCATTGATGGCAGCGTCTTTGTCAACACACATTAAAATAAGAATAAAAATTATAATATGATTTTAAATTGTGGTTCTTGTGTTCTTATGTAGAGTACTGTACACTAAAACTTTCAATGAGTTCATAAAAATTCCGCTGAAAGTGTGTGGAGATCACCTGAACCGCCGCTGTCACGTTTAAATATGTAAAAGTACAGACGGACCCTCGGTGTGTACAGTATCCGCATCAGGCACAAAGGGACGAGAGACACAAGTGCATTGATTAACCTGAAATTTTTGTTTTTCAGTATAGCTTGGTATTATTATTATTATTATTATTATTATTATTATTATAATGAAATCTCTCCCAATACTTGACAACTGACAATAATAATAATAATAATAATAATAATAATAATAATAATAAATTGTAAATAAATAACAACTCGGGGATGCTGCAGGTGTTATTTTGAAATTAAAAAAATATAATAACAGTTTATGTAATATGATGTAAATTATATGCAATATAAAAGAAAAACAAAACATTTAATAATTAATTTCTGAAAATCATTTCCTTGATATTTATTTATTTATTTAAATGCACATTTAATTAAAAAAGTACAATCTTCAGGTTCTTATTTTACTGAAACACTCCTGCCTTGTTTGTTGAATGAAATTAAATGATTCATATCATCTACTGTGGAAATGATCTTTTAATTGAAGTATGATGGTATTTTTCAATGACATCATCCTTCCTTATCAGCGAGTGTATAAAAGGAGCGTTAGCACAGAGAGTAAAAGTAGTTTATTACTTACCTGACAGAACTGAATGCTTTGTTATTTTAACCTCTCTCTCTCTCTCTCTCTCTCTCTCTCTCTCATCACCATTCTGTTTACAAACTTTTGGATACAGACACTCCCCGACTTACATTTTAGTTCGGTTCCAGACGGTCGAACAGAAGGTGAAAAAAACCCGTAAGTTGTTACTGTATGTTCCAGTGACGTGTGACGTTTATACTGTACTATACATCCATAAATACCATTACTGTATCTCATAAAACACCCCTAAATCAATTATTATAAACATAACATTGTAAAATAATATCAAATATATAAAATAATATCAACATTAATTTCAAATAAATTAAATTCAAGCAAAATAATTTCAAATAGATATATTTTAATCAAATTCACTCATCAAATATCAAATACAGTATCAAATATAACCTTTAACATTCTCTATGATGCGATCTTTCTGCTTGTAAATGGTTCCGATGGTCGATGGATGGTCACTTTACATGAAGCTTTAAACAGACAATCAACGCTTACAATATGTGAGGCGCTCAACCGAAAGTAGTTCACTTGCTTGTGCTTACGACAAAGCGTGGGTTATCCAAACTTCTGGTCTTTCAAGTGAGCAAGAGCACCGTTGAATATTCGTTTCGTACTCAGCCTGCACTGATGTGAATCACCAGCAGAACGGAGAGTTCTCTTTCTTTTCTGGATTCAGGTTTTCATTCATTTTACAACTCTCTTTGCTTAGCTGAGTATGCACGGTAGATTGTGCCGATCCGAGCAGATAGTTAATTCAATCTTGGGAAAACCAGAAATTCCGGCATATGCCGGAAAACTTGCACCCATGCTCATAGGCTTACGCTTCTGACCAACCAGATCTGCTTAGGGTAACAAAAGTCCACAAAACAGTGTAAACACAAAGATCACAGAGACGACGTCTTAACACAAGGATAACACGCAGTGAACTGAGAAGAAGCACGGGCACGTTCAGTCTGTCATTTGTAAACAATGGACGCAGCATCATTGCATCATTACGGCAGCGTTAAACTCAAAACTCACGCTAAACTCAAAATTTGGCATAATTTTTTTTTTTGGAAAAAACAAACAAACAAACAAAAAAAACCGTAAAATCGAAAAAACGTAAAACGAATGAATGTAAGTTGGGGAGTGTCTGTGTGTATGTGTGTGTGTGTGTGTATATATATATGTGTGTATATTTACACATATATGAAGCCAGTGTTTACTATATCAGTTGTATTTTGGTTAATGAGTAGCCTGTGAATGTATTTCGGTCAGTAGTAAACTGTGTACTGAACTTCCATACCGACCTCGATTCTGAACTCAGTTAAGCAACTCAAAGCTCCAGTTTCGACTGTTCCTATCAGGACAGTGTTGAACCTGACAGCATCTCATCTGCAATGATTAATGTGAATTTTTTAAATATTCAGAAGCTTAACCCTTGTTATCTTCCGGATATCGTTCGAGGCGACGGTATCATGTGAGGCGTTTATTTAATAGCCCCGTCTCACTTGTGCACGCTGAAATATTTATCGCCGTCTACTGTTAACACTCACTGTGTAAATGTGATGGGCCGCAGAAATACATCCATAATGAGAAAACACAGCAACCGCCTCGTATTTCATTATAGATCGGATCATAAACGACTCCCCGATACTGGTAATTAGAAAAATAAAATAAAAAAATACACAAAACTGTTTATAGATTGGTTGTGGGCTATTGTCACCTGTTAGCTCAGCATCTTTACACCAATTTCCCATCCTAGCCTGATGTGGCTAATGGATTCTGTTCTTGAGAGTATTTCAATTGAAACGATTCATTGAGTTCGCCAAGTGACTCAAATTCCTACTGGGATGATTTGTCAGTGAATCTCTGGATGATCACTGCTTGTTGTTTCTTTTCTATTCTACAAATCCACAACAAATATGATCCGCTCTCTTTCTCTTCGCTTGCTTTCCTGTAGTGTGTATTTCGTGGAGAAAAATAAAGAGCCAAACAAATGACTCATTTACGATTCTGTTGTCATGCCCTTCAAGTAGATTGCTCATTAAACAGACAAAAATGAATAAGAATTCATACGGATGTTACAAATGGAGCCGAGTGCGTTTAATAATTAACCAAAACCATGTCGCGGTCCTAACTGTACTGCTTCTGTGATGACATGCTTCCAGTGACTAGTGATGGTTCTTACGATTCATTCTAACATGTACCGTTCCGAGGGCAAGCTTGTAAGTCAAAATGTTTGTTAGATAAAACAGTAGAAAATAACAGAAACCAATTACTGTAATCCGTTCTAACCCCCTCCCAAACTCCTATAACCCGACACAAACACGGATATTTCACCTTAAGATAAACATGTAAAAACAATAAATATTTAATAATAATGATAGTAATAATAATAATGATGCATGTACATTAACATTAATAATAATTAATAATGCATATTAATAAAACTAGAATAAACAATCGGTCAACTAACCCTTCCAATCATTGACTGCTGCAAAGATGTCACGTGGGCACAAGGATGTCACATGAGCAGGCATGAGGTGGTGCGTAACAAAGAAGGAGAGGAATTTTGTGCATGTGCACGCCACGAATGCCATCGAGGAATGGCTCGTGGTGAGCTCCTACAAAGCCAGTACTTCTTGTGCCCCTTGGGGGGGCGTGGTGCGATGCCAGGGAGGCATGTATAACCTTGAGTAACATGCTTTTTGCTATGCTATACTAGAATTAAGTGTGATTGCACATCCTCTACACTAGGTGGCAGTGGCGCTCTCACTATTCTGTACCTATGGTGTAGGGAAAAAGCACCGAGCAAACAATATGAAGTGCAGTAAACAGTATTTATAATCGTGTGCGGTGCGCTTGGGGGCTGGGGGTGGGGGGTGGGGGGTGGGGGTGGGGCTGGGGGTGTTTGAAATGTTTTTTTTCTTCCTATCGGGTGCATCACAGAAAATAATTGAGAAGCACTGCACAAGGCGTTCTTGGCGCGTGGAAGAATACACATGGAAGAATACAAGGCTAATTGGCCCGAAAAAGCCAGAGCTCGTAAATCAAAAATTTTCACGTTGGATGGGGCAGACTTTTGGTGGGATCGTAGCTCGTAACATGGAAAACGAATGCTCGTATCAAGCTCGTATCATGGAAATTTTGTTATAAAAGACACTCGTAAGTCAAGGTACCACTGTATATTAGAATACTTGTGATATTAATGAATTCTTTTGCTCGAAGATTATTCTCTTAGAAAGACATCAAAATAACAGCACAGCAGTAGGAATGTAACACTGCCACGTCATGCTGGGAGAGTTCGCTGGCGCTCCCATCTGTCTCATTGTGATGAGCAAACAATCTGTCTTAACACTTTAATAATTAACGACTGATCTGTATCGAGGGGCTAATGAATGGAGATCCTCGCTGTCCCTGTGTGGCCATTTTTCATATTCCGCTAATGGTCCTTCCTTTTGTATGTGTGTGTGTGTGTGTGTGTGTGTGTGTGTGTGTGTGTGTGTGTGTACTTTGTCTTAATCTCTTTTATGGGAACAGAATGTCCAGACAGTGCTGAATGCTGACATGGTAATAGCTTTCACATGGGACACAAGCCAAAGGTCTCACAGACAAAATTTGTAATGACAGAATCCTTGTTTGTATATTTGTGTCTATTTTCTTTTTTATTTTATAGGATTTGCACTTGTTTCATGTCTAAATTCTTTTACATAAGTGCCTCTCTGACACGAACCTGTCTGAAACTAGCAGCAGACCAGCTAGCATTCATACAAAACTAGTATCAATATGCTCGCATCCATACGAAGCAAACATCCAGAGAAGACGAGCATTACAGAAGCTCGCCACAACAACCCAGCATGTCTACAACGCGAGCAATGAGAAGCTTCAATCCAGACAAAACTATGATTCATATGAAGCTGGTGTTTCAGAAACTAGCAGCCATACAAAGCTTGTGTTCAAACAAAGCTATCAACAAGCAGCCGCGCAAAGCGAGCGGTAGAGAAGCGCGTGTCCATCCATACAACAAAAAACAGACACAATAATAAATGATAATATTTATTTTTATTTTTCTCTCCCTCTAGAATTTAAAGGTTTATTATTTACAAACAAACAAAAACAGAAAAAAAGAATTATTCTGCATAAAGTTGTACGAAAGTATATATTTTATCATTCATGTTTCCAGATAAAATGACAAAGATTCCTTTTTTTCTGTTAGTGATATATCATCCTTTTTTTAAACATAGAATGAACACAATGAGAAGATGCGCTGGCGTCGTAGCGTTCTCCCACGCCTTGTTTTTTCATCATGCAGGAAGTGAAATGATTTCACACACATTCAGGAGACTCTGGGTTTGATGCCCTGGTTTATTTGTAGCACAGATTCTCTTTTGTTCTTTAAAGTTTTCATCTTTATACACACATACACACACAGAGAGAGAGAGAGAGAGAGAGAGAGAGAGAGAGAGAGAGAGAGAGAGAGACGGGGATGAAAATAAAACAGTAGGAATCTACGTGCTGGTTTCTCGAATGCCTCCATACTGAAAGACAGGTGTCTATTAGTTCTTTAAGTGTGTGTGTGTGTGTGTGTGTGTGTGTGTGTGTGTGTGTGTGTGTGTGTGCATTTCTCATCTAAAGGCAAAGTGATTTTTCACAAAAGTATCTACAGCGAAGCGTTGCTCTATGTTTGGTTAGAGGTGTGCACAGGGACTCGGGTCTCATGGAAACAAACACACCAGTGCGAGACGGACATGTAACGCTCTCTATGTTCATGCTTGAAAACAACAGGCTACATAAATGTATAAAACTTTACGAACATTTCAGGAAACACAAGGATTGAAATTCCTTTTCAATTCCTTCCAGATCTGATACGAGTCTGTAATGCGAGCAATTGGCTCGGACTATCCTACAAACCCATGAGGTTGGCCATTGCTTCAGTTATATTCTGTTTGACCCGCATTTGTTTATTGTCACATCGACATTTATCTGGGGAGACATTCAGAGGAACAAAATCTTGCTGGATCGGAGATGGCTGACGCTACAGGGCGAGTATAGTTTGCTTTTTTTTTTTAAATCTAAAACCGAAGCCAGCATTAAGCGGAACCGATTTTTACATTGATTAGCATTTGATTAGCTTAAATCACACAGTAGCATAAGCTACTAGTCTTTTTCATGGGGAGGGGAAAAAGCTGGACAGGCCACACCCACAAGCAACAGTAGTAGCAGTCAGCACATTGCCACAAGAGACAAAACTACAAGCGATACAAGCTCCATTGTGTGACATACAAATAAATAGAATAACTGCAGGATGCAAGTCCTTTGCACACCTCTATGCTACGCTACACCCTACACGCTACACCATCATCATTCCAACATGTCAGCTCGAAACCAAATGCAACGTATTACACGTTTCATTACCAAAACCTTCTGCTATTGGGAAAAAAAGTGGAATTTGAACAATGTGACACTTTAGCCATTTTCACTCCATACACGCCAATGAATACAAGCAAATCTGGCATGACGAGCAAGGAACTATTTCATCAAATGTATTTTCGCTAGTGCTCTTCAACTTTATGCCGCCATCCATTTGCATTCCAGACCGACATGAAATGAGTTCAATCACTTTTTGAAAACTGTCGTATTTTATCACAGAAAATCAACTTGCACGGTAAAATGTTCAAATTAGCCTCACTGTGTTTGTTTAGCTTGCTTTCTTTCTTTCTTTCTGTCTTTTTTTTTCTTTTCTTTTACAACAAATGAGCCGCTTTTTTGAGATTTTGACGAAAAGAGTAAAGAAAAATAAAATTGCAAAAATTACAGCAGCCAAAGAAAGAAATGAAGCCGGCCCAGTTTAAATTCGAACTCTCATCGTGGCGAACTGATATATATATATATATATATACACACACTAGCATCCTGATCACGATGTCGGTTGTTAGATGTTTTTTAATTCACTGTCGTACTGCAGCCGATGGAGAAACCAAAGGTCACAGAGATGCGTGTTATAAGCACGAACCCGTTTATAGGAATATAATTGCAGTGTAATTTTTCAGAACCAGTGGGAAGATGTGCTACTGTTCGCTGAAAATAGCATATGAGCATTATCCAAGCAAACAGGAACAGGCAAACCGAGACGCTGGAGACGACCCGAATTACAGGGTTTTTCCGCAGCCTGGGTGTCCTGATGGTAAAATGATCAGATACAGAACTCGGTCCTTCCGCTGCCTTCAAGTCCTTCGCAGAAGCTTTGACTGTATAACAAGTTTGAAGAGCAGCACAATGTGAGTGAATAAAAGGAAAAAAGTGGAACACTTCTGTCTTGTTTTCCTCTCGGTGAAGACAGAGAGAGAGAGAGAGAGAGAGAGGAGACGTTTGTTGTGCGTTTTGGTACCAAAACGGATGTTAAGGCTTCTTCACACTGTATCATTTTGTGAACAAATTTAATGAAAGAAGGCGGCATAACGGTTGGCGTGTCCACCTTACAGCAAGAAGGTCCTGGGTTCAAGTCCCGGGCTTAACGAAGGTGTTTCGGTGTGCTGTTTACATGTTCTCTATGTTCTTGCATGGGTTTCCTCTGGGTACGAGCGTTTCCTCCCACAATCTAATGACATGCACAGTAGCCTCCCTGGCTGTTTCAAATCGCCCCGAGATGCGCGTGTCACAGTGAATGATTGTGTGTTGCCCTGTAATGGCCTGGTGAGCTGCTCAGGGCGTAACCTGCCTTCCTCCAGAGATGGCTGAGATAGGCTCGAGCCTGTCAGCAACCTTAGTAGGATTAAGCGGTTCACAAAACGAACGAACGAACGAACGAACGGACGGAAAAACCTTCACAGCTCTGAAACCGAACCCCGATACGGACGGCATTCATTTCTCCAGGTCAGCAGCAGCAACTTTAACACACCACGACGAGTTTGTGCATCGCTATGTGATCATGTGATCCTGGTAAGTTATCTGGTAGATCAGTAAATACATAAACCTGGCATGATTGCAAAACCGACAGCGATCTAACAAGTCAACCTTTTGTTATTTTAGAAAACTACAATCTATGGCATAGTCACGTGTTTGTGCGTAATATCTTGTAATTACGATGTTTCCCAGCAGGACTTGAAGGCAACACATTTTCTATGCCTGTGTTTTTACAGATTTTTCTTTACTTTGTACATCTGATAAGATGAGGAGAGAGAGCGCGAGAGCGAGAGAGCGAGAGAGCGCGAGAGCGCGGGCGGGTGAGGTGTGGCTATAGTTCAGGCACAGATACTCAGTGACGTGCTTTTGGTCAACATTCTTCGGACACGTTTGTGTTACATGTTCACAAGAAATCATTTCCAGGCAGATGATTTAAACGGACGTTTCACAGCACACTTCAACATCAACGATTTTAAATATTATCTTCTGTTAGGATTTGTGGTTCATGCGATGATGAAGAGATGCCTGAAGTTCCAGCACTAACTGAGCTTCTGTAGCTTCTGGAAGTCTGAAGTGTTTCATGAACGAGGCTTGAAAGCCGAAGCTTTTTGTCTCTGACGCTCGACTGCCGTCGTATTTAACCTTCAGATTCTGTTCACTGTTTACGCCGTTCAGAAAACGCAAAGCTATTTACAGGTCCCCAAATAAATCGTACTTTCCTTCAGAGAAAATATCGGGACAACAACTTTCTGAAAATAGAAGATTTCATGAGGTGCAATTTTGTCGGAGAAAAATGTCCTACCAGATTCTATTTTAATTCGGTGTTATAATAATAACAAGAACAACAACAACAACAATAATAATAATAATAATAATAATAATAATAATAATAAATGTTTCAATTAAAAAATGCTTGAAATCTCCAATTCTCATTAAACAGCCTGAACAGAATTTGCTGAATTAAACCCACAGTGAGGCGAATGTCTATCATGACCAAATGATTCGCTGATTCTGACTCAGGCTTGAATGAGAAAAACTCTCAGTCATGATCCACAGATTGTTGATTCATCTTCTAATGAGAGAGCAACGAACCACAGGCAGGATTAAAAAGAGCTGCTTATTCACACACTGTTCTTTCATTTGGTCACTGTATGAATCAATGAATCAATGAATCAATGAATCAATGAATCGGTGGATAAATCAGTCTGTGTGTGAATCCCTCATCCTTCAGGCTCATTTCACCGTTATAAAAAATTAACAGAATATAAGGAATATAAACCTGATGAAATAGCTGAGCTTCAAGCCTCATGAAGGATGTTTACACACACACACACACACACACACACACACACGAGAGAGAGAAACCTTAATGCAACACCATGTTATCTCCAGTTTGATTTTTAGATACTGTACGTCTGAACTAAACTAAACGTTTTATTCTTGTCTTGTCGTCTTCGCTCCCATTTCCAGACTGAGACACAGAAAACAAACACTGACTCAATAAAAGAAATAGAAAACCTGTGTAGAGTGTAAATATGATTCATTCTGACATTTCATTCTGTTCCTCAATGATGCAGACGAGATGGACTAATATACTCTCTCTCTCTCTCTCTCTCTCTCTCTCTCTCTCTCGCGCTCTCTCAGTTATATTGTGCAGTGATTGTGCAGAAACTACAGTTTGGTTGGTGCTGTTTGTTATGTAGTGCAGAGATGAATATGGACCGATGTGAAGAATCAGCTTCAGCCGTTACTCTTGCATTTGGATAAAATTTCATAAAAATGGATTCAATTCACTTACAAAAGACATATATACTGTAAATCAGGAAGTCTGTTATGCTATGAGTATTTTCCTCGAGCTGCCTGTGATATATGCATTACTGTATTTTTTTTTTTTTTTTGTATTTATAAAACAAGTTAAAATGTTAACTTTAGTCCTGGATTAGAGTTAGAGTTGATTTTCAGTTGTCTCAGCTTGGTGCAATACCACTGTTAAACAACAGGGGCAATATTGCACCAGATTGACCCATTGTACAGTCTATAAGTTACTGGCAATTCTAAACTTGAGCTTTTATATCATGTTCCGTAAATGGTTCAAATTTGTTATTCGAGTAAAAAGGGGTTAATGAATGTATGATTTCTGTAACAATAAGATACACGTGGATTTGTATGGAAAAATGCTTAAATCCCACGGACCGGTGACCTGGGACTGTTTTTCAGTTTCTTTAAAATAGAAACATCTCCTTCCTAAAGGCTACGTATGGTACGTGACTTTAATTAAGAAAAAATGTAAAAGAGGAATAACACACTTATAGTATTAACATCACAGTGCTATCAGTAACTGTGCATCAGAACAAGGCTTGGGATTGGTCAGTGGTGTAAGAGAGGCTGGAGGAAATGTATTCCGGGATCCTTTTCAGCGATTTCTGTTGAAATATGCCTCTCAGGTGGTGGGGATTCCATGTTAAGCATTGCATTATGGGTATAACAGAGTCGGTACTACTTGTATATCTGGCTACTACCGTAGCTCTTTCCGGAAATGTCCACTATCGCTGAGGGTTTCTCTACTGACTGCCTTGATGATTCTCAGCATGGTTGGTGTACAGTTTATTAAATTCGCTTAGTACAAAGCTTCCTCAAACTCGATGTTGTCTTGAAATGTTTTCTTTGATGACAAAAGTCTAAATCTGTACACAGAAAGTCAAACAAAGCACTACTTCCTGGTTTAGTTGGATACGTCCCATGCGTAGCTCATCCTAGCTCTACGCCAAACTGGCAACCCAGTACACGCAATAGCAGAAAGTGTCAGAAATAGTCATGGAAGTCCTGACCGTGACAAATGATGTGATAACAGCTTTTAAAAAAAGAAAGAAAGAAGAAACTGTGATAATCATAAGCAAACTGCATAGCGATATATAAATGAAATACTGACGTAAACATGAGAGAGAACCAGAAGTCGGAGTCACCGCACCGATTGACTTACAGTAATGAGAAGGTTCTTATCGTTCATGTTTATTGACGTTCTATAAATATGGGGCCCATTTAGAAACGGTGTCCTGAAATAAGTGTGCTTTTAGACTACAAAAAGCTTTTCGTCCCATCATTGATCTCTTCGCCCTGCTGTTCTCGCGTCTCTAAAGATCACAATAAAGGCTCGCGCTGCCTTTTATAGCGATATTTAAACCCCATATTGACCAAGCGACCACAGATCACGCCATCGTTTGCATTAAGGTTTGTGTGTCTCTAATGATAATGATCACTTGTGTTTGGTAGCATTTATATATATATATATATATATATATATATATATATATATATATATATATAAAAACCTCAGGCTTCAGACTGGTAAGACATTGCCATGTTCGAGAATGCGCCAGACGTTTTTCTGAAACGACTATCTCTACAAAACTATTTACAGGAACACATATATTTTTGTCTTTATATCACAGTCTATTGCATAATGGTGATAAATCTTTAGTTTATAAATATTATAAATGTACACAGTCAAAACATTTCGCTCATGTCCATCTCAGAAACCAGGGATAGAAAATAATCCACCTGTAGCCCCCTACTCTTAACAAATTATAAACAGGAAAAATTAACAATGAAATAATAATAAAATGAATAAATAATGCCTCCAGCAATGTCTTTAATTCTATTCAATTCCCACTTCACAAACACTTCAGTTCCCGGACTGTTGTATTGCAGAGGGGGACCCAGAGTCGCAAGAAATGTCCTCATCGCTCTGCTACACCGCGTCCTCCCGATAAAAATCCGTATTGATGCGTGAGCTTCTTACTTTTTACATTTTCTCCCTGTAGTGACACCGCCTGTTTCATCTGTACTTACTGCTGAATGCTGGATCTGTATATGGACATCGCCACAAAAAATTTAATAAATAAAATAATTCCAGTTTAAAAAAAGAACACAAACAAGAAGGGGGGGGGAGAAATCCGAATCCCCAGCATGTCCATCATGTGTGCGTGTGTGTGCATGTATATATATATATATATATATATATATAAATACATACACACACACACACACACACACACACACACGCACGTCAGAAAGGAAGACTTGCATTTATACTAGTGTTTTCCTGCCTGTAGGCAGTGCCAAATATTCTAGATTTACATGTATATATTTGTATGATATACATTCTTACGTTGAAGGAGAAAGGTGAAAGGTTTCTAAAATAGAATATCATACAAGGCCGAGTCTGTACAGGATGGTTGGAGGAAGGATCTACCAGGTTAGTGGAAGGAAGAAACAAAAATACTCGTCTCTTTTTTTCACATCTCCATAAAAATGAAGAAAAATTTTTTTTTTATATAAAAAACATCAATCAATAAATAAATGAATAATAATAAGAAGAAGAAGAAGAAGAAAAAACAAATCATAAATTTGACGCAAACCGCATCTTGTCTTGTTCGGTCTCGGCACCGCTGTTTAAGACGGCCGACTCTCTCCTGGATCCCATGGGATCTCTGTGCTGAACTGTAGAGGACGCCGCTCGCACCGGTGGTAGAGCGCCTGATGACATTTGTCGGAAGAGCGCCACCCTCGGTGGGACGGTGGCGCGAATGGCACTCTGCTGTGGGGCGGAGCTAGGAGCCTGTGGGGAGGGGCTTGCTGCAGGTTGGATAGATGCCAAGGATTCTCCAGATGAAGGATGTTGCCTGATGGTAAGAGAGGTTTCATGAGGCAGCGAGGGCTGAGAGGCCGAAAGATGGCGCACGTCCCTGCTAAGACTGCTACGAACTTCGTTTCTTTGTGGGGACACCTGCTGTGGCTGCGGCAGCTGTTGTTGCTGCTGCTGCTGCTGCTGCTGCTGCTGCTGCTGCTGCAGTGTTATGGCTGACAGCTGGGGCACGAGGGACAGCTGTGAAGCTGTGGGTGATCCGTACTGGAAGGTTCGCCCTGCCATGAACGAGCAGGGAGACAGGACACCTCCAGGTGTCGTTTGTTGCTGTAGGGGTGTTGCCGGGTTGCCTGGCGATGAGAAGGCCACGCTCCCAGCTAGGCGCGCTGCAGGGATGATGGATGCTGAGGTGCTGTAGGTCATAGGGGTCATAGGGGTCATGGGTGAGAACTGCAGTTGCTGCTGGAACTGGCTGTTTGCGAAAGGAGGTTGTGCTGGAGAGTTAATGATGGAGTTTCCGGACATGGGTGTCGAATTCGCACCTGTGACTGATTGCTTCCTCTCCACCATCATCACCATCTCCCGGTCCTGTCGGATGATCTGCTTCAGGAGCTCGTTCTCCTGCGTGTTGAACACGCCGGCATTCAGGTCCTTCTGGAACTTCTGGAGCAGGATGGAGTTCTTCTTCCCTGGAACGAGCCAAGCATTAGCGAGCTACAACAAACATGGTGCAGCATATAAAACATTACCGCACGTGAGATGGGAAACACTGACGATGTAATAATGGAGACACAGGGTCAACATGAAAGGGAGACTGAAAACTAGCAAAAATATGATGCTGCTATAGAATTTGATGTACCTACGGTAAAAACACTCAGCGTTGCTAAAACTTAGCGAAAAGATCACATACACAGCACGTTCCTCTGCTTTATCATTTAACTCATCCATCAGAAGACATGGTGCAATGGTGAAAGGTTGGTGTGGGCTGACTTTTGATTAATTAACCATCGGACTGAATCTCTTTCAATAATTCTGCCATTTAGCATCTAGCGCATTGGCTACTCTGTTCATACAAGATCCATTTTCGGTACATTAAAGCATCGGATTTCATTCGAATGCCGTGACACGAGGGCCATTAACCGAAGATTATCTCGTGACTGCAATAAAGACAAACAATACGCACGCCATTTCCAGCAAATGTTTATATGGTGCATCGCATGCCAATCAATACCCTGACCACGTGTCGGAATGCTAATTGACTCCTATCATCATAGGAATAACTTATAAACACGACTCCTGCCAGTGAGGACAATCACCGGCCCTCTCAGAGACGGACCCTTGAGATGCTCAACCTTCTGGAGAGGCAGGCACTTTCAGGAACAAGGCACTCGAGAACTCAATTTTGGTGACATGCATCGATCAGATAATGTGTGCGCAGAGTGCAATACACTGGAGTGTATTAGGGTTATTTACCACACAGTGCGTCGTGGTGTATGATTCGAGTTTGTTGTCGTGGGGTTTCAATTTTATCGCTCATAATTAGCGTTCTCTTTGTCTTATAGACTCATTTTATGGTTAGAGTGCCACGAAATCATCAGTCTTCTCTCCAGGTTTAAAACATATCCATGACCCACTCGCCGCCTGGACCTTGCTGTCATGGTAACGGTTTAGACATGCTGTAGCTACTAGAGCTGCGCAATAAAACCGGTATAATATAGAAAAAGTAAGTTACAATTATTCATTGGTTCATTCATTGATTTTTTTTTTAACCTCTTAATTCTAATTATGGTCGCAGAGAGGCTGACACCCATCTCAGCCAACTCTGGGCAAGAGCAGAGTACACCCTGGACAGCTCGCCAGGCCATCGCAGGGCAGAAACGCTGACGACTATGCAGCGTACTCTTGATGAAAGTCAGGAAAGGTTCTTTTACAGGAACCTCATCATAGACAGTGAGAGACAAGGCCGGCCTTTGATAACCCAGTTAGCTGCACTGAGGGAGTTATAATTATAAAATACTGAATCGTATAAGATCCTAATTCAATATCCTGAGTAAGTCATGACTGCGATAGCAAAGAATCGCGGGATTTGTGATGGGCCCCGTTTGATTGTCTGTACATAAGAATAAAAGCAGCAGCAGCAACAAAGATTAATTTCCTCAGACTTGACCTTCTGTTTTTTTTCAGTTTGCTGAACGGTCTGTAGCCGAGCAGAACTATTCAGAACCAAAAGCAGAAAAACACAATAACAATCAATCTCTCAGTGACGGCCTTGAACATAGAGGTGGCGTCTCTTTTCTCACGGCTTCACCAATCAGCCCGTCTGCTCTTCTGATACATCTCTCTCTCTCTCTCTCTCTCTCTCTCTCTCTCTCTCTCTCTCTCCCCAGCCCCCCCTCTCTCTCTCTGTCCCCCTCTCTCACTCACTCACCCTCTTCCTCCACACTCCCTCTCTTTCCCTCTCTCTCTGTCCCCTCTTTCTCTCCCTCTCTATTTTTCCCTGTCCCCTCTCTCGCCACAGCCTCCCCCTCTCTCCATCACCCCCCCCACACACACACACACACACACACACCATTCTGGTTTAAAGATCTGCAGAAAATCTCCATGCATTTCAGACCCAATTCTCCAAACACAGATAAAACCTTTTTTTAAAAAAAAATTAATTACACTGTGGCATCAGGATTCTTTCACAAGTGTATCAAAAACAACATTTATATTCTCTTGTGCATCACAGCTGGGTTAATCTGGGTCCAAAAACTGGACCTTACAAACGCAAACAGTGAAAAATAGTCTGTGTGAGGGCTAATAGCTCAGCTGGGGACTAGAAATGGGGGATGTGATTGAATGAACTGGACGTGTTGCAGGATGTTATCAGGGGAAACAGAACCAGACACTGGAGAGATTTTTCTGACACTTTCTCGCTGAGTATCTTTTACCGATCAGAGCTGATTTCAATGATATATTATAGGTATAGGGCGCTGTATCGCTGATCCAAAGGTTGGGGGTTCGAGTCCCACTCGCCACAAGGTTGTCACTGTCTCCCCCCCCAGTGCAGCTAACTGGGTTATCAAAGACGGGCCATGTCTGTCACTGTCTATGGTGAGAGGTTGATGTAAAAGAACCATTGCTGACTTTCGACAAGAGGAGCTGCAAACTCGCCAGCGTGTTTCTGTCCCTCGCTAAAAAGGGTTGTGACAGGAAGGGCATCCGACGTAAAAACCTGTGAACCAAATCAAACGTGCGAATCAGATGATTCGCTGTGGCGACTCCCGAGTAAAAAGGAAAAAGCCAAAAGGAAGACAGACAGACATATATATTGCAGATGCAACATGCTATATACGACTGGCCGAAAGTCTTGAAGCCCCAAGGCAGGCTATGCATTTACATTCACTCTCAAATCCATGACAAGTTGAAATCTAGAGATGGCACACGAACACGCACACGCTAAGCAGTGATCACAAAATAGCAGCTATTGAATGAAAGCCGCTCGTTCACGGTTTTCAATGATCACAAGGCTCCAGTTTCATAAACGTAAGCATAAGTCCACAGGGGTCACTTCAAAAATCGAATGAAGGGAGAGAATCACGTGGTGAGGTCAGATTGGCGCTCTGAGCTCAGTTTGTAGTTCATGGTGCAGTGGCATTAATGAAAAGTTCTGAGTCCATATTGCACCAAGGCAGAGGGAAACCAGCCCTGAGAAGATGAGTCCGCAAACAAATTGCAATGCACACTACATGCGTACACATAAATCGTTTCTGAAATATTACTTTTCCCCATTATAAGGCGTGATAATGAAACAGCAATCTGTGAGTGTCTGTCGTTTTTTTATTCAAGCATTATCCACTTGGAATAATTATTATTATTTTTTAATCCCCAGACAGTAAACCAGGTTACACATTAATTATCATTAACCATTTTATAAATTCATACATCCATTTGCTGAATCACTTAATCCTGCCTGAGTACCAGGCTGGAACCTCTAAACACCCTGAACAACTCTCCAGTCTATCGCAGGGCAACAAACACACAACCATTCACACTCACACCTAGGGGAAATATGGATCAGTCAACGAGGCATTTGTTTAGCCTTTAGAAGGAAACCGGAGTACCTGGAGGAGACCCACACACGTACAAGGAAAGCATGAAAACTTCGTACAGAAACGCCCTCGATGATCGCTGGACTTGAACCCAAAACCTCTCTACATATGCAGCCACCATACCAGTCCACTTATTTATTTGAATACGGTACTTATCTCTATATACAGGATATTATACAGGGAGATACTGTGGGGTGGTGGATCGCATGTGTGCCTCACAGCAAGATGGTCCTCGGTTTGAGTCCCGGGCTCAGTCTGTGTAGAGTCTCTGGTTAACTCATCATTACAGTCTACAGACCTGCACATCAGGCGAACTGGCAGTTTCAAATTGCCCCTAGGTCTGAAAGGTAATATGGTTTGGCCCAGTGATGGACTTGCCCACCTTCATTCCGAATCAGCTGAGATGGGCTCCAGCCTCCCCGTGACCCCAAAAGGATCAAACAGGTTGGAAAATGAATGAATGAACAACAGTAATAATCTTATAATAACGCTGATGTGAGTGCGTGAGTATATAATATACATTATGTGTTGTTTATTACATTATAACGTTTAATGATTTTATAATAAATACATGTGGGGTTTTTTTTATCCTTTTTTATTTTTAGATTTATTTTCCTTTCATCGTATATTCGTGATCAGCATTTCTCCGCCCAGCAGTCTTCTCCTGGCTCTGTTTCTGCTTTATTCTTTTAAATGTATCACCCTTGTGTCGATATGTAGGACACGACTGAACATGAGGTACGAATCCCAGTAGGGCTTTCCTGCTCGAGAAAGAAAAAAACTGAAAGGAACAAAGAGAATATGAGAGAAGGAGCCCATCATTATTCCGCCTCTGCTGACTGAGAGCCGGTAGAATTCCCCGTCTATGGCGCTGCCAAGACTGACGATCATCTGCACAAACTCGAGTGTTCAGCTTAAACTCAATGCAGTCCAGAGCGGAGACATTGTGCCGTCCGGCATCGCTAGTGTGGTGTATCGTTTGATCGAGATGAAAACTACCCTATCAATAGGAAGGAAAACGTATTAGCTGCGGGTTCTGACAGCGACGTTGATCCTCTGTGACAGAAATTCACGCTCGACGGGGCATCCCTGGGGACACCTGAGCAAGTTTGTGAAGCTGGACACGTCCTTATAGAGCCAAACATGAACCCAGTCTTTGTTAGGTCTTTATATTTGCCGAAATGGCTGGACAAACATAACTAGCTGAACTGTATTGGGTTGTCTGAGCTGATATTTGCTTTAGAGAGAAAAAGACTTAAATAATTGTATTTATTTTATTACGAAAAGGCTGGAAGGCTTCAGCAGACATGATGTAACGGGTATGTAAAGATCAAACCAGTGTCACGAGCTCACGAGGGCGCAAACGGTGTACCACTCTGTCAAGGACATTGTGTTCGAGGGCTCCAGTGCTGAAGGGGGCGCTGTTAAAACTTAATGGCATGTGATTCCAGAATCTGTGCTCCGCTCACACCCTAAGTCAGCTGAGATGGGCATCAGCCTCCCCGCGAGCCTAATTAAGCGGTTCAAGACATGAATGAATGATTTGTTCTAGAATAAGTATTTTGTTCATATTACAGGAATCCCTCACTTTCCACAGTTAATGGGGACCGAGGACACCCCCCCCCTCCCCCACCCCACTCATATCTGTGTATAATATCATTGAATACATGTGTCAACACTATAAATGCTTATACTAACAATTAAACATTCAAAAATTATGCATAAGATGTAAATAAAACATAAATACACACACATACAGACTCGCGCACACACAAATGCGCACCTCACAGGAAAATGTAAATAATTTGTTGGGGGCTTTTGGTTTGGTTTTTCCTTGTTTGGGGTTTTTTTGTTGTTGTTGTTGTTGTTGTTGTTGGATAATTGGCTTTGTTTTGTGGCATTTTCCTTAACTTTTCCCCTCTTTTTCCTTAATTTCCTTATTTTTTAATTTTCTGATGAATACTTTTGAAAAACCCGCGATGCATTGAAGCCGCAGAAACTAAAGCACGGAGGCAGCGAGGCAGCGAGGCAGCGACGTACCACTGGATATAAAAATGATGTATATGTTAATTTCAGTCTATTCATTCATTCAGCCTACTGTGCACGTCTTTGGACTGTCAGAGGAAACCGAAGAGCCTGCAGGGAACACACATGAGCACAAGGTGAACATGCGAACACTACACAGACCCGGCACAGGCCCGGGAATCAAACCCAGCACCTTCTTGCTAATGAGGCGGACGAGCCAAGCACCGCGTCACCGTGCAGCTATTTTTAGTTTTGTTTCTGGTTGTTGCTGTTTCATCTTCGTCATTACAGTGGCGTAGTGACTTCAGAGCAAAACAAGGAGAGAAACGGAATTAAACACATTTAAAAATAATAAGTTCTTTAGCAGTTCTATTTCATTTTTAACGCATTGTTCAATTGTTCATTGGAGTTTTTTATATTTGCTTTGTTACATCAAACACGTTTTAATTTTACCATCGAGCTCAAAGTGCATGCGAAAACTAGGACGTCAAGCTCGTGAACAACTACGTGAATATTTACAATGTGTTTTATCAGAGATATTTTATTACTGCAGCATAACTAGACATAAGGAAGCTGCTTATTTTTCAGTTATTCGATTGAAATGAGAAAGTGATTCGTGACTCGGAATCGACATAAATCGATCGAATAAAAAAAGCTGATTTCTTTTTTCTTATTGTAACTCTTTAGCCTCCTGATGTTTTTTATTTCTTTTGGTTCTAAATGGACCACGTCTACCTGCATGAATACAAACAGGACAACATTCAGCACCAGACAGAGAATCAGTTTTCACTGAACATCCAGAGCACAGACACTGAAGCTCGCTAGAACGGTTACTGGATCTACAAACGTCTTCCAAACACAAGTCACTATTTTACTACAGCTGAGAGAAAATCCACACACTTACATGACGGCGAAAAATAATTTTGGAAGGACTGCGAATTCTGTGAACGAGTCCGTAAACAGAACAGAAACATGTTATTGATTTGGAACATGAGCGCAGATGTAACGCGAATCTGCCAACGTCCCATTTCCTGTAGCATTTTATCCGCTTTAAGCGTCCGATGACATTTTCAATTACTGCTCTTGCTGTGTACAAGAAACAAATCCAGCAGGTTTAGGACAACGCTCCGTGGTTTCATTCCACGAATACATTACAGGACAGGGAGACGAATAGATAGACCAACTAGAAACTAAAATTCTAGGGGAAGTCGGGACTTGAAAGCAAAGCAGACTGCAAACGGTGCTCAGTGGAAATATGGTATCTTTCTACAAACCACACCAGCTGGTAAAACAGTCTGTTCCATGTTAGAAAAGGTGATCCACCCTTTCTTTAAGCTCTCCTTCTTTAAAACCCCTCCTTCAAAACACCTACATGCGTACTGCCTGATCACTGCCAGAAAAGCTCAGGAAAGAGGGAGTGTAAATGGGAGGAGCATTGTCTGTAGATCACAATGAATTTATAAACCAAACCAGGTTATTGTTATCACTCACAACTCTTAACTAGCTATTGAGCTTCTGCAGGATTTCTGTCTTGCCATGTGGAAGATTCTGGTGTAGACGGGTAGGTGGGGTCCAACAAAATGTTTGGATGGCCTTAATTGCCTTTTTCTGTCTGCTGCAGATGATGAAAGGTTAAAAAAAAAAAAAAAAAAAAAAAAAGAAAATCACTCCTGCCTGGATGTAAAGTGGCATCACAAAGAAATACCAACCCTGCGTTTAACACAGATTTGAGCACAGCTTCTCTGATCCCTTTATTACACATGTGTTTGTCCTGCTTACAGACAACCTCCCCATGTCAATAATATCATTTATTGTTTCATTGTTATGATGGAAACAATAATAAGTTAGAAAAATCACTTAGAAATGTTCTAGAAACATTATCAATTACCTTCTGATACACACAAAAACGTCATCAGCTTAACAGCATTAATGGGTTTCCTCCGTTTGTTTAATTTCCCATGGTTTACACGGGGGGACGATGTCCGTCATTTCTGTGATTTGGGACAACTGTGATGGGGGTGGGGGGTGGGGGGTTTAATCATGGGATCAAATGATGATTTTGAGACAACTTGGTGAATTCGTGGTGATCTTGAAAGAAATTGCTGAACTTGAGGGGACTTGAGGGAACCTGGTGGATTTTTGATAATTTTGAGGTAACGATGGACTTGTGATGATCCTGAGGTAACTTGGTGGATTTGCGTTGATTGCACTGATTGTGATAATTACGATGTATTATTTGATTGTGTAAAAACAGGATTCGTAATAGAGAACAGAATGCCCTTGACTATTTGTGGTTTTGTACTCACGGTTTGAGTATTCACTGACTGCCGAGCAACCGGCACGTGATTTAAATTCAGCCAATGGCTGTCCTTTCTTCTGATTGCTTGAGCTGATATCCCACCCCTTTTTTCTCATTTGTGCACAAGTTGTCAATAAGCCTTTTTTTGTGTGTGTTTTAATTACCGGTTAAGCTCTATGATACCACTCAAACGCTGTGCGTCTTCTCTGGCTCAGCGATAGAAAACGCTGGACGTCTCTTCTGAAGAAATAAGACTTTCTCCTGAGAAACGACGGTTTTCTCTGAACTGTTGTATTAAAATCTTTTTCAATTATTATTCCAGTACAGTACCTAAGTTCATGTTTATGCGTGAGATTTTTTGTTCTGTAGCATGTTTAACAAACGATCCCAAAAGGATAAACTTTATTACAGTACTCTTCATGTCCTTTTACATTGAGGTTGGAGTGACGTCTCCAAGATGGCGCTGCCCAGGGGGCGACGTCGCGGAGTTCTCAGAGTCAAATTGTTTCTTTGTTCATTTTAATTTGTTTTATTTGTTGTTTTGTTTGTTCATGTTTTGCACTATGCTCGTCTACGACCGGTCGACTCTACTACAGCTATAAGATCGTAGTATCTTCGGGCGTGTATAACTAAGCAGAGCTAACATGCTATTGGCAGAGCTAATATGCTTTGGTAGGCAGCTCAATGTGAGCCACATCCCAGCTAGCAATAAGCCCAGGCGGGAAGGGGCCGAACAACGACTGCGGCGCTTGGGATTGCAGGGGATGAAGGCCATATAGCCGGCTGGTATAATCGCCTTATCGGCTGTACTCCCCTCGAGCCATGTTTCACAGAAACACAGTCCTGTAGATCCCTCTGCGCTGCAGTCTGAGCATGAAGCTCGTCCATCTTGTTTCGCAGGGACTGAACATTTTAAAGCAATGTGAACGGAAGTGCTAACCAAGCGCCAGAGAATCTGAAAACTCCGCCGGGCTTAATGATAGCATAGCATAGCATAGCATAGCATAGCAGCTCACGATAGAAGTTGTTGCGTGCTTAGTTGCCCGAAGCTGAAGCTGCTCATAGCTGTAGTAGGGTCGACCGATCATAGACGAGCATAGTGCAAAACATCAACAAACAAATAAAACAAATTAAAACAAACAAAGAAACAATTTGACTCTGAGAACTCCGTGACGTTGCCCTCTACGCAGCGCCATCTTGGACACGTCACTCCAAGTCGTTACTCCAAGTTCAATGTAAAAGGACATGAAGCATAATAAAGTTTATCCTTTTGGTATCATTGCATATCAAACATGCTACAGAACATAAAATCTCACGCACAAACATTCTCAGAATTACCTTCGGTACTGTACTGGAATAATAATTGAAAAAGACTTTAAAACGAGCGCTTTACAACAGTATATGCTGTATAATATTTATATATTTTATTACTAAATATCACAATACAAAATTAAAAAGTTTTTGTTAATCATGACTACATTTTCCGACATTAATACTGTATTAATGAGTAAGACTGTCTGTAGAATGTGTTTAAGAAGCATATTTTAGCGCATGTAATAGATACATAGTATTTTACTTCCGGCTGCTCATTCGCGCATGTGACGTCATACATGGGGTTTTACTTCCGGGTACAGAACCCGCGGATTATCTCGATTCGCGGGAAGGCCCGGAACCGAACCCCCCGCGAATGTCAAGGGCCTACTGTACAGTAGAGTTTAGCAGAGCATAACAGACCTTGTTGTGCTATTGTAGCGGATTTACCCTTGTGTTAAGACGTTGTCTCTGTGATCTTTGTGTTTACACTGTTTTGCATATTTGTAACTCTAAGCAAATATGGTTGGTCAGAAGCGTAAGCCACTAGTGATAGTGGTAATCAGAGTCAGTGGTAATAAGTGAATTTGATTAAAAAAAAATTTATTTGAAATTATTTTGCTTGAATTTAATTTATTTGAAATTAATGTTGATATTATTTTACAATGTTATGTTTATAATAATTGATTTAGGGGTGTTATGTGAGACAATAGTATTAGTATTAGTATTATAATAGTAATAGTATTTATGGATGTATAGTACAAGTATGAACGGTCATACGTTACTGGAACGTACAGTAACAACTTACTTTTTTTCACATTACGTATGGATGTGGTGAAGGAGGACATGAAGGTAGTTGGAGTAAGAGTAGAAGATACAGAGGATAGGGTGACATGGAGGCGGATGGTTTGCTGTGGTGACCCCTGAGGGGAAAAGCCGAAAGGAAAAGAAGAAGAAGAAAAAAGAAGTTTGGTTGTTCGGAACGTAACAAAATGTAAGTCGAGGAGCGTCTGTATACACACACATATATATATATATATATATATATATATATATATATATATATATATATATATATATATATATATATATATATAGGGTGACCCAAAAAATGGAAACTTTTTAACAATACCATAAAACCAAGAGTGACGGAAGAAACCTTAAAACATGCCCTTTAAGAATAAATGACGAACCTTTCATGGCGAAGTATTTACTTGTTCAAGGTCACTCTGTCACTGTGTTGCCTCTTGCTCATGTCTAGCAATACGCAATTCAAAAATTCCCGTTTTTTTCGATAACCATTGCTGACTTTCGTAAAGAGTAGCTGCAAAGCCGTCAGCGTGTTTCTGTCCCTTGCTAAAGGGTTGTGTCGGGAAGGGCATCCGATGTAAAAACCTCTGCCAAATCAAACGTGCGAATCAGATGATTCGCTGTGGCGACTCCCGAGTAAAAGGGAAAAAGCAGAGAGGAAGAAAAATATATATATATATATATATATATATATATATATATATATATATATATATACTAATTATATATATATATATATATATTGCATGAGGAAGTCTGGAGTGGCAGAGAAGTATGTTAGAGTGGTGCAGGACATGTATGAGAGATGTAAGACAGTGGTGAGGTGTACTGTCGGTGTGACACAAGAGTTCAAGGTGGAGGTGGGACTGCATCAAGGGTCAGCTCTCAGCCCCTTCTTGTTTGCTATGGTGATGGACAGGCTGACAGACGAGGTTAGACAAGATTCCCCATGGACTATGATGTTTGCAGATGACATTGTGATCTGTAGTGAGAGCAGAGAACAAGTGCAGGAAAATCTAGAGAGGTGGAGGTATGTCCTGGAAAGGAGGGGAATGAAGGTTAGCCTCAGTAAGACAGAATACATGTGCATGAATGACAAGGACCAAAGAGGACCGGTGAGATTACAGGGAGCAGAGATAAGGAAGGTGGAGGATTTTAAGTACTTAGGCTCAACAATCCAGAGCAATGGAGAGTGTGGAAAAGAGGTGAAGAAGTGTGTGCAGGCAGGTTGGAATGGTTGGAGAAAAGTGTCCGGTGTGATGTGTGATAGGAGAGTATCGGCAAGAATGAAAGGAAAAGTGTACAAGACGGTGTTGAGGCCAGCGATGTTGTATGGTTTAGAGACAGTGGCCCTGGGGAAAAGACAGGAGGCAGAGCTGGAGGTAGCAGAGATGAAAATGTTGAGGTTCTCTTTGGGAGTAATGAGGATGGATAGGATTCGGAATGAGCACATCAGAGGGACAGCACATGTAAGACGTTTTGGAGACAAAGTCAGAGAGGCTAGATTGAGATGGTTTGGACATGTACAGAGGAGGGATAGTGAGTATATTGGTAATAGGATGCTGAGGCTGGAACTACCAGGCAAAAGGCCTAGAGGAAGACCAAAGAGACGATTCATGGATGTGGTGAAGGAGGACATGAAGGTCGTTGGTGTAAGAGAAGAAGATGCAGAGGACAGGGTGAGATGGAGGCAGATGATTCGCTGTGGCGACCCCTGAAGGGAAAAGCCGAAAGGAAAAGAAGAAGATATATATATATATATATAGATAGATAGATAGATAGATAGATAGATAGATAGATAGATAGATATGTGTGTGTGTGTGTGTGTGTGTGTGTGTGTGTGTGTGTGTGTAAGTGTAACGTGATGACAAAATGATAAACAGATGTAGCGTTGGGGATGAAGATGAAAACCAGAGAGAAGTAGCATCATGGTGATTATTGTAGCAGAAATGATTTTATAACTGAAGCTGTAAGAAATTTTTGTTAAATAATTACTCACAATCTTGCATACACATGCACTTTCAGTGTATTTATATACTGATAGCAATATGACTGTTCGTTAGATCAATCTTTTTATTTGTAGGATTTAGAATTTCCATTGTACCACGTTTTTTTGAGAGCATACCGCACTACGTATGGTTGCTTTGTATCACACCCAAGTACAGTTATTGCTCATTCCCAGTCCCCCGCTGACCTGCGCTTATACTGTTCCGAGTCCAAATACGTTTTATATTAAAGGAAATTGTGTTCCAACATATCAGCCATGTGAATGTTAAACCCATTTCACAAACATCCTTCCTTTTTTTGTATGAATGTAGCGTCGCTACAACAAAACAGATCGATGCAGGCTTGGATGAGGCGAATGTGGAAGTTGCATGATTGCGCTCACATTTAAAACGTGTTGTATGTCTGTTGTGGGGAAAAATAGCTAGGGTCTGCAATAAAATCGTATGATGTTCAGAAGAAAGTGATGCAATTGTTTTAAGACATTCCTCTGATTCTCGATTGACATCATTGGCAGATGGTTCGACTAAACACCGTCAAAAAAATGTCATACTTTACATGTGTGTATGTGTCGAAATCCCATGGATTAAACATAAAGCAATTACAGCGGTAGCATAAGAAAACTGTATTATTCTTAGCGCATCAAAGTACACAAAATGTGCATTAATATAATGTCCAACAGCCATAGGATGTCACACAACAGACCTACAAAATAGAATTATCAATAAAATTCCACTACAATGGACTCTGATGGCATTTTCAACAGTTTTGTACAATATGCCCACAACGGTTGTGGACTTTGTTGTGTGATGCATATGACAAGCAATTTGTAAAATGTGTAAAAGGGTACATTATTAATATAATAAAGCATACATCTAAGAAATCCACCATCCGGCTGAGCTTTTGTGATTCCAGACGAATACTGTTCACGTCCTGTTCTTAAATATGAACTTATCAAATGGTATCAAGGTTAATTGTCCAGTTTTATCTCTCATGTACGATTAAATCTTTAAAATTACTCACCCAAACTTATTTTAAGTGAATAAAAAGTAATGAGAAAAACCTTTTGTACAATCCTACTGCACAACTTCCAGCCCTGATTTTTCTAAAAAAAAAAAAAAAACCTCACCCCCCCACCCCACAAATATATTCATTATTTTTAGCTTCATGAATGTTTAATGCTACTCACTTGTCTACTCACTGCGCCTATAAAAAGCCCTGATGATGAACCATAAGCAAACCTAAAGCGGCCTAACAAACGTTGCCTTCTTCAGTCGTGCATTTTACCCAAAACACAGTAGCACTCACGCTGACATCCTGGTCATGTAACAGAATGGGTTCTATGTGGCTCTATTATAGAGTTTCCCAATGCTTTTAGTTCACGGGGTTTTCATTGTTATTTACATAAACTTTTTTGTTTATTTATTTTGAGATGTTGAGATGGGTTGTATCAAGGAATTTACCTGCTGTCTAATCTTCGGCCAGGACACTCTTGAAAACGAGATGAGCTCATCTCAAGAGGAACTCCTGGTTAAATCATTTTTAGATAAAGATAGACACATTGTGATCAATCGTGAAACAATGGCATTCCGGTCAATGCATGGTTAACGTTTGGCTTTTATATCAGATTTTCTTTTGCGTAGGATGAAACAAGCATTTGCAGTCCAAACAAAAAAGAAGAACAGAAATAAATAAAAGCACAACGAGCACAGATCATGACCCGGTCTGCATTTTTTGTTTTTACCTTTGTATGATACAAAACTCCATTATTATTATTATTATTATTATTATTATTATTATTATTATTATTCATTCATTCACTTTTCTGAATCGCTTAATCCTAATTAGGGTCACAGGGAGGCTGGTGCCCATCTCAGCCGACTCTGGGCAAGGACACAGTACACCCTGGACAGCTTGACAGGCCATCACAGGGTGGAAACCTGCTGACGGCTATGCAGCCTATTCTGTACGAAAGTCAGCAATGGTTCTTTCACATGAAACTCTCACCATAGACAGTGAGAGACATCGCAGGCCTTTTATAACCCAGTTTGCTGCACTGGGGGGACAGCAGTGACAACTGTTGACAGTGAGGCATGAACCCCCAACCTTCGACTCGGTAATCCAGCAGTTTACCACCAGGCCACCACTGCCCCCATTATTCAGTCATTCATTTTCTGAACCGCTTAATCCTGATTAGGGTTGCGTGGAGGCTGGTGCCTATCTCACCCGACTTGTGAGGGCAGGGTTCTCCCAATACAACTCGCCAGGCCATCGCAGAGCCAGCACTCACACAATCATTCACACTCACACGCACATCTAGGGGAGATTTGGAACAGCCAATTAACCTACTGTGCATGTTTTTGGACTGTGGGAGGAAACCGGAGTACCCGGAGGAACCCCACGCAAGCACGGGGAGAACATGCAGCTGGGAATTGAATCCAGGACCTTCTTGCTGTGAGCCGGATGTGCTAACTACTATGTCACCGTGCTGCCCCTATTATTATTATTATTATTATTATTATTATTATTATTATTATTATTATTGGTTATATTAATCCAGATCAGAGTAGAATACTAAGCATCATGATTGTGCCTGCGCTGGGCCGAGTGTGTTATGAGTGGCTAAAAAGTGAAAGGGACGTATTTCTACATGCTGTTGGAATTAAATCAGGAATTCCATCAGCAACATGACACATCCCGTCATCTGTGGGATTAGTTTTTAGATTTCATTGGCCTGATCACATCGGTGCTTATCTGCTATTGATTGCTTTTGAGTCGGACGTCACGATGATGCAAAAGCAAGTCAGGATGAGCATGCCTGGGTTTCCAAACATACAGATAAGAACAAAACAAAACAAAACAACCAAAACCACAAGCAGTAGTTGCCGTGCCTTGGGAACAATTTGATTAAAATTTACTTTCAGAAATAAAAATAATTTTAACAGCCGTATAAACAGTGGTTTAAAACTCAAGCGGCCGTATTCAGAGTTGAGTTACACCTCAGATTTAAATCCAGATTAAAATGCTCGTCAGAAATGGCCCGTTAAAATAACCCATACTGAGCAGCTCCTGGTTTTTAGCAACAAACTCTAAGAATCTGTTCAATATAAAATTAGCTTATTAGTTTATAATGGCACGAAATGGTGCGATCTGATTGGCTTGCTATTTCAGGATTGAAAAAGATTATTCCGAGTGGATAATATTGGAGTCAGACAATCACAGTTTGTCATAGTCACTTGCGAGAAGGCGGAGTTTTGATTATCACACTTTAGAATAGTTTAAAAAAATTGAGGTCCCATTTGAAATTGTTTATGTTGTGTTTCTGTGTAGTATAAACAAAAAATTGACTAAGTTTGTCAACACACTGTTACACGTCAATTATTCCCTGCACAGAGTGCATGCAGCTGACCTGACCCGCCTCTATCATGGTTAAAGTATGTAAAAATAAAAATCTCGATTTACTGATGTTTTCAGTCTAGTATATTCCGAAACATTTATTCATTTCAAGTTGATTTAAAAAGTCTCCTCGATGTTCTGTCACTCATAATACGTGTTGAAAACCAACAGTATGTTTTGGATCAGGTGCTATTTTAGAAGCTTCTCAGTAAGAACTACAGCAGGCGCTGATCACGCAATAAGCGTTAAAACCATCTTTTCAGTTATATCAGTATCATATTTGTTTTTTACGGGAAGCTTTATACGTTTCAGCGGCAGCAAATGTGTTTTAAGACGTACAGTGGTCATCAGGTACCAGTAACGTTGTTCCAAGTGTGTATGTGTTCAGTTACTCACGCTAATTAATAAGTATCAAGGTCTATTCAAAAAATTACACTAACTCTTCTCCATCTTCCTGTTGAACAACGTGCTGACACTTGTAAAAAAAAAAACAAAACGCCGCCTACGTCGACACTAAGGGCTTGTTCGAAGTGTCCAAAACCACAATACGTACAATATGAACATATAGTTATATCTTCTTCTTCTTCTTCTTTTCCTTTCGGCTTTTCCCCTTTTTCAGGGGTCGCCACAGCGAATCATAATTATAATCCGTACTCTATTCCCCTTCTGTTCATAGATCCCTCAAATCTTACATAGGGCTATTTTAAACTCAATCATTCATTCACTCATTCATTTATTTGTTTGTTCATTTATTCAAACTGAATGAATGAATGAATGAATATCTTAAACTGTAATATTTATTACTTCATAGTGTAAATACTGATGTTAATATTTTTTGGACCGACTCTGAATACGGCACGTTAAGCTGTTCTTGCAGGCATTGATATGAATATTGATTATGATATTTGCATGCTATGTTAGTAATAAATTCACATTCGTCTCATATGCTTAGAGGAAAAACGGTATACTTCGTGTCGACTGGTCACAGTGAACCTGCTGATCGTCAGTATTTGTCTTAGCTGCTGCAAAATTAAAAAGTATTATTATTACATGCCGCATGCAGTTCGTCAACATTTTTTCTATATACACTACTATTATATATATATATATATATATATATATATATATACTAGTATATGTCTATGAAATCTGGAATTTGTCCTTGACATTATATTACATGTTTAACTTAGAAGCAATTGAAAATCTATAATTATTAAAAATGACATAAATTAAGTATAATGCATAATTTACCACATTTTGTAGACCATAAGATGTATTTTTTTTATTATTATTGGAACTAATATTCCTCATCATAGTGTATTTATGGTGCACATGATACTCTAGTAGTTACAATAATTTACTTTTGTTACTTAATAAAAAATTAACAAAAGAAAGTCAAACCTGCTTCATGAATAAATAATTTTCTTCGCTTGACATCACAGTCCTTTGACTTAATATGTAAGTTCACATGCAAAAAGATGACATTTATTTTGCTTGTTTTTTTCGAAATTATTAACTAAAAAAATCCAAACATATTTATCATTCTATGCTGAAAACAAACCAAACACACAGAGTAATATTTTTTGCTTATAAAATTGATTTGACGTTTCATGTGAAAATTTTTAAAAATGATGAATTAAAAGTAAAACATTAAATTGATTAACAATTATTTATTCATTTAAATAACTCCCACTGTTTTACGACAACTAATTCCTATACTGTTTAAGTTCTTTATTTTTGTTGTGTAATTGATTAGAAATGATCATTTGAAATGTGGTAAGGAAAATTTACTTAAAAAAGTAATTAATTTATTTTTAACAAATTTGAATCTAACCTCTGAAAATTTATAGACATAAATGTTCATATGCATACTAATAACGACATATTTAATTTTAAAAAATACATCAATAAAAAAATTTAGATTTTGTTCATAATACAAAATATAAACCGAGAGTAAAAACTAAATTTCCATAGAGTACTAGTATGCGAATCAAATCCGTTTTATTTTCTTTTTTCAGACTATAAAACTATTTTGTGAAAGTACGTAAGGTAGGTGTGCATGTGCACCTTTAACCCGAGTTACTATATGAATTCCAGTAGCCTCAGCCTTCCAGTGATGTGGATTACAGGTGCACGCTAGGACACCTGGCTCTGCCCTCCATTTTCAAACTGGTGCTGGACCATGTCCTATGTCCATTCAGTAATTCATTCATCTTCTTCCACTTAATATGGGGTCAGGTCAAGGTGGCAGCATCCTAAGTAATGAAGTCCAGACATCCCTCTCACCAGGCACTTCCTCCAGCTCTTCCGGGGGACACACTGAGGCATTCCCAGACCCACTGAAAGACATTGTCCGTCCAGCATGTTCTAAGTCGACCCCAGGGTCTCGTCCCTGTTGGACATGTCCAAAACACTACATCAGGTAGGCATTCAGGAGGCATTCTAACCAGATGCCCGAACCACCTCAACTGGCTCCTCTCACTGCGGAGGAGTTGTGGTTGTACTCAGAGCGCCCCCTGGATGGTTGAGCTTCTCACCTTTCTCATCTTTAAGGGAGCACACCACCACCCGGCGAAGGAAACTCGTTTCAGTCATTTGTGTCCGCGATCTTCTTCTTTTGATTATTACCCAAAGCTCATGACCACAGGTGAGGGTTGGAATGTAGATGGACTGGTAAACTGAGAGCTTTGCCTTGTGGCTCAGCTTTCTCTTCACAACGACAGAAGAGAATTTAGACAGACTCTATTTTACAGCAGAGGTTGTACCGATCCACATGTCAATCTCCCGCTCCATCCTTCATTCACTCGTGAACAAGACCCTGAGATACTTGAACTCGTGTTCAAGTACACGTGTAGCAGGACCTCATTCCCAACCCGGAGGGTGCATTCCACCCATGCCCAACTGAGAACTATGGCCTCGGACTTGGAAGTGCTGATTTTCATCCCAGCTGATTCGCACTCAACTGCAAATCACTCCAATGAGAGCTGGAAGTCCCGGATTGATGAAACCGAAAGGACAACATCATCTGTAAAAAGCAGAGATGAGATCCAATGGCCACCAAACCAGAACCCCTCAATGCCTCGGCTGCACCTAGAAATTCTGTCAGTAAAAATTATGAATAGAATCGGTGAAAAGGACAGCCTTGGCGCACTCCAACCCTCACCGGAAACAAATTCGACCTGTTTTTACCAATACAGACCAAATTCTGGCTCCAGTGATACGGCGACCGAATGGCTCGTAGCAACGAGTCCAAAACGCTGTACTCACGGAGCATGCCCCACAAGCTAGCCCGAGGGACACAGTCGAAAGCCTTCTCCAAATACAAAACATCACATGTGGACAGATTGGGCAAACTCCCATGCACCCTCCAAGATCCTGGGGAGCGTATAGAGTTGGTCATGAGTGCCGTGGCAAGAATAAAAACCACATTGTTCCTCCTGAATCCAAGGTTCAACTATCAGTTGGATCCTCCTCTCCGGTACCCCTACATAAATTTCCTGGGTGGACTGAGGAGTGTGATTCCACAATAATTGGAACGCACCCTCCGGTCCCCCTTTTTTAAATAGGTGGACTACCACCCTGGTTTGCCAATCCAGAGGTACAGACCCTGATGACCATGCGATTTTGCAGAGACGTGTCAACCAAGACAGTCCTGCAGCATCCTGAGCCCTGAGATATTCAGGGCAGAGCTCATCCACCCCCGGAGCCCGACCACCGAGGAGTTGTTGACTACCTCAGTGACTTCAGTTCCAGTGATGGGCAGACCCCCGCCCAGACACCAAGGGTCTTCCTCCTCCGCGGAGGGTGTGCAGGTGGGATTGAGGAGGTCCTCAAAGTATTCCTTCCACCTCCCGACAACATCCCCAGTCGAAGTGAGCAGCTCCCCACTTACACTGTAGACAGTATTTGTGGAGAACTGCTTCCCCCTCCTGAGGCGTTGGATGGTGGTCCAGAACATTTTTGAGGCCAACGAATAATCGCTCTCCAGTCCCTTACCCTACTTCTACCCTCATCCAAGATTTTGCATCGGCTATAGCTTGGGCTGCAGCACGTTTGGCCTGCCGGTACCTGTCTGCTGCCTCAGGAGTCCCACAGGCCAAGAAGACCTGATAGGCCTCCTTTTTCAGCTGGATGGCCCCGTTCATCGCAATTGTCCACCACCGGGTTTGGAGGTTATCGCTACGACGAGCACTGATGACCCGTCTGCCACAGCTATGGGCTGCCGCATCAGCAATGGCGGCACGAAACATGACCCGTTTAGATTCCATGTCACCCACCTCCTTCGGAACATGGTTGTAGCTCTGCCGGAGGTGGGAGTTAAAGGTCTCTCTGACAGGAAACTCCACCAAACATTCCCAGGAGACCCTAACTACACGCTTGGGCCTACCAGGTCTGGTTCTCCAACACACCCCAGAAAGACTCCAAGAAGGGTGGGTACTCTGAACGGACATTTGGTGCATAAGCACAAATAACAGTCAGAACAAGGATGCTCACACTGGCTCGCTGCCTCTCCTCATGAGCAACTCCAGAACGGAATAAGGTCCAGCCCCTCCTGAGATGGGTGGTTCCAGAGCCCACACTATGCATTGAAGTAAGTCCGACTATGTCTCCACCTCACACACCAGCTCAAACTCCTTCCCTACGAGAGAGGTGACATTCCATGTCCCAAGTGTCAGAGTCAGTAGCCAAGGATCTGTCTGACAGAACCCGTGCCTTCGGCTGCCACCCAACTCACATGACACCTGAATCCTATAGCCCCTCCCACAGGTGGTGGGTCCATGGAAGGGCGGTCCCATGTCTCCTTTTGGAGGCTGGGTCAGGCCGGGCTCCATGAGCAGAGGCCCGACCACCAGGTGCTCATCTTCAAGCCACGCCCCCAGGCATGGTTCAAGGGAGGGGGACATGCAAACCCCTCCACCACAATAAGGTGGTGATTCAAGGAGGGGCCCTAAGACCAAATTATGCTTCTTCAAAAAATGATGACAATGCCAATAAAAAGTTTTGTTAGATACCAAACCACTAAAATTCAATGCAAATGTTGATATAATGTATAAGCAGTTATGCAATTTATATACCACAATACGCTGTATATTTGAAATTTATTTTAAGGGAATTTTAGAATGCATTTAAATTATTTTCTGTAAAATACAGTAATGATTGAAGAACTGGCTGAGGAATAAAGTAATTTAAAAACTTTTCACTTTTTTACTTCTAGTGCTGTACCTAACCTCCCTGACACCAGAGGGCGCTGCAAGACGGAATAAATGTAAACTCTGTTTGGCATGAGAGAATTTCAGGTGGTCCTTATACCCAGGAAAGGGACATACACTGGAGGCTCAAGCAGGCGATAACCTGCCTCCACCCACTCACTGAATTACCACTCGGGTTTGACATTAAATCAAAATATCAGCAGGACAACTAAATCTTGGCCAAGACAATCACATGCACCACCTCCCTCCCGCCCGCCCTCCATCCCTCCCTCCCTCCCTCCAACACACACACACACACACACACACACACACACACACACACACACAAACATACACAGTCACAGATAGTAACACTATTTAAAACCGTATTTTAAAGATTATTGACTCTAACAGAGCCACAGGTCAGAGGAAACAGACAGGAGGACAGACAGGCATACACGGGAGTCATGCAGCATGATGGCAGACGAGTGTGATGAAAAACGGACGAAAACGAGAAACGTCGAGGGAGTGGCTGTACAATCTTACCAATGCGGTCGAGACGGTCAATGGCGACTGTCTCAAAGGCGCGTCGCATCATTGGGTATTCCTCCAGCACTTCGTTGAAATGGTCGACGGAGAGCGAGAAGAGGCGGCAGTACGTGTCAGCGCGGACGCTCGCCGTGCGACGTCCTTTGGTCAGGAGGCAGATTTCTGCAGGAAACATAAACAAACACATAAAACCATCCTGTACGTTCTATCCATTTGAAAGTTTAACAGAGAAACAACTCGGTATCGTGTAAGATGTGTCCTCCTCTCTGGACTGGATTGTGTTTGTGTACCGATCTTAACCAAATAGAAGTAAAAAATTCATAATCAAAAATTTGTAAAAAGAATAGCACCAACTGCTCTCTGGGCGCCTCCAATATATGTGTGTGTGTGTGTGTGTGTGTGTGTGTGTGCTCACTGTTTACATGTGTGTGTGTGTGTGTGTGTACACATGTATATTTGTTCACTTTGAATGTGTGAAATGCAGAAGAAATAATTTCCCTTGCAGGATTAATACAGTACATCAAAATAAATTAAAAAAAATTGGAGAATGGAATTGTGCTGCTCCCCCCAACACACATATTCCTGATGGTTCGAGAATTGAAAGCTGCTTCCCTAACCATTAAACCATCTCCTGATGTGTATGACAGGAGGCTGTAGTCGTGTCATCAGTGATTCTTCTTTGCTTCCACTCCACATGCTACTCATCAGCACAACACTAACAACGATGTACACTCTATCTCCATGGCAACAGAGCTGTTAATACTTCCACTGCTTTTAAATTAATGGAGACGAGCTCTGAAACAAAACACATGCATGCGGAGTGACATCTATAAATAAAGATTCTGTATCCGAAAGGAAGATCAAATTGTTTCTTTCATGCCCATGGCACCATTTATCATTCTGTCCGAAAGTTAATGACTCCGAAAGCTAAAGGCTGCTACTGCTGTCAAACAGCTGCACGATGTCGCACCACATGACGATATGGCGTATTTAAAGCAACGCAACATTTGTGTCCTTATGATTTGGACATTTTTTAAAAATTACAGACGTGGTTTAAAAGTTTGCTGAAGTTTCTGTATGTCAGCTGTAAATGAGCCTCCATCCACCCATTCATCCATTCATCCATTCATCCATGTGCCAGACCATTTATTCCTATTAAGGTCTCGGGGAGGCTGAAGCATATCTCAGCCGACTCTGTGTGAAAGCAGGGTACACTCTGAACAGCTCACCAGACCATTACAGAACACACACACACACACACACACACACACACACACACACACACACACACACACGCGCACACACATGCGCACGCACACACGCACGCACGCACGTGCACACACAACCATTCACACTCACACGAGGAACAACCACTTAGCCTACTGTGCATGTATTGTGGGAGGAACCCAGAGCACCCAGAGGAAACCCACACAAGCACGTGGATGAACACATACAGAAATGCCCTCGCTAAACCTGGGACTCGACCCCAGGACCTTTAATAATTAAAATATTAATTTGAATTACATTTCTACAGAGTATACAAACAAGGTTTTGAGACAAATGTTATCTAACATTATGCTGGTATATTCACACACACACACACACACACTCACACACTCACACACACACACACACACAGATTATTATTATTATTTATTTATTTTTTTACATTTCATTCCTCGAACTAAACTTTTCTGCTTGAAGTCTGACTCAGAGGTCGGAGGTCTTTTATTACAGATTCCAGAGTCTTTGAACATCAAGTGAAAATGGGACTCCATGCTTCTTGGAGTTTGGAATGTAGCCATTTCCGCGAGTGTTCAACAGTTCTGGAGATTATATCCAGTCATGCATGAAGGTACGAGTGTGTGTAGCTCAGCTGGGGCTCAGAGTCACAAGAGTGCCGAAGGTCTGAGGACGACATACTCCTTCCAACATACGCACCTTGTGACTTGTGTGTGTGTGTGTGTGTGTGTGTGTGTGTTCACACTCTCCAGCTGAGAGCAGGAACAGGGCGTACAATTGCTTTAATGCGGATACAGCGTTCCTCCTGATGACTTCAGCAAATAACCGTTCCTTCTCTAATTGGTTCATTAGCCTCATGTCTCAATTCAGCAGAAGTAAAAGTAAAGAAATGTGGTGATGGTGCGGCGCCGAGAAGCACTGCTGCGATTAAACATTACGACGAGGTTCCATCTGCGAATGTAATCAGATTGTTATTAACAGAAAACCATATGACACAGCTCTCTCTGCGATGTACATAATATAGAACTCGTCTGGGTCGTCATGACAACAAATCATGACAATTTAACGACAAATACACTATGAGAGTGCAGACCTCTACCAAGGTAGGGCAGTCAGGTCTTAAAGTGGTCATATTAGATGATGATGATGCAGAATTACAGTGCCCCCTTTTGGCCTGTTCTACAATTATTTTTGAGCTCTGTATTTTTCCTCACGATACTTTCTGGGTGATTTCTGCGTCTTGCAGTATCGAAAAAAATTAAACTATCTTAAAAACTATCCTGGATCCAGATCCCACCCAACAGTTTATGGATATTTAATTTGTGCTTGCCTGGATTTCCTCCAGGTACTCCAGTTTCCTTCCACAGTTCAAAAACATACATGGTAGGCTAATTGGCTGTTCCAGATCACCTCTAGGTGTGAGAGTGTGAATGGTTGTGTAAGTGTTGGCCTTACAATGACCTGCCAAGCAGTTCAGGGTGTACTCTGCCCTCGCTCAGAGTCGACTGAGATGGATGCCATCCTCCTTGCGACCTTAAATAGTATTAAGTGGCTTAAAGAATGAATGAAATTAATACGTAATTAACTTGGATGATTGGCTTCATGGATTCATGGAGAACAAATTAAATGTTTTTCGGCTAAAGCTGACTCCGCTCTATCTGACTCCACCCTATCTGACTCCACCCTATCTGACTCCACCCTATCTGACTCTGGTGCATCGGCATTTATCACTCTGTATGTGACTTTAGACAAAAGCTACTGCTATTGTATACTGCCAGGTTTGTGTGTGTGTGTGTGTGGGTGTGTGTCTGTGTGTATAAATATAAACACACACACACACACACACACACACACACACACACACACACACACACTATTTGTTTATACAGTATATGTTTGTGTGTGTGTATATGAAAGTGTATATCAGGATTTCTTCCTGATATATTCACTTATTTTAAACACACACACACACACACAGAGGTAAAAGTCCCAGGAGCAGATGGACACTTTGCTGAAGCAGGTGGTCGGTATCATAACACACTGCGCTAAAGCTGAACACAACCTTCGAGTCATGTAACACAAGCTTCACATTGCTTTCTGTTTTTGTTTCATTTCCCTCCATCCGGTCTGCATTACATAAAGGATACCAAGCAGCGTGACCATGCGGTTTGTCTGTGTGTGTGTGTGTGTGTGTGTGTGTGTGTGTGCGTGAATCTGTATGTATGTGTGTGTGTGTGTGTGTGTGTGTGTGTGTGTGTGTGTGTGTGTGTGTGTGTTATAAAACAGGTAAACAGTGAGAGCATGTGATTACACTGAGCTAAATTTAAACAAACAACACACACACACACACACACACACACACACACACACACACACACACACACACACATACACACATACACACACGCACCTGATTATTAATAAAAAAACACCTTTGTCTGAGTCCCAACGTGATGACACTCTCACAGCTTTATTATTAAAATCAACTGGAACAGACGCTCTGATGAGACTGATGATGCCGTGTGAAACCCTGCTGGACAAACCGAGCTAAAAACAGCTGTATTTACAAAACGAGGCTCAGCAGCACCACACCGACATCTGACTCAGAGAAGGGCGGGGTTGAAAGTATGATATCATAGTTCTACATTCAGAATGATCTGAATATTCATCCATCCAGACATTTAGACTACACTCTACACTAAGGTATCCCCGAACTGTGTCAGTGAAGAGTGTTTCACAGGGATCCCAGTAAGATTTAGAAAAAAATTGAGGAAATGGGTTTACAAATGGAGGAAACAAAATATTTCAGCTGGGGGTCAAGGGGGCCACAGGGCCCCTGAAGCTGAAGACAATTTACCGTTTCAAGGTGCTTAGGAAAAAACTTCTAATAGAGAATTTCTGTAAAAAGGCAATATAACTTACCCATGGTTTAGATGTAATATGACTTGATATACTGCAATCTATATCACTTGTCATGACTGCACAACAGTGTCCACAGTTCATTTCCATTGTTAATTGTTTTTGCCATCAGTATATCAATATGAGAAATTCCAAAACTGTACAACAAAAGTATCCTTAGTTCAATCTTTTTAATAGGTTGGAGAGAATCTCTTCACTTCATCAATAAAAGTAATTTCAAAAGATATATAGCGTATCCGATGTGATAAATGCCCAGGGCACTTTAAAAATTTAGAGTGGGAGGGCGCTTATTAAAATGTTTATCAGCTTAGTGCAACAGTAAGTGCTTATTAGCATCGAGGTAGAAAATGTGAATAATAACAGAACAATAAAAGAGTTTTACTGGTATTTGTGTTATTCATTTCACGATATCAACCAAATGACTTACATGAAAGCTGAAAATAAACAGAAAACAGCATAATTTAAAAAAAAAGACCCTTTAATTTTCCCCTGCTGTTCCTTTAAATATTTTCCCCCTATGTAAAATCGAGCCAATCAACATGAATGTCAACTTTAGCACATGCCACATTGAACCAATCAACACAAACAAGCACATGGCCAGGAACGTCTTTAAATGTATGAAGTTGGTGAGCAGGAGAATCGGGTGAAAAATCCTTGTCATCACTTTCTGATCCATATCTGATGGTCCATATCTGGCTCATCGCTCCATTCATTCAGAGCATCTCATAGTTTTTCTGTAGCAGTTTCTAATTGTTCATTGGTTGTTGGACATTTACCAAGAGAACACAGCAAAATATTTTCCTGTTTTTTAAAGCACGGCGGAACAATCTGTTGTTATCTGTGTTGTTATTGATGAACATTATAGACATTCCCCAGTGGCAGGGGGTCTTGAAATACCGTGTCAACTCCCTTTTACAGGCAGTGAACGCCGCCTCATTTTACTGTTACAGAGACTGATCCAATTAAATTGGGACGTTTGTTAAACGCTTTTGCTCCCAGTACACATGGGCAGTTATTAGTCGTAAGATTAAAAATATTGGGGGGGCTTATTGGAGCAGGGCGGTCATTACTTTGAATGCAGTGATTATGTTAGAATGGATATACACATTATACAAGAACAAAAAGAATTATCAGTTTGGTGAGTAAAAATAGCAGAATCCCGCTGGAATCTCTGGTTTCAAGAGTTTCGGAAAGAAGTTTCAATTAAAAAAGTTTAACGGCAGTGGGGCCCAGTGCTGGCTTACTGATCTCAAGGTTCAGGGTTCAAGCCCCACTATCACCGGGCTGTCACTGCTGTCCCCCCAATGCAGCAAAACTGGGTTATCAAAGGCAGGTCATGTCTCTCACTGTCTGTGGTAGGAGGTTCATGCAAAAGAACCATTGCTGACTTTCCTAAAGATAAGCTGTATAGCAGCCAGATTGTTTCTGCCCTGTGATGGCCCGGGGAGCTGTACAGGGTGTACTCTGTCCTTGCCCAGAGTCGACAGATATGAGCACGAGCCTCCACAAAACATAATTAGAATTAAGCAGTTCATAAAATGATTGAAGGAATAAAAAATTTCAACTAAAATGTTTCAGGCTCAGTGAAACGTCTTGTCTCTCACAGGGACAGGAGACGAGGAACAGACAGATGAAGGTTATATAACTTTATATAACAAAATCAGCGACAAGATGAACTCGGGGAGAAAGAGAGAGAGAGAGAGAGAGAGAGAGAGAGAGAGAGAAAGAGAGAGAGAGAGAAACAGAAGTTGAAAAACTGTAACAGAGAAACTGAGAAAGAAAAAGAGAAAGAGACAAAAAGTGCAGGTGAAAAAGCGAGAAAGGAGAGAAACAGAGAGATTTTCCTGAAGCATCTAAATTTAATAAATTAATCATTTTCATGTAAATAATTTCAATACTATGAAAATTTGTTGTTCTGTAAATTAATCAGTTCATCGTCCCACCTTGATAATTATTCCTCTCTTATATGGAGAGATTTATTGTCTGAAAACAGCAATTATCTTAACAATGATTTTTTTATTTATTATGTAAAACCTTTTGAATAAAAATAAGAAATGAGAAATTACAAAAGCAATGGGCGGCACAGTGGCGTGGTCGTTACCACGTCCGCTTCACAGCAAGTCCTGTGTTCCTGGGTTCGATTTCTGTGGGGAGTTTGCATGTGCAAATTACATGCTTGTGTGAGTTTCCTCTGGGTACTCCGGTTTCCTCCCACAGTCCAAAAACATGCACAGTAGGTTAGTTGGCTGTTCCAAATCTTCCCTAGATGTGAGTGTGAATGATTGTGTGAGTGTTGGCCCTGTGATGGCTTGGTGATTCATCCAGGTTTGTACTCCATCCTCACCCGAGGTCGGCTGCCTCCCTATGGCCCTAATTAGGAATAAGCAGTTTAAGAAAATGAATGAATGACTGACAAAGAAGTGTAAACTGCCGCATCGTGACAATATCGTACGAAATGGGCTGTTACCATGGAAACCATCAGGAATTTGAACAAGCGTATTAATATAAACCAGGATCTGATTTGCGGAACTGATTGATGTGACGACTGTGTGATTATTACTATTAATGGTCCCCATCATATGAGATGACAAAACAAAATATAAAAAAATTAAAAATCATCCACTAACCTCCAAAGTATGATCCATCGGTCAGTTTCATCTCCTTGTTGTGTTTGGTGATGACACTCACGACACCATGCTGGATGAAGTACATCTTCTTCCCTACGGTACCCTCACGGATGATGTAATCGTTGGGTTGGAAGACCTCGAACTTCAGCTTGCTCAGCATTCCAGTGACGAAGTTGGGATCGGCGTTGGCGAACAGAGGCATGGTGGCAACCAGTTTCCGGCAGTTAAAGTTAACAATCTCCTGCAAACGAGAATAAACAGATCAGTGTCTGGTGGCCCTAAAGCCCAGTTCCGCCACTAGAGAAATCAAATCGGCTTGTAAGCCATAATTATATCTGTAAGTTGCGGCAGTAATGACTCAGTGGTTAGGGCTCTGAGTCATGGATCTGAAGGTTAGGGGTTCAGTACCAACGAACTGCCCCTGCTGGGTGCCTTGCTTTAATACATCGACTATATACAAATGCAAGCAGCTCTGGATGAGGGCGTGTGCCGAATGCCGTAAATGTACTCATGAATTACTAAGTCATAATTATTATACAAGCTAATTATGATTATCTCATAATCATGACTTAGTAATTCATGAGTACATTTATGGCATTCAGCACACGCCCTCATCCAGAGCTGCTTGCATTTTTATACTTACTCATAATTACGATAGCGCATCTCATAATTACCACTTACTGACTCATGAATAGGACTTACCAATTCATAATTACAATTTATGATCTCATAAGGATCTCTCTCACTAATTTTTTTTCTATTGGTAGAAATAAGATTCTATATAAAGATTAGCAGTATTTGTTTTCAAAGTAAGCATTCTCCTGAACACTCACTCTCTCTCTCTCTCTCTCTCTCACCTACCCTCCTCTCTCTCTGCCCCCCCCCCCCACTCTCACTCTCTTTTTACTCTGTCTCTTAATCAGATAATCATTATTAGTGGCATGTTCAGTATGAATGAAGCATCTACACAGAAGTCAGACTTATTTCAGTAATTTAATAATATTTAATATTATGACGCGATGTTCACAGAAGACTTACTTACATGTTATGTTTAAAAAACTTAATAAAAATATTAAGATTATTTACTGTAAAAAATCAAATGGGGGGGGGGGGGGTCTGAGGCAAAATGATTATAATCTGTTTAAGCTTCTTTTCTCCTCTTTGTGTCAAACCCTGAGTTGATTTTTAGTCTCTGGTGTCGACTTCATCACCACCCGCCAAAAATTTACCCATCACCCCTCACAGGATGTTTTTATTTCCATTTGAAAATCTTTTTTTTTTTTTTTTGTTCAACAAGAGGGTTAAGACAATTATGGCACCTTATGTGCAACACACACACACACACACACACACACACACACACACACACACACACACACACACACACACACACACACACACACACACGAGCGTGCACACACACGTTGTTCTCTTAGGCAGGAGCGTGACTGCAATCACGAAGGAGGAATAATGAGTTAAACAGCAACATCCAGTCCTGAACTTCCACGAGGGGGAAACGGCTAGAGACCTTGCCTATTTAAAGCAGGTTTGTCACACAGCCGTGTGTATAAAAATAGAGAAAATGAAGACAGACAGAAGAAGAACAGGAAGATGCGATGGGGAGGGGTTAAGTGTTGTGAAAATAAAGCAGTAAATATTCTTTTGCTCTGCTGCATCATGGTGCCCGTTCCTTCAGCCTGCAGCGGTTTACTCAACTTTTCTTTTTCACTTTTTAAGGAAAGCTGTGGCGGTCACTGGTGAACCTCAGAAATGTAAAGAAAACCCAAGAACACAATATCACATTCTAATTTATACACAACTTCAGCAGACAACTGGCTAATATCAAACAATCGATCATAAACACTGATTTTAAAATCATTCAGAAATCCTGTCAGATTAGCAGCCAGCTTGCATCAGAACATCATACAGCTTTTTTTTATTTACCTCCTCTTCTCAGCCTCTCCCCACTTCCTCTCAAGCTCTTTTCCACCTACTCTCAGCCCTGTCCCACCTCTTTTCAACCTCTCTCCACCTCCTTTCAGCCCCACCCCGGCACCTCCTAGCCCCTCCCCACCTTCTTTCAACCCCTCCCCACCCCCTTAGCCCTTCCACACCTGCTCACAGACCCTCCCCAGCTTTTCAATCCCTCCCAACCACCTTCCAGCCCCTACCAACTTCCTTTCAACCCCTACACACTCCCTCTCAGCCCCTCCCGACCTCCTCTCAACCCCTCACCACCTCCTTTCAGTCCCGGCATGTCCTCCTTCACCCTGTTACCTGATTCATTTCATCACCTCCCTACTTCCTTCCAGTTCCTCTCTATCTCCTTTCAGCTTCTCCCCACCCCATTTTCGCCCCTCCATGATCATTTTCACCCCTCCCCTCCTCCTTTTAGCCTCTCTGCCTCATTTCTGCCTCTTCATTTTCCTTTATATCCCCTCTGCTCCCTTTTCTCAGGCACTTGTCGACTTTTTTAGCATCATCATCATCATCTTCCGCTTCTTCTGGGGTCAGGTCACGGGGGCAGCAACCTAATCAATGAGGTCTAGACGTCCTCTCCCCAGCCACTTCCTCAAGCTTTTCCAGGGGGACACTGAAGCGTTCCCAGACAAGCCAAGGGACATACAGTGGTACCTTGGTACTCAAACGCTTTAGAGATTGAACAAATCGGAATTCGACCAAAAAATCCGGGATTTTTTTGTCCCGGAAGTCGACCAAAATCCGGAAGTCGAACGCTAAAAAAGCACGAGAAAAAATGTGACTGAGAAAGAGGGGAAATGCACGCTTTCTGGAAGTCCAGAAGTGGTTGATACTCTGTATCACCCTGATAAAGCTAGCACTGTTCTGGGGAAGTCTGGAAGTTGTTAATACTATGTATCGCTGTGAACACTGTTAACAATGAGGTCATGAGCCACTTCCATAAGGTTTTGAAAAGAAGGCAGAATCAAGCCACGTTAGAAATGTTCTTCAAGAAAAGAAAGGGACATCCTGAAGAAGAGTCATCCATGCAAAAGTGAGTAACAAGAGAAAAAACAAATTTGCCTGATTCACCTGAAGCTGTTATGGAAGGGAATCCTCCTCCTCTTCCCTCTCCAACATTTACGTATGCCAACTGCTCACCACCACAAAGGTTAAAATTCTTATCTTTATTGTTCTTATGCTTTAACTGTACTGTGGTTTTTATTTTTGCATGTTATGGTCTGTGTTGTGACAGACTCTGGTTTTGGCGGATCTCTCTCTTTCTTTCTCTCGCTCTCTCTCTCTATGCATGCAGGCGCTAGAGAGAGATGTGGCTGTGACACCCAGGTGGAGCACTAAACACACACACCTGATTCCACTTAATCAACAGAAGGGATAGAAGATTTTGTGACGACAGGAACATTCAGACGGACCCAAAAATGCAGGAAACAGATTGTGATGGAAACGGATGAGCTTTATTGTTTACAGGGAAGGCACTAGAGCACGGGGAAATCACAGTCACGGTTAGAGATGCGGAGAAAACGAAAATAATAAACTAAGGGAGCTGGTTGAGCACGGAGCTGAGAACCAGAGAGATCACGGTAAAGAGGGATAATGTTCTAGCACCGGGAGGAGTGCTCTGCTCATATTTATAGCCTGTGATTAAGTGGAATCAAGTGTATATTTTTTGCGCCCACGCCCCTCTACAGAGAGAGAGAGAGAGCCGCCAAAGAGTCTCTCACAACACAGACCATAACATAGTGTACTGTATTAAATTTTTTTTTTTTTTCACTTAATTTGCTGACCTATGGTATGCGTTATGGTACCGTTAAATTTTTTTCAAAAGATGACGGAACGAATTAAGCCCATTTACATTATTTGTAATGGGAAAAGTGGATTCGGAATTCGACCAAATCGGAATTCGACCAGCCATCTGGAACGAATTATAGTCGAGTACTGAGGTACTACTGTAGTCCCTCCAGCGTGTTTGAGGTCAACCCTAGGGTCGACTTCCCAGTTGGACATGCCTGAAACACCATATTAGGGAGGCGTTAGGGAGGCATTCGGACCAGATGCCCGAGCCACCCCAACTGGCCAGTCTTAATGCAGAGGAGCAGCGGTTCCACGTCAAGCTTTCCCCGGATGATAGAGCTTATCACCCTATCTCTAAGGGAGAGCCCCGCCACCCAGCAAAGGAAGCTCATTTCAGCCACTTGTATCCGTGATCTTGTTTTTACGGTCACTACCCAAAGCTTGTGACCATAGGTGAAGGTTGGAACGTAGATAGACTGTCAAATCGAGAGCTTTGCCTTCTGGCTCAGCTCGCTGTTCACCACGACGGACCGGTACAGGCTCCGCTTAACAGCAGAGGCTGCAGCGATCCGTTTGTTGATCTCCCGCTCCATCCTTCCCTCACTCGTGAACAAGACCCTAAGATACTTAAACTCCTCCACTTGAGGCAGGACCTCAATCCCGACCCGGAGTGTGCATTCCACCCTTGTTCGACTGAGAACCATGCCTCAGACTTGGAGGTGCTGATTTTCATCCCGGCCGCTTTGCACTCAACTGCGAATCGCTCCAATAAAAGCTGGAGGTCCCAGCTTGATGGAGCCAAAAGGACAACATCATCTGCAAAAAGCAGAGACGAGATCCAATGGCCACCAAACCACGACCCCTCAACGCCTTGGCTGCACCTCGAAATTCTGTCCATAAAAAAGTGCGCTTTCCTTTTACTGTCCAATTTTCCAAAAGCCCAGCGAATGTATGACCAACACTTTCTGCTGCATTAAGAAATAAACAAAAAGCACCATTTACTTATTACTTATTTACCCTGCTGATGCATTTAGGCCCTGCATGCATCAAGTACATGTTTTTTTAAGAAGGTGTTTTGCGCTTTAATTTAAATCCTTTCACAGTCTTTATACAACTCAAAATTTTTGTAACTCTAATGTATTTTAGTTTCATTTCTGGGAATCAACGTGAGATGATAAAATGTGTACGAAAACGAGTATTAGTACCATATTGTCTTGTGATGATGTTTATGCTGTACATTTAATAGTGCGGCACAGTGGTGTAGCGATTAGCATAGCACATTCGCCTCACAGCAAGAAGCTTCTGGGTTCAAGTCCCAGGCTCAGTTTTCCTTTGGAGTTTGCATGTTCTCCCTGTGCTTGTGTGTTTCCTCTGGGTACTTGGGTTTCCTCCCACAGTCCAAAAACATGCACATTAGGCTATTTGACTGCTTCAAATCACACCTAGGTGTGAGGGTAAATGTAACTGGTTTTATGAGTATGTGTTCCTCAGTAGTGGTCTGGTGAGCTGTCCAAGGCGTACCCTGCCTTCACCCCAGTGTCAGCTGAGATGGGCTCCAGCATCCATATGACCCCAGTAATATTAAGAGGTTCAGCAAAGGGTCTGTATGCCATGATATTCATTTTAATGTAAATATTAAATTAGGCTTTATGTTTCTTCTTATTTTGTTTATATAAAATAATATCATGTACGTACAGTCTGTAATAATTATGTAACACTGAATCCCTGTGTAAATGGGTGTGTCTTTATAATGTACATGTACTAAAGTTTCAGGATCTACAACATGGATCGTCTAATACAAATTGTTTGTTTCGTCCTTAACTGAGTGTTAGTAGGTCATGTGACCACTAGATACTACACAGTCCTGTTCTGATCTTCATGCCTGTTCATATACAGCATGTGTTCCATGTGTTCTATACCTCTTTCAGAGGGTCGTTGAGTTCATTCAGGATGTTGTCCTCGTCGAAGATCTTGCCCTGGTAGCGATGCTCGTAGTAGTCATGGATTTTCTGGCGCATGTCGGCCGGGAGCTTGTGGAACGACATGTACTGCTCCACTTGTTTATACTAAAAAAGGATAAAGAGGAAAAAAATGAGAGACAGAAAGTAGTCGAGCAGGTGGCAGGTATAGAGGAAGAATGACAACAGGCTCGACAAACATGTGTGTGTGCATGTGTACCATAATTTTCGGACCACAAGGCACACCTAAAAGCCTTTAATCTTCAAAAAAAATTGACGGTGCACCTTGTGTGTGGATCAGGCCGTGCAACTCCATCTCACTGAGATCGTCAGAACCCAAGTGAAGAAAACTAATTCAGAGCTTACCATCATTCCGGGGGATTAACCAAAGAGCTCCAATTGCTAGATATTGGTGTCAACAGGTCATAAGTTAGAGGGATCCGAGCTTTCTATCCAAATACCGTCATTACTGCTATCGTAGTCAGGTGACTCGTTGAGTAATACGTGAGTGGTTTTTCCAGCTAATCTCAGTCTCTACTCTCAGGATGCTCAGCTGGCTTAATCAGAGTCTCACGTTCATGACAGGGAAAAAGCACTGCTACAAGCGTCCTCCTGAGACCTCAAATTAACTTTCTTGAATTTAAAGTTACACTGATACAGCTCCTTCGGAATAATGACCTCCATTCTGTAATGAACACAATACTCACGCTGCACATGAGCACCGCCATGTTTGTTACTGTGAATGCTCTGTCTCTTTAAGGGGGCGTGGCTGAGAGAAGTTTAGGCCATGACTCGGAAGACCTCTAATTTCTATCTCCATTCATCTGAATCCATGCACGAGGGAATAATAGATAATAAAATATAATAATATAATATAATCATAAAAATAATACTGTAGAGGGTTCCTGGCTTTATGTTCAATTCGCGCAACTGTTCAACTCAGACACTGAAGAATTTTATGGATTTGTGAAAGAGGAATGAATTGAAAAAGTGAGTACAGGGATCCCTTGTTACTTCACGATTCAATTCATGTGGCTTCAGTGCATTGCGTTTTTTTTTAAATATTCATCGAATTCAAAAAATAAGCAAATTAAGGAAACATAGGGGAAAAGTTAAGGAAAATGCCACAAAACAAGGTCAATTATGCAAAAAAAAAAAAAAAAAACCCCAAACAAACAAAACCAAAAAAATAGCCCAAAACCCCACATCAAAACTACAGTACTTGCATTTTTATGTGAGGTTCACATCTGAGTGCGTGCACGCGCATCTGCGTACGCGTGAGTCTGTATGTGTGTGTGTGTATTTATATTTTATTTACATTTCATGCATTATTTTTGAATGTTTAATTGTTATTATACGTGCAGTGGTACCTCACCTTACGAAATTAATCCGTTCCAGAGGCAGTTTCGTAACCTTGATTTTTCTTAAATAGAAATGCATTTTACATGTCAAACATGTGATTCGTTCAAAAGCCCCCAATACTACCCCTAAACCCTTTAAAAATTATATAAGCATAGCTTTTAAGGTATTTAAGGTAACTTTGTGTTGACCATGTCTTCTTAGCAGTTATAATCTTACAAATGTATATGCAAGGCTAAAAGCCTGAGCCAAAAAATAAAGTTGCAATGAGCACACTCGAAAAACTCATGAAACTAAGAGTAACTCTGTCCATTACATGAAAAGTATAATTTTACATTGTTACAGCTGAACAATGTTGAGAGTTATTGTGAAGTGTATTATTTTATATTTTTTGTGTTACAACTGAACATTGTTGAGAGTTATTGTGAGAGTTGAATCAAGTTTGACTTATGACTTTTGTTTTGCTTAATGCGCCTTATGTATAGACAGAGGCCATTCGATCATCGTTCATTGATGTTGCACCTTGTAATCCTGTGCATCCTATGGTCCGGAAAATACAGTGTATGTGTGTACGGTATATATATATATATATATATATATATATATATATATATATATATATATATATATATATATTCTCCAACTATTCCAATCTGCCTGCACATGCTTCTTCACCTCTTTTCCACACTCTCCATTGCTCTGGATTGTTGAACCTAAGTACTTATAATCCTCCACCTTCCTTATTTCTGCTCCCTGTAACCTCACCGTTCCTCTTGGGTCCTTCTCATTCACACACATGTATTCTGTCTTACTGAGGCTAACCTTCATTCCTCTCCTTTCCAGGGCATACCTCCACCTCTCTAGATTTTCCTGCACTTGTTCTCTGCTCTCACTGCAGATCTCAATATCATCTGCAAACATCATAGTCCATGGAGATTCTTGTCTAACCTCGTCTGTCAGCCTGTCCATCACCATCGCAAACAAGAAGGGGCTCAGAGCTGATCCTTGATGCGGTCCCACCTCCACATTGAATTCTTCGGTCACACCGAGAGCACACCTCACCACTGTCTTACATCTCTCATACATGTCCTGCACCACTCTAACATACTTCTCTGCTACTCCAGACTTCCTCATGCAATACCATAGTTCTTCTCTCGGCACCCTGTCATATACTTTCTCCAGATCCGCAAAGGCACAATGCAGCTCCCTCTGACCTTCACTGTACTTCTCTATTAACATCCTCAAAGCAAACACTGCATCTGTGGTGCTCTTTCTTGGCATGAAACCAAACTTTTGTTCACAAATGCTGACCTCTGCCCTTAATCTAGATTCCACCATTCTTTCCCATAACGTCATTGTATGGCCTTTCCACCTGGTCTCCTGAACACAGAGTCTGTCCACCTTCCTCCTCTGCATCATCGCAGCTAGCTCTCTACCTTTTCCTATCATAGTTCCAACATTCAAAGTCCCTACTCTCAGTCCTAGACTCGTGCTTTTTCTCTTTTCTCTCCACCTATGGACACGCCTCCCGCCTCTCCTTCTTCGACTAACAGTAGTCCAATTTCCACCAGCACTCTGTTGGTTAACAGCACTGATGGTGGTCATTGTTAACCCGGGCCTTGACCGATCCAGTATGGAGGTAATATTTCTGACTTGCATGATAAAGTTTGGCATTGGTTTTACGTTGGATGCCCTTCCTGACACAACCCTATGCATTTATCCGGGCTTGGGACCGGCGTGAGGGACAGGCACTGGTTTGAGCCTATATATTGTGTGTGTATATATATATATATATATATATATATATATATATATATATATATATAAACAGTATAATAAGTCAATAAACAGTAGCACTTAACATTAACTTACACTACTAGTTTTTTTTACCTTTTTATTTATTTCTTTATTGAATTTCTGGGATTTTTGAACTGTTTTATTTCACTTCACTAATTTTGAGCACTTGTCTTCTGCTGCTTGGCCACACTCCCATCGCCGTCGATCTCTTTCAACTTGATCCACAATAGGAGAAGCCTCTCCATCTTATCATTGAGTTCTAATCTTTTCTTAGATAAAAAAGAAACCTCCTTTGCCGATTTAACACTTTAACATGGCTTTCTGTTTGAGAATTGTACAGATGGTCGATGCATTCTTCCCATACTCCTTACATAGATCAGCCACGCGGACTCCTTTTTCATGTTTAGCTGTGATTTCAAGCTTCGTTTCAAGAGAAATCGATATTCTCCTCTTGAATACATCAGCCACCTTCTTACAACCCATCTTAGAAACACTGGGATATGTACAATAAAAAATAAGACTAAAAAGTCACAAAATCCAAACCACAGAAAAGAAAAACTTTTGTGCGCATGCATGCTAGTAATGCTGGAGCAGAAAGGAGAGCGGAGGAATACATGCGGAAGAATATAAGGCTAATTGACGCAAATGACCCTGGGGAACATGCTTTTTTAACATACTGGTGGACCAGCTTTATACGTGTGATTGCGCATCCTCTACACTAGATGGCAGTGACGCTCTCACTGTGTTTTCTATGGTGTAGGGAAAAAGCAACAAGCAAACGATATGAAGTGCAGTAAACACTATTTATAGTCGCACATGGGGCATGGGGGGGGGGTAAAATGTTTTTTTTTCTTCCTACAACGGGCCTCACAGAAAATAATTGAGAAGCACTGCACAAGGCATTCTCAGAGCGTGGAGGAATACAAGCGGAAGAATACAAGGCTAATCAACCCGGAAAAGCCATTTCCCCAGCAGAGCTCGTAAGTCAAAAATTTGCTCACTGGATGGGGCAGATTTTTGGTTGGATCAAAGCTCGTACCTTGGAAAATTCATTATTAGGGACACTCGTAAGTCGAGGTACCACTGTGTGTACAGTATATATGGTGTTCATGTGTGTGTGTGTGTGTGTGTGTGTGTGTGTGTGTGTGTGTGTGTGTGTGTGTGTGTGTGTGTGTGTGTGTGTGTGTATTTGTGTGTTCCGCTCCAGTGATGCTGGAAAAGGGAAGAACTCATACACCTGCTCAGTGCCACTAACACACACACACACACACACACACACACACACACACACCATATACACGCCTACAGACACAACATCTATGAACACCCACAGACTATCCAATTCTCAGCTTTACGTCTGTCTGTCCATGCCCCCCGACATTACAAAGCTTAAAGCTTCAGTGTTGGAACACTTGGTAACCTGTTTAATAATTAGCGCTGCTTCGCTGACAATCCAGCAGTCACAGCTAATTATTTAGACTGATGCGGACAGACAAGATGACAGATTGCAGTCAGCCACAGTGAAGCTTAGAAACACTGAGAGGATGACGAGGGATTTAAAGTGTCAGTATGAGGACAAACCGATCCTGGATCAGAGCCTGCGGTGAGTGTAAGTTTGTGTGTGTATGTGTGTATGTGTGTGTGTGTGTGTGTGTATGAACATGCTGATTCAGGAAGTGATAAATGCAGAATAAATAACTGGGGTGAGTATGGTATATATATATATATAAACCGCCAGATCAGTATTCCGAACAGATATGGCTCACACTGGAGCAGAAGTTCCGCAGGAGGCATGTCCCTCATACTCATAATCCTGACCTTGAATTTAAATTACGTGATATCAGCCAAGGGAGGTCGTCCGGCGCCACGCTCGGACGATTTGATGTGGGCGAGATATATCACAATGAAATTTATCTCCAGCTGTATATATAGTCAGATCAACATTCAACATTCTCTGTATTGTCATTATATTCACACTTAATGGAATTTCATACAAAGCTCTCAGCATTAAAAGGTGCAAACAAGACAATAAACTGCAATTAACACTGTCAGGAGAATATAAACACAGTAATTATGTAGACTAAACTTTAAGTAAAAATATAGAATAGAAATGTAAACTCTGTCCCTATGAATGAGAATCGGACACTAGAGATACATTGAGGTGTTGTGGAACGAAATAAATAAATAGCTGCAAGGTGGATAAACTAGAATGTAAACAAGGTAAAGTGCAGCAGTGCAATACAGTCGTAGAGTTTGTGGATTTGGGAGTCCATAGGAGGCTGAATGGCCAAGCTCTCTTGGGGCTGAAAGACGGCATATGCTTACTACCCTGCCACTCCCAGGGATTGCCAGCCAATCACAGGCATCGTAACGAGTGGGATTGATCACGCTCTCCCTTCGAGTTTGTTAGACCACGCCCAAATACACATGCGCTGAAGTTTGAAAAGAGGCAGGTGGCTAGCAGCGTATGTCACAGAGGGGGCATGTACATGTTGTCGCACGTCCATGGTCAGTGGTGATCGTGTAATCGGGAAGGTAATACAGTAGGCCCTCGTTATTCGCGGGGGTTCGGTTCTGGCCTCTCCCGCGAATCAAGATAATCCACGAGTTCTGTACCCGGAATTAAAACCCTATGTATCATATTACATGCGCGAATGATCAACCGGAAGTAAAATACTATGTATCTATTACATGCGCTAAAATATGCTTCTTATACACATTCTATAGACAGTCTTACTCATTTCATACAATATTAATATAGTAAAATGTAGCAATGATTAAGAAAAACTTTTTAATTTTTACTGTGATATTTATTAATAGTAAAATATAAACATTATACAGCATATATATATATATATATATATATATATATATATATATATATATATATATATATATATATATATATATAGTGAACATGAAGTATTGATATAGAATTTTTATGTATTTATTTAATAGCAGTGATTTAAGCTTTCTTTTCTGTTTTGTAACTTGACTCCTTGAACAACCGCAGAAAGAATTCCTGTGTGTGTAAAAGCATAAATGGCGATTAAAAAGCTTGAATCTTGAAGTGTAATAACCTGGTTTGAAGTTTGAACTTGGATGTACTGCGCATAGTTGTAAAAAATGCCCACTCGAGGAGGGCATTGCATTATATTTACTGTGCATAAAGAACATAAAAGAACATGAAGTGTAATTATTCAAGTTTATCCTTTTGGTATCGTTTGTTAAACATGCCACACAACATAAAATCTCACACACAAACATTCTAAACATTAACTTAGGTACAGTACTGTACTGAAATAATAACTGAAAAAGATTCCATTCTGATGATGACCTTGTTTCATACAACATTTACCTTCTTCGCATTTCCACAAAAACTAGATGCTAAACCAGCTCTGATTGCCTTCTCAAGTTTCTTGGACTGTACTTTCATTCACTTTATAATGGCACCCTACTGCAGCATAACATTTTCCTTCCTGTATCATATCAAGCAGTTCTACTTTTTCATGTAGCGTCATTACCTTTTTCTGGTCTTTGGCGGCTTACTAGAAGCCTGAGAAAGTGCGCAGAGTTTGGGTGGCATGACTGAGCTTAATTGTAATTAAAACACACACACACACTAAAAAAGAACATGCACAAAATGTGCGCGAATAAGAAAAAAGGGGCGTATACATCATCTCAACCAATCAGCAGGGGGGGAGAGCAGCCATTGGCTGAATTTGAATCACGTGAATTTGAATCAGAGAATATGCGGGGGCGTGAGTGCAAAACCGCAAATAGTCAAGGGCCTACTGTATCAAGAATTGGATACAAATAAATTAGGGAGAAAAATGGTGGTGGGGGGAAGAATTTGTGGATTCAATATAGTTTTACAAAGAATTGATATTCTGTATTAGAGTGAAACTGTGTTGTGTGTGTGTGTGTGTGTGTGTGTGTGTGTGTGTGTGTGTGTGTGTGTGTGTTCGTGTGTGTGTGTGTGTGTGTGTGTGTGTGTGTGTGTGTGTGTGAGAGAGAGAGAGAGAGAGAGAGAGAGATATTGCAAGGGGGTGGGTGGTGGAAGGGTGATGGCTTTCACAGATCTGGGGTAAAAGTCTGGTTGTGCTGGCCTTGATATTTCTGTCCCCCTTTCCTGAAGGAATAGTCCAAACAGTCCATTTCCTGGCTGTGTGGGATCCATCAAGATGCGGTCGACGTTCCTCTGGACCTGGTCAGAATATATTGTTTCCAGATCTGGTAGACAGCGGCCCACGACCCCATTACCCCTACAACATTTCTCTAGAGGATTATTTTAAATACATCGATAATTACTACCATTTACTTCTTAATATCATCCCTTTAAAGTCCAACTGGATGTCAGAGGGACATCGGGGACCGCATTTTGTTGAAAAATTAAATGTATTAATGTGATGCTCACAATCAGGAATATTCATGCAGCGCTGTGGTGTGTGTATATGCTGGCAAGAAGGTCCTGGGTTCAAGTCCCGGGCTCAGCTGTTCTGAGTGGTGTTTGCATTTTCTCCTGGTTCTTGATCATGCTTCTTCATGGTACTCTGGTTTCCTTCAAGCTTCCAAAAACATTGACATTATAAAGAGAGAGAGAGAGAGAGAGAGAGAGTGTGTGTGTGTGTGTGTGTGTGTGTGTGTGTGTGTGTGTGTGTGTGTTGGTTCCCTATGGACTGGTAAGGTGTTAAGGATGTACCCAACCTTTGCCAGGTGTCAGCAGAGACAGGCTCCACCCTTCTCCTGAGCCTAGTAGGAATAAATGGTTTGCCAGATGGATGAATGTTTATATTTAAAGGTGAGTTCTGGTATGTGAACACCTGATCATGTCTGAACTCAGAACGTAAGCAGGATCAGACCTAGTTAGTATCTGGATGAGACCCCGCCTAGGAATACCTGCTGCTATGAAGGGTTATGGATGGACCTGGAAACCTACCCTGTAACTTTATCAGAAGTTGAATTTGGCTGAAGGTACAAGCACAAACTGGCGTTTAAAACATGACCGTGGCGTTTAAAACGTAAAGAAACACAAAGCATTCCCAGGTTGGAATACAACTCTGTGTGTAAGGTACATCTGAGTCTGGTACAGAAGATCTAATGGTTTCTAACAGGTTTAAAAATTATAAAATGTTGGTATTGTCTGTTTACATTCATGAGTGTCTCCTATGGGGCAGTGGTGGTCTAGTGGTATAGGGCGCTGGATCGCTGATGCTAAGGTTGGGGGTTCCAGTCCCACTCTCCCCAAGGTTGTCACTGTCCCCCCCAGTGCAGCTCACTGGGTTATCAAAGGCCGCCATGTCTCTCACTGTCTATGGTGAGAGGTTCATGTAAAAGAACCATTGCTGACTTTCTTAAAAAAAGTAGCTGCAAAGCTGTCAGCGTGTTTCTGTCCTTTGCTAAAAAGGGTTGTGTCAGGAAGGGCATCCGACGTAAAAACCTATGAACCAAATTACACGTGCGAATCATTCGCTGTAGCGACCCCTGAGAAAGGGGAACAGCCGAAAGGAAGTCTCTCATTCAGGAGTGTCTCCTCCGGTAAGACATGAATTCAGTAAACTGAGCAAGAAACTGAAAATAACAGCTTTGGCATGACCAAAATCTGTCCGTGTAAACGGAGCAGTTACACTCGATTCAAATCCCGACAGCCTTTCGGGCAGAAACTCCTCCCTGAATCGTTATAAGAGTTTCATATAAGACATGTATTCATAGCTCAATAAACCTCCAGGGAATGAGATTCTAATACATTCATTCCTCTATACAGTATAATAATACATTTGCTGTATCAATTTTATATTAAAAAATAGTCTTTAATAATCCTCCACATTTTATTTTATTAATTTTTGGTGCCAATTGCATTTATTGAGGGGGAAAAAACATCTGAACCTACAAGGGCCGTGTGAATAAGTAATTGCCCCCTAAACCTAATAGCTGGTTGAACCACCTTTTGCAGCAATACTTGCAGTCAAGCGTTTGCGATAAGAGGCGATGAGTCTTTCACGTGGATGTGATAGGATTTTGGCCCACTCTTCTCTGCAGAATTGTTTAAGATCTACCTGATTGGATGGGTTTTTGGGCATGAACAGCCTTTTTAAGGTCATGCTACAGCATCTCAGTAGGGTTCCGGTCGGACTTTGAGTAGGCCATTCCAAAACCCTCATTTTGTTCTTTATTAGCCATTCAGAAGTGGACCTGCTGGTGTGCTTTGACTCATTGTCTTGCTGCAGAACCCAGGTGCGCTGTAGCTTGAGGTCTCGAACTGATGGATGAACATTCTTCGCCAGGATTTCTTGGTAGTGAGCACAATTCATGGTTCCATCAATCGTGACAAGTCGCCCGGTTCCTGAAGCAGCAAAGCAGACCCAGATCATCACACTTCCACCACCATGTTTCACTGGAGGCACAATGTTCTTTTTAGCAAATGCAGTGTTCCTTTTGCACCAGATGTAACAGGGTCATTTCTCCCAAAAAGTTCAACTTTAGTTTCATCAATCCAGAGGACATTTTCCCAAAAGCTTTGGGGATGATCAAGATGATTCTTCGCAAAAATGATTCCTGCCTTGATATTCTTTTTTTTTGTCAACAGTGGCTTTCACCTCGGGACTCTTCCACGGATGCCATTTTTGCCTGGTGTCTTTCTGATAGTGGAGTCATGAACATTGACATTAACTGAGGCAAGTGAGGCTTGTAGTTGTTTAGAAGTGGTTTTTGGATCCTTTGTGACTTCTCCGGTTAGTCTGCGCCGAGCTCTTGGGGTAATTTTGGTAGGTCGGCCACTCATGGGAGGGGTCACCACTGTGCCATGCCTTCTACATTTATGTATAATGGCCCTGACAGTGGTCCCCTGGAGTCCAAAAGATTTACCAATGACTTTGTATCCTTTCCCAGACTTAGACATCTCTATAATCTTCTTTCTTGTTCAGTCTTGAAGCTCACTGGATCGCAGTATGATGATGTGTGTTCAGTATGGCCCACCTCACCTTGTCAGACAGGTTTTATGATAGAGATCTCCTGATTGGAAATGCCTGGCAGCAATCAGGCCTGGGTGTGGACATGAAACTGAACTCAGTTTTCCCCAATAATAGAATTAATCACAATGACCTCACCTTTTAACAAGGGCGCAATTACTCTTTCACAGAAGTTCATGTAGGTTTGGATAGGATATTTCTCTTAACAAATATAATCACAACAGGAAAACTGCATTTTTTGAATACTTGGGTTATCTTTGTGTCATGTTTACATTTCTTTGATGATCTGAAAAATGTAAATGTGACAGCGACTTTGTGCTTCAATTCATTTTTTTGTTGTTTTTTTTTAAATAAGGAAATTAAGGAGAAATAGGGGAAAATGCCACAAAAACAAGGCTGATTTTGTTGAAAAAACCTAAACCAGCACAAAACAAAAAACAATCCAAAACCCCCCCATCAAAACTAAGTGCGTGCATGCGCATCTACATCTGTATGTGTGTGTATTTATATTTTATTTCCATCTTTTATAAGCATATATAGCGTTGAATATGTATCTATTGATATTATATACACATATACATGTACGTATACGTCAGTCAGAGGGGGTCGGGGAATGATCCTACTTCGCGGATTTTGGTGGTTGCGGGGGGATCTCGGTCCCAATTGATCACAGAAAGTGAGGGATCCCTGTATGTGTGTGCGTATATATACGCATATATATATATATATATATATATATATATATATATATATATACACATACCTGACTTACGTTCATCTGTTTTACCTTTTTTTATTTTATTTTATGGGGTTTTTTCAAAAGTTATTGGTCTTTACTTGAGGGGTTTTTTTTTATTGGTTTTTACTTGAGTTTACTTGAGGTTTTTAAGTGAGCCCTTGCTCACTTGAAAGACCGGAAGTCCGGATAACCAGCTTTTGTCTAAAGCACAAAAAAGTAAACTACTTTCGATGTTGAGCGCCTCACATATTGTAAGCATTGAGTAGCTGTTTTAAGCTTCATGTAAAGTGACTTGGCTTAGCTTCATGTAAAGTGACCACCCGTAGACCATCGGAACCATTTGCAAGTAGAAAGATTGCATCATAGAGAATGTTAAAAGTTATATTTGATACTGTGATTTGATACTGTATTTGATGAGTGAATTTGATTAAAATTTATCTATTTGAAATTATTTTGCTTGAATGTAATTTATTTGAAATTAATGTTGATATTATTTTACAATGGTATGTTTATAATAATTGATTTAGGGGTGTTTTATGAGATACGGTAATGGTATGTATGGATGTATACCTGTCTTCCAATATATATATATTGCAGCAGTTCAGTTTCCAGGTCAAAAGAGTTCGGCTTCAACAGACTGTCATGAATCAAAAAAGATGATAAGTGTGAATAAACCAAGTCACACTGACCGTCACTGTGACATATGAGCGTGGGCAGCGACTGACCTGATAGGGGGGGGTCTATATTAATCACAACAGTAGTACAGAGAGAGCGAGAGAGTGAGAGAGAGAGAGAGAGAGAGAGAGAGAGAGAGAGAATAGTCCAAAACATTAGTGTCATGCTCTGTTCTGTATCGACCCCCAGTGCAGCTGTGTGAAGGTGATAAGATGCAGGTTTGTTTTGGGTTAATTGATTTGTGCCGAGCGTGGAATAAAGTTCAACACAGCCGGTTCTGTGACGGTAAACTCGATGTGTGATTCACGTCAGCTTTACTGTTGAGCAAAATTTCCAAAGTCTAACAGAGAATTTACTAAATATGTCTGGAATACAAAACAGGGCATGTCAGAAAAATAAAACAGGGAATTTCCAGAATATAAAAAAAGGTGAGTACCCTCTGGCAAGTACCCTCATAAAACTATATAAAAACAGTAGCAAACTTACTGTTTTTCTTCGCAATTATTCACCGAGTTCGGTATAAGACACTATAATCCATACACCAAAAGAATGGCCGTGAAGTAGTCTTTCCATTTTGGATACTGTTTTGATATTAAAATGCCATTTTAGCGAATAAAATAAAGGTTATGAAGACGATATGCACGTAAACAATGCAGGCTAGTTGCTAAGGAAGATCTGAAATGAGCACACTGATTGGTCAACTCGGGCTTGCACATGCACAGTGCCTGTTACATGTTAACTTCCAGTATTAACTTCTGGTTTCCGGTTTACTGCATGCGGAATTTATCTCCGACTTTCTCTTCAGTAACAGTCATTAAGTTTATTTATAAGATTGCAAATACACATAACAGGAGAGTGAAATGTCATCTGTGATGTCTAGCAGCATTAGTACAGACGCTTCTTGACTTACATTTTTCATTGGTTCCAGACGGCTGAATGTAAGTTGAAAGTGAACATAAGTTGTTACAGTGACGTATGACGTTTGACGTATGATGTATTACGTGTGACGTATGACGCTCATACTGCACTATACATCCATAAATACCATTACCATATCTCATAAAACACCCCTAAATCAATTATTATAAATATAACATTGTAAAATAATATCAAATATATCAAATAATATCAACATTAATTTCAAATAAGTCCCTTATTTATATTGAGTCACTTTACATGAAGCTTAAAACAGTCAATCAACACTTACAATATGTGAGGCGCTCAATACCGAAAGTAGTGTACTTGCAAAAGTAGTGTACTTGCTGTGGGTTATACAGACTTCCGGTCT
>CM045735.1:62904748-62927248 GCA_024760905.1 Plotosus lineatus | reverse complement strand
GATGGATGGATGGATGGATGGATAGATAGATAGATAGATAGATAGATAGAGAAAAAAATTAAGCATGACAAGAAAACAAAAGGACCAATTGTGGTATAAACATGAAAAGACAGGAGAGAAAGAATGTGAGAAAGAGAGAAAGAATGTGAGAGAGAGAGAGAGAGAGAGAGAGAGAGTTATTGGACACGAGGTTGCAGTCAGAGAGGTGATGAACGACTGATTCTCTGTAAATCATGGTGACGTTGTGCCCTTCATGGCTGAAATCCTCTCTTTCTCTTTATTTCCTTCCTTACTGCTGTCGTTTTTCTTGTCTTTCTCTTTCTATTTTCCATTGCTGGTGCTTTTTTCTGCTGGTGAAACAGTTCAATGTTTTATCTCTGTTTCATTTTTCTGCAGTTCTATTAAAGTCAGCTCCTCTCAGAATATCTCCACGGATCAGTTTATTTATCTGCAAGATTACATAAACCTTTACAAATCCCAGAAGCCCAAACGCACCTCCACGGACTTCACATTCAAAAACAATATTCACCATCAATCACTGTCACACACCATCAATCACTGTCACACACCAACATTCACCGTCACATGGAAGCAGTCACTATCCGTGGTGTGTGCTGGTGAATGTTTTCGCTTATTAATAAATTCTGCTGCATGTCGGTGGATATCAATGTTTGCTGATGAAGTGAATTTTAGGATGTAACTGAATGTCGGTGTTTTTTGGTGTTTGATGGAGAGCTTTGGTACTGAATAGTGTTTGTTGGTAAATATTAATTTCTTTGTACAGTGGTACCTCACTCTACGAAAGTCTCACTAAAAGAAAAATGCAGGTTACAAAACACATTTTCCTAAATTTTTTGTCTCTGGATACGAAACAAGCTCACATTACGAAAGCACCATCTTAAAAATGAAAACGCGCCATTCAAACATTCAAACAATGCGCGAGTTGCTTTCCCATTGGTTGTCTCCCAACAGCCCGCCCCGCTGGCCTTCCATTGGCTAGGAGGGAGCTGAAGCTCCATAATACAGTACTGTACCCATAATGCTTTGCGTGTACCTTCGACCCATTGTTCGACACGCATGCGTGAAGGAGAGTTGTTCTGTTGGTTCATGAGTTTCATGAGTTTTTTTTAGTGTGGAATCGAAACCCCTCTACAACCGGGACGATATTGAAGCAGAAGGAGACCTTAAAAGCGGAGATACAGTGACGGAGGCAATTATTTCGGAAAAAGCAACCGCCATATTTAAGGACCTTGTGAAGGAGGATGGGGGTGAGGGTTCTTCGTACCAGCAACCCCAGGACCTTAAAGCATTGCATGGGTGGTTCGAGAGATTTTAAAAAAGGTAAATCATTTTCTTTTACTTTTAACACATATTTCATACAAAATTGGTGTATTTTATCATTTTAAAAGGTTTCGGGGGTAGTATTGGGAGCCTTGGAACGAATCAAGCGTTTTACATGTAAAATGCGGTTCAATTTACGAAAAAGGTTCTGAAACAGATTAATTTGATGAAGTGAGATACAGTATGCCCTTGACTATTCACGGTTTTGCACTCGCGGTTTGAGTACACGCAGTCTGCCCAGCAACCGGCACGTGATTCAAATTCAGCCAATGGCTGTCCTTCTTTCTCCTGATTGGTTGAGCTGATGTCCCGCCCCTTTTTCCTCATTCGCGCACCAGCTGTCAATGAGCCTCTTTTTTGTGTGTGTTTTAATTACCAGTTAAGCTCTATGATAGCACTCAAACGCTGTGCGTCTTCTCTGGCTAAGCGATAGAAAATGCTGAATGTCTCTTCTGAAGAAATAAGACTTTCTCCGGAGAAACGACGGTTTTCTCTGAACTGTTGTATTAAAATCTTTTTCAATTATTATTCCACTACAGTACCTAAGTTCATATTTATGCGTGAGATTTTATGTTCTGTAGCATGTTTAACAAACAATACCAAAAGGATAAACTTTTCAGGAGGGTCAGGAGGGCCAGCTCTGTCCTCGGCTGCCCACTGGACTCTGTGGAGGAGGTGAGTGAGAGGAGGATGGTAGCAAAGCTCACATCCATCCTGTCCAACAGCTCTCACCCACTGCACCAGACTGTCGAGGAGCTAAGCAGCTCCTTCAGTGTACGACTGAGGCATCCTCAGTGCAGGAAGGAGCGCTACCGCAGGTCGTTCATTCCCACCGCTATCAGACTGTACAACGCCACTTTGTAACTGTCTGTGAAAATACCGGTTATGTGCAATAAAAACCCCCGTGTACTTTAATCAGCCACATCTACCCCACTGACTGTGAACCATATCAACCCATCTACTCTGCACTCAGATACATTACACTTTAATATAGGCCAGTCTATAAAGTTGCTCCATTCTTTTCTTTTCTTTTATTGTTTAGTAATTTATACTATTTATGTATCTATTTATTTATTTACTTATATAATATATATGTATGTGTGTATGTTCGTACTTGTACCTATTTTTGCACCCCCTACTGATAGTACCTCAAGAGCCTGTAACAGTGAATTTCTCCATTGTGAGATTAATAAAGCTGTATCTTATCTTATCTTATCTTATCTTTATTACAGTACTCTTCATGTCCTTTTACATTGAACTTGGAGTGACGTCTCCAAGATGGCGCTGCCCAGAGGGCGACGTCGCAGAGTTCTCAGAGTCAAATTGTTTCTTTGTTCCTTTTAAATGTTTTATTTGTTGTTTTGTTTGTTCATGTTTTGCACTATGCTCCTCTACGACCAGTCGACTGTACTACAGCTATAACATCGGAGTATCTTCGGGCGTGTATACCTAAGCAGAGCTAGCATGCTATTAGCAGACCTAGCATGCTATGAGCAGACCTAGCATGCTATGGTTCGTTTTAATTTGTTTTATTTGTTCATGTTTTGCAATATGCTCGTCTACGACCAGTCGACTCTACTACAGCTACTGTATGAGATCGGAGTATCTTTGGCCATGTATAACTTAGCAGAGCTAACATGCTATGGTAGGCAGCGAGCCGCATCCCAGCTAACAAAGAAGCCGAGGCGGGAAGGGGCCGAACGACGACTCCGGCGCTTGGGATTGCAGGGGATGAAGGCCGTGTAGCCGGCTGGTAAAATCGCCTTATCGGGTGTACTCTACTCGAGCCATGTTTCACAGAAACACAGTCCTGTAGATCCCTCTGTGCTGCAATCTGAGCATGAGGCTCGTCCATCTTGTTTCGCAGGGACTGAACATTTAGCAAAGCAAATGGCCGGAAATGCTAACCAAGCGCCGGAGAATCTGAAAACTCCGCCTGGGCTTTAGCATAGCATACCATAGCATAGCATAGCAGCTCAAAATAGAAGTTGTTGCGTGCTTAGTTGCCCGAAACTGAAGCTGCTCATAGCTGTAGTAGGGTCGACCGATCATAGACGAGCATAGTGCAAAACATGAACAAACAAATAAAACTAATTAAAACGAACAAAGAAACAATTTGACTCTGAGAACTCCGCGACATCGCCCTCTAGGCAGCGCCATCTTGGAGACGTTACTCCAAGATGTCACTCCAACTTCAATGTAAAAGGACATGAAGCATAATAAAGTTTATCCTTTTGGTATCATTTGCTAAACATGCTACAGAACATAAAATCTCATGCACAAACATTCTAAACATTAACTTAGGTACTGTACTGGAATAATAATCGAAAAAGACTTTAAAACGAGTGCTTTACAACAGTATATGTTGTATAATGTTGAAACTAGTATATTTTATTACTAAATATCACAGTACAAAATTAAAACGTTTTTCTTAATCGTGACTACATTTAACTACATTAATACTGTATTAATGAGTAAGACTGTGTGTAGAATGTGTTTAAGAAGCATATTTTAGCGCATGTAATAGATACACAGTATTTTACTGCCTGCTGCTCATTTGCGCATGTGACGTCATACATGGGGTTTTACTTCCACGTACAGAACTCCCGGATTATCTCAATTCGCGGGAAGGCCTGGAACCGTACCCCTGAGAATGTCAAGGGCCGACTGTACCACTGTATTTGAGTCTCAAATTCTACTGAGTAGAATGAGTAGAATTCTACTGTATTCAGTAACAAGGTTCTGATAAACTAAAAGAAGCTTGAAATAATTTCTGGATGGCCCCAATTCCCCCCGCCACCATGTGTGTATGTGTGTGTGTGTGTGTGTGTGTGTGTGTGTGTGTGTGTGTTCTCAGCAGACGGATGTGATAACTCTTCAGTAACGTACCAGCTCTGCAGTTGGTCCTGATTTGCTGAGTGTTCACATTTCATTCTGTTCCCTCGGAGACGCAGAAGTGCAGAGAAGAAACCTGGGCTTTGAAAACTCCTACATCTACACGCTAACATTAACACTGCGGCTATCACAACCCCATGCCTGCTTCTCCTGCTGTGGGCGTGTCCACCTGCATCATCTTCACACACCTTTTTGGTTTTAAGATTAAACGTTCCAGTCTCTGGGATCTGATCATTGTGCTGACTTTCATTTATTCATTTAGCAAGATGCTTAATCCCACTAAGGTTGTAGGGTCTATAACAGCTGACATCCTGACCAGCTCAAGTCCAATGCACACAACTATTCTACTTACACCTCGGGGAATTCAGAACTGCAAATTAGCCTCATATGAATATCTTTGTAATGTGGGTGAAAAGCAGAGAGTCTTGAGGAAACCCAGGCAAACACAGGGATAACATCAAAACTCCACAGACAACTGCCCTTGGCAAGTGTGGGACTCGAACCCTGGAGCTGTGAAGCAGACTTGCTAACCACCATGCCACGCTCGACAGTCTGACGTTTTACGACACAGATGTGAAGACCAATGTGTGAATTGCTACTCAGTGGAAAGACAGACTCTTGAAATGCATCTTTCAGTCTCTCTACATTGCCAAGATACCACATACCACCACACACACCTCCACACACACACACACACACACACACATACACACACACACACACACACTTCTTCCTGCAACACTGTTTGTGATAAATAACAGATCGCATTTCAATTATCGCGTGTCTATGCATGCCTGGGAGCTTCGCCCAAACAAAACACACACCAATATAATTAACGGAGGAAATCCGCAACTCAGACCCAGAGGAAAACTCTGCAGGTCTTCCTATTGACAGCCTGATGTCGAATAGTTTAGTAATAATGTGCTATTGGTCCATAGAGGTAGCAGAAGTACACATCACCAGATGTTCAGGCACGGGTGATAGCATGTGTGCGACATCTCGAAGGTAGGAATTCTCGAGTTGAAATATCCACTTCCAGTTAATCTTCAACTTCAGTTTAGCTGGCCTCATATCGTTTTTAAACACTCTTTGATATGATGCACAATTCAGACTTGAATCAATGACTCTGAGTTAGCACGTCCCAGAGGCTGAAAAACGAGCCCAATCCAGACGCATACTGTAAGTACATTATTCTTGGTCATTAACACAGTGTTCTTTGGCAAGCTGTAGTCTTGGTCTTATATTCTATTTGGACAGTAACATTTTTTTCTGGCACGTCTAATTTATCCAACTTCTTTCTGCAGACATGTGCACTTTCACGGCAACAGTTGTAAGAGTTACCTGCAGATGGTGTAATGGAGTTTCGGGGTTCGTGGAGACTTCTTTTCACCTGAAAGCGTCTCCTCTCAGGCTGAATTTGCTGAGGCGGTCAGTCCAAAACAAACTGGCAGGCATTCGAAAATAGTTTAGAGAGGCCTATGGAACCAGGTATGATGACATCATACGCTTCAAATTAAAAAAAAAACAAAACAAACTACAGAGCCTTGATATGAAGTCTCCCCACCTTCCCTGCAGGAGGTTCTCATCAGTGGCACTGAATCCATAATACCTGATTCTAATCTGATGGATGGAAGATATTCTGGGTGTAAAGCTGTTATTAATTTAATTATTAATGTAATTATTAATGTCATTTGTTTGTACATGACAGACATTTTATATGTCAACTAATGATTTGAAAGGACTAACAGGAGACACACACACACACACACACACACACACACACTTTCTCTTTTGCTCACACACACACACACACACACACACACACACACACACTTTCTCTTTGCTCACACACACACACACACACACACACACACACACACACACACACACACACGTTTTTGTTCTCTAATTAGCTGAGAGACTGCAATGTGTTAGCATGTTAATCCAAATAGCTTTACACACATAAGTCATTGCTGCAGTATTATCACTAATGTTCCTTGTGCGCTTCATCACCACTTTGGGACCATCATAGATTCTAAATTCTCTCTCTCTCTCTCTCTCTCTCTCTCTCACACACACACACACACACACACACGCACACACACACACACACACACACACACACACACACACAAACACACACACACACACACCCCTGCACTCGGTAGCTTTGAGCTCGTTTGTCATGTGCAGTCCACTAATCACACTGAATCACTGGAGAACACTCGGCCACTGAAGTCGTAGATCTGATTGGGGCAGAGGGAAAAAACTCACATCTAGTTATTGATGTCTGGCCTGAAGATGAACAGAAAACATTTCTAACACAACACCAGGATTTAAAGCGGAGCGGATGCTAACGCTACTCCTACTCCCTTACATCTGCAGTACTGCGGGTTTAGGTGGGTGCAGAGGTGCTGATCCGATGTGATTGTACTGGACACGTGCTGAGACGTTCAGTGGTTAACACCAATAAGACTGAATGTATAAAGAGTTTCTGGGCTTTTGTCCGGGTGTTGATGAAGGTGTAGGGTGAACCGCGGAGGTGTTAAGCAACACATATAATTTGGTGTTAAATACACGGAGTGATTTTCACTGAGAAACTGCAGACAGATCGTTTCTGTTATCCTGAACACGTGGAGAGAGAGAGAGAGAGAGAGAGAGATACACTTTTCTATACGTATTAAAAAAAAATCAATCACCTGCAAAATTACAAAGGAAAGAAAAAGGAATGAACAAAGGAATTTGCCTACAGGCATCTTACAAACAAACAAACAAACAAACAAACAAACAAAGAAATAAGAAGCATTTAAGGAAAGAAAAAACATAAAGAGGGAAAGAAAAGAAGTCTTTGCCCAAATCCATAAGGAAAAAAGGAAAGGAAGAATCATCATGGCTACGTTCACATAGAAAAAAGAAGAAAGCAAAGGAAGATATAAAGAATTTGTCTGCATATACAAAGTAAAACAGACCACAGGGATCCAGATGCTTCTGTTGAAAGGAACATTTAAAAAACAACCCGACCTAGAACTTCCTGTGGGGAACCCATACACCAAATTTGGTTCTTCCAAAGTTATACCTCTAACAACCTCCACAAGCTGAACATAGAATATAGAAAGTGACCTTGTGACCCCGAAAAGAGGTCAAGGTCACCCATATACAATCTCACCCTATTTTCCCTTAAGGGGGAAACTGACACCAAATTTGGGGATCCTATATCATCTCCTTCCAAAGTTATCACGATCATCATCAGCATCATCATCATCATATCTAGTGTAGCAATTGGTCTCTTCTGGAGAAGATTAACCAGGACGCGGGAACGCTTGCTCCTTGTCCCCAGAAACACGCTGACGGCTTTGCAGCTCCTCTTTATGAAAGTCAGCAACGGTTCTTTTACATGACCCTCTCACCACGGCCCGCCTTTGATAACCCAGTTATCTGCACTGGGGGGACAGTGACAACCCTGTGGGGACTCGAACCCCCAACCTTAGGATCAGCGATCCTGCTCCCTATCTATTAGGCCACCACTGCCCAGTTATCACAATAACAAGTTGGACAGATAGACGGAGTAAAGGAACCTTTTTTTATAACTCCTACTCTGTTCACCTTTGGTGATGGCAAGAGTTTAAAAAAGAAAATAAAAGAAATCAAGAAGTTGTTTTTGCTGTCATTGCTGCTGCTGCTGCTGTTGTTGTTGTTGTTGTTACAGGCGTTATTGCTGTACTTGTTATTGTTGCTATTTACATTTACAGCATTTGACAGATGCTCTTCTCCAGAGCAACTTACAATTATATATACAGTAAAACCTCGGCTGACGAACGCTTAAGCTCACGAACTTTTCGCCTCAAGAACATTAAATTTGCGAGCATATCGTCTCTGCTGACGAACTAGTTTTCGGCGGACGAATCAAACCACGCGGTCGAACAGCGCCACGGTGGCGGCCACGAGAAGCTGACGCACGCTCACGGCGTCACAGTTCGTCACACCCTTTCTTTGAGTGCGGAAGTGGTTTGTGTTTGCTAGACATTTTGGACCATATTGAGTGTACTTTTGCTATTATGGGATTGAAAAAGTCCCCACCACAGGCGGAGATCATTGAAAAACACGAACGAGGTGTGCGTTTGTGTGACTCAGCGTCCCAGTACCAGTACGCTAAGTCTACCATTGCTCCCATCCTTAAGAACAAGGAAGCTATTAAGGGGGCGTGTGTGACTAAGGGTGTTTCCAAACAGTAGGCGTTTCCAAACTCTCCTTCCAAACAGTAAGTCCCTCCCTCCTTCCTCCTCCCACTCCATTCCATCAAGCCATCAACTACCATCACAAAGGTAAATAAAACCACTTTATTATACAGTACAGTTTATTTCTTTAATTACAATACAATAGACATTTATTATACATAAAATAAGGTATATTTTTGTGTAGTTTTAAGGCTTATTTAGTAGAAAATTATGTTTTATGGGGACCTGGGAACGGATTATTCTCATTTTAATGGTTTCTTATGGGAAATAAATGTTCGGAAGACGAACTTTTCGCCTCACACACACTTTCTGGGAACCAATTATGTTCGTGAGCAGAGGTATCACTGTATATATGCAACTAAGCAATTGAGGTTAAGGGCCTTGCTCAAGGGCCCAACAGTGGTGATAGTGGTGATTGAACCACTGGCCTTTGGATGAGCCGCCCATTTCCTGCCCCACTGTTCCACCACTGCCCTGTTATTGCAGTTGTCGTAGTTGTTTTGTTCTTGCTGGTGTAGTTATTGTGAAGTGATGGGTTTTAATTCTCGTTGTGAATCAGCTGATCTGTAATAACCTGATGTATGGCGCGAATACACACACACACACACGTTCTCTAACTGCACACAGACCGAAGCCCCACACAAAGAACTGTGCAGGGTTTGAAGAACAAAACCCAACATTACCTCAATGTTTTGTTTTTTTATGAGTTTTCAGCCAGTTGGAAGCGGTGGTTTGATCCTTCGCGCTCTGTGTGAGGTGTTGGTATCAGCAAAATAACACATTCGCTGCATAATGAGTGTGTTCACGCTCTCAGTGAGAGAGAACTGCGGAGCCGGGTTGTACTAAAACCCTGCGTTCTCACTTGGCAAGGTTCATGTTACTCATGTCACTGATACTGTTGGCACATGTGGGCGTGGCCAATCACTCAGAGTACAATTTGCCATCTGCTTCAATATCATCGTCCTGTAGTGGGTTTAAATGCACACAGGGACACGAGCACCTGGGGGACATCTGAACTAATTCAGGATGACACCTGGGATCAAGGAGGAAGTGATTCGAAGTGATTCGAGGCCCTTTTAAGAACGGACAAATCGAGATCCAAGATCCCACTTTCATCTGTGAGCGGGTGCTCGCATTAAACCTGGAGCTGAATTATTAATAAACCCAGGTGCACGCTATCGACTGAAATGTGCAGATAAAGTGGAAACGAATCGAGCGAGATCTCTCACAGGCGTGATGTCATAACATCTAAATCCTGATGGGAAACGTTGGACCCGAGTATCACAACCCTGTGTAACCTAGTGAGGTTTGATCTGATGATAATAATAGGAATTTAAGATAAAAGATCAAAGATGACACTCTCTGACCTCTATGTCATATTTGGTGTGAAACCTCTCGTGGTATTCTCTCTCTCTCTCTCTCAGGCTCATGTTAAATGTGAGTTTAACATGAAATAGAAACTCAAAGAGTTCAAGTTTCCAGATATTAAAATTGATGAGATACAACTATCGTGCAAGCGACATGGAGGTGTAGTGCAGGGGTCCCCAACATTTTTATCACCATGGACCGATCAACGCTTGACAATTCTACCAAGGACCCGGGTGGGGGGTGGGGCAATCATAGATTGTTTATATTGTAAATACTGTATAATTTATTTATCTAAATTATTATTATTATTATTATTATTATTAAACAGGGCGGTGGTGGCCTGGTGGTAAAGGGCGCTGCATTGCTGATCCTAAGGTTGGGGGTTCGAGTCCCACTCTCCACAAGGTTGCCACTACATAGGGACAGCAGGGAGCCTGGGCTCGGCAGGGCCTGTCTAGGTGGAGTTTGCATCTTCTTCCCTTGCTTGAGTAGGCATCCTCTGGGTACTCTGTTCTCCTTCTACAAACCGAAGACATGCAAATTAGACTAATTGGCTGTTCAAAATCGCCGTCCAGGTGCGAGTGTGAAAAGTGATGTATGTGTGTTGGCCATGCAATGGACTAGTGAGCTGTTCATAATATACTCTGCCAGCCCAGAGACGGCTAAGAGGAGCTCCATGAATGAATCAGGCATCTCATTGGACAATTTAAAAATAAGTGAATCCCCATGTGGGTGCGAAGCAGCCATGAACGAGGGCGCCTAGCGCCCGAGGGGGGAGGGTCTTGGAGGGGGGTGGGAATCCCCCCGCCCAAGGATCGGAGCTTTTGCAACTTTTTGGTTTGAAATGGTGCAATTTGGTGAATATTTAGTCAAAATAACTACATGTATTGCATTAACAAGAAATTCACCATTAGATTTAAATTGTCAACAATTATTCAATTAATAGTCCAAAAATCATTACATTAAACTGTGAATAATAATTGAACTTATAGTCCATAAATCATTAGATTTAAACGGAGTTTAACTGTGAATAATTGTTGAATTTAAAGTCCAAATATCATTAATTTAAACTGTAAATAATGATTAAAGTTTGCTGTTTGACGTGCAGAGCTTCTCAGCAGGTGTACTTGTCGAGTGCTGGTGTCTGTCGATCCTGTTTGGCTGCTGCTTCGATCTTCTTTCATTTAATTTTCTGGCGTGTGCTTTGGTTTTGATATGATTTATTAACGACCGACACCCTCCATCACTGTATTTTGTCTCATCGTCACACAGAATACATCTTGCTTTTCCCGCCACATCTAGCTTACGATAGAATTCCCCAATCGTTGTGGTCAAATCACGTTTGTCATGAGAAATGTTCATCGGTTTCGCCAACCATTCCCAGTTCCATCCACCTCCCGAGCCCCATTTCCAAAGTCCTTTTGTTAGGCATCATTTTAAAAAATAGGGGGGCACATCACCCCCCCCCCCTTTTTTTTTCTCCTCGAATTTAGACGATTCACGTGGATGACGAATTCAATCCTCAATACGTGAATTTTCACAGACCCGCGACCAAATAACATTTTTTAAATGATTTAACGATACCAGTGTTGAGGTTCGTGATTAATTTTCATCAACTGATTATTTTGGTGACACCCCGACATGTCCAGCTTGTACCAGAACGATTATGATGGTTTGACACACAGTCCACGACTTTCTTTAAAAATAGTTAGTGCTGGTTCGCGCTGTGCTGTTTTCCACGGATCAGTTTCGATGATTTCGGATCATTAATGTCCATCTTAAGTTAAATGATAACACACGTGTTTTGTATGTGATTGTCATCAGTGTCCCGCTTGCACATGTTCAGAAATATCCTGTCTGTATTTAATGAACATTTTTTCTGCAAGTCGACATGAATTATCGTTAAAGCATCGAGTGATTCATGATAATGAAATAATATTATCGTAAACGCGAGGCTAGCTCCAGTGTGTGGAAACGCACAGGGTGTGTACAACACACTTCAAACTAAATTTGGCGAGTAAACATCAGAAAGACCAAACAAGGTGGTTATTATTAGCAATAAATTGTTTGGGTTTGAGAAGTTTTATATTTCGGATACTAAGCAAGAATAAAGCACATATTTAGATAATTCTGTTATGGATGAAACTGGGGGTGGGCGAGTTGTTATATCCCTGAGGTGTAACTTTCATACGCACTAATTCTTATTAGACTAAACATTAGCATGAGCCTGTTGAGGATTAGCACCTGGTGTGTTATCATGGGGTGACGATAACGCAGCAGTACACAGCACATCTCTCTCTCTCTCTCTCTCTCTCTCAGGGAACAAAACGCAGGCTGCATTCATTTCCAGAGATTTACCGAAACCTTAAAACGTGTTTTTTATTTTATTTTATTTTGTTAAGTACGTCATGGAGACTTATGTTTTGTCTCCATAAGAAAAACAAGTCTTTATAATGTGTGTAAATAAATTTAAATCTCTCTCTCTCTCACACACACACACACACACACACACGTACTTGTGGGGACTCTCCTTAACATACTAACCTCATCCATAAGAAATAAATTCTAAACCTAAAATTCTAAACCCTTAACTCCAACTTTAATCTAAACCTAATTCTAGCCTGAACCCTAAACCTCAGTCTTAACTCTCAAACAGCCCTTTGAAGAACTGAGGACCAGCCAAAATGTCCTCACATCCCAAAAATGTCCCTATAATGTTGGTTAAAAAAAAAAAAAAAAACCATACTCCTGTCCTCAATATGTAGCAAGTACAACCACACACGCACACACACACACACACACACACACACACAGGAAAAGAGAAAGAAATGATGGATCTGTATTTCATGTATTTTTTTAATGATCACATGGGACAGGGTTCGAAATGTTGCCATGTAAAATCGATTCTGTTCCATCAATCCAGCTGAGCGTCAGAATCTCGTTTGACGTTTGAGCGTATCACAGGGTGCTACAGACACTACAGAGGCTACTGAAAGTGTTTTTTTTTTGTTTTTTTTGCTCTCATTACGCCGTTAATCTGCATTATGGATGAACTCATCCAACCTGACTGAACTCCTGCTTCTCCCCATGCCTTATTATTGGTCCCTGATGACCCATTATAGACCTCACACCACCTCGCACAGGCACATCGTGGATTATCCCTCAGCAAGACCACAAACTCCCCCGACGCCTGGGGACACAAGAAAAGCCGAGCTCGCCTCATTCCGCATTTATTCAACTGTATTGGTTTTATTCACTCGGCAAAAACATCTAAGCAGCCGAGCTCCCATTGATCCGACCCTCTGAGGGGAAAACGCACCACGATTACAGCAGTCTGCAAAGACAAATGAATAATGAGGACAAGACGACGGGGTTATTTTTGCTCACATTATTTATTTATTTTTGGGAGGGGGTGGGGTTGTGGTGTTTCCTCAGAGGAATCTAGCAGAGCCTTTAAACTGAGCCTTTCAGGTTCGAAGCCCCGCCTATAGTAGAACTCGTAGCACACACAGAACACATAGCATTTTGCGTAATCCTGCTAACAAACACTCACAAACCCAAAGGTAAAACATATCCACGCCGGAGGAAATAAAAACCGCAATTGAACTGGAATAACAGACGACAGATATCAACACTATTAGCACTAATGCGAACGGCCAGTAATCTGAGAGAAAGCAATGTCTATGATTCATACGGGTGTGTTTGGCATTCCTGTGGTGTATCCGGGGTTTGTATGGGGTGTACAGGGCGCAAAGTTTTGCTGTGGTGAGGCCCGGCATATGATGCGCTGCCGTAGTGTAACCGTTTCATTGCTTCGTACCTAGAGCTGATATTACCGCTGTACAACTGTGGCATTCACAGGTGGGTACAAAATGAGGTTGGGCACGCTGTCGTCCTCGTCATTATTTCCCGAGCTGTCGATACATTCGCATCTGGAGGCGCGGTGGGCTTGGCAGACATTCCATTATACAGCCGACACGACCGCATCTGCTCTTTCACCGACTGTCTTCGGGAAACACCATCCCGGTCAGGATACGCGCGATCCGGAGCCGGTCCTGGGAATTCTGGGAGTGAGGTGGATATAAAATCTAGCATGTAATGGCATTTCAATCTGTTCCAGCAGCGGAAAGTTGCCATGATGGCGGTATGTACCATACAATCAGCTGAAAACCTTCAAAATGGAGCCGCTAATTCGATTCTGGTCCACGATGATTCCAGCGTGAGAATATAAAGCAAGTATTCAAACGCAACTACGTAGAAAGTGGCTTGTTTCTCCAAACGAAATCCATCATAAAAAACGTGAATAACGGTGCAAGTGCGGATCTCACACTCATAAATGTTAATGAGTTTTTAATCAAGTCAGGGAGAAAATGTAGTAACCCACAGGCGCTCGGCTCCAGGCTAACTGCGTTTACTCCCATATTTCCACTAGACCGGTGGAGCGTTGGCACACATGGATTCTTATACTGCAGATGTAGTCAGATCTTAGTTGAGCCCAATAAAAACATGTTTTTCTATCAGAAAAACCCAATACAGGATAGACGGCCCCCGACTGCAGAGCCTGCACACCTCAAATCGGCTTCTTTCTGCAAGCAGGTCCCGGAGCCTATGGTTGCCGATTCGATTCCTGAACTAACAGAAAAAACGTAAGGTGGTGGGAGCACCCCAACACCACCATGTGTATGACTGGTGTCCTTAAACAAGGCACCGAACCCACAACTGCTGTCTGGACACTGCGATGTGGTTGCTCACTGATACAACTGTGTCCATATGTGTGTTTGTTTACTCACTCAGTCCAGCCATCATCAAGCCTGCGCCAATTCATCAACCAGACAACAAGAACAAGCACTTAAAAATATATATATATATCACACCAGAACCACCACCAATAAAAAAAGTTAATTTATTTTTATTGGAGGGAATTTTGTTGTTCCAGTGGCATGTTTGCTAATCCGGTAGAAGCGATTCAGCTGGAGAGTGAACAGAGTTAAACTAGCAATACACACCAGCTACATCTGCATTAAAGCTTGTTGAAAAGCTAAATGCCGGATTCATGAAGACGAACGAGATCACTTTCCGTTTAAGTGTTCACTGATTCTCACTGCTGCCATCTTAGCATCTGATTTGCGCTACAGTGCTTGAAATGAAACCCTGGTGTCCAAAAGGCTTTTCCCCACTTCACCGGTTTTTCCAAAATCCTTCACCAGAAACAGACAACAGAGAGAGAGAGAGAGAGCGAGAGAGCGAGAGAGCGAGAGAGACGAGAGAGAGAGATCCTGATCTGGACGTATTGCCTTTACAGAGAATGCCCTCGTGCACTAGCGGACCGATTTGACCTTGAAGATGATGAGCTGCATAATGGAGCTGTGAGGAAGTAAAAAGGAGCCGAGTTCGACTTTTTTTAATCAGCCGCCGCCTCATTTTTTTTCTTCTTCTTCTCCCTGATGTGATGTGTAATGAGAAATCCCGAACAGCCATCTGCTAGCTCTGCTGCACTTCCTGTTCCACTAAAGGTCAAATTACAAATGTAACATTCAGCTCACATTTTAAAATCCGAAAGTGTTTTACCCCTGAAATATTCGCTACTCACTGCGATCAGATCGGCACAGATATGCAAATATAATTTATAGTCATGCACGCGTGTGCACAGAAGCCTGGGAGAACCCAGCCCATTCTGGAATATCATCTGGCTGGGGGCAGCACAGTAGTGCGGCGGTTTGCCGTGCTTCAGCGGCTTTCTCTGGGTACTCCGGTTTCCTCTCACAATCCAAAGAAATGCACATTAGGATCATTCATTGGTTCATTCATTCATTTTCTAAGCTACATAATCCTAGTTAGGGTTGTGGGGAGGCTGGTGCCCATCTCAGTTGACTCCGGGCAAAGGCAGAGTACACCCTGAACATCTTGTTAGACCATCACAGGGCCGACACATGTTCAAACTCACACCTAGGGGGTGATTTGAAACAGCCAATTATCCGACTGTGCATGTCTTTGGACTATGAAAGGAAACCGGTGTACCCTGAAGAAACCCATGTAAGCACAGCACGAGCATCTTGTGTGTGTGGATGTGCCAACCACTGCGCCACTGTAACGCCCATATTAGCGTAAGTGGTGAGATTTCCTTTCGGCTTTTCCCTTTCTCGGGAGTCGACACAGCAAATGAATCGCACGTTTGATTTGGTTCAGAGGTTTTTAGGTCGGATGCCCTTCCTGACACAACCCTTTTAGCACGGGACAGAAACACGCTGACGACTTTGCAGCTCCTCTTTACAAAAGTCAGCAATGGTTCTTTTACATCAACCTCTCACCATAGACAGTGACAGACATGGCCCGCCTTTGATAACCCAGTTAGCTGCACTGGGGGAAACAATGACAACCTTGTGGAGAGTGGGACTCGAACCCCAACCTTAGGATCAGCGATCCAGCGCCCTATACCACTAGACCACCACTGCCCCATGCCCACATTAGCATAAGTGACTGTGCTAAATTGCCCCTTGGTGTGAATGTGAATGGTTGTGTGTTTGTTTTGTGACGTGATGCATTGGCAAGCTGTTCAGGGTGTACCCCCCCCTTCAACCCGAGTCGGCTGAAATAGACTACACCATCCGTCCCGTGTCCATGTAGACAACTATCCAGGATGAATTTGATCTGATAGTACTATATAGGAAGTGTGGACATGGGACGACCATCCGAGACATATTCCATGGTTATGGTGCTCCCACTCTTGTCTAATACAGGTCTCGAACTGTTCAACTGTCTCGGGCCTTCTTTGTTGCTCCTTCCTCTTTATGATGCACCAGATGTTCTCTATAGGTGAAAGATCTGGACTGCAGGCTGGCCATTTCAATACCCGGATCCTTTTCCTACGCAGCCATGATGTTGTAATTAATGCTGTATGTGGTCTGGTATCATCCTGTTGAATTGCACAAGATCTTCTCTGAAAGAGACGACGTCTGGATGAGAGCATATGCTGTTTAAGAACCTGAATATACCTGTTTGCATTGATGGTGCCATTTCAAATGTGCAAGCTGCCCATGCCACACGCAATCATGCAGGCTTCTGAACTGAGCACTGATAACAACTTGGGTTGTCTTTGTCCTCTTTAGTCCGGATGCCAAGTTTTCCATAAAGAATTCGAATCGGGATTCGTCCGACCACAGAACAGTTTTCCACTTTGCCACACTCCATTTTAAATGACCCCTGGCCCAGAGAAAACACCTGTGCTTCTGGGTGTTGTTTAGAAATGGCTTCTTCTTTGTACTGTAGAGTTTCAGCTGGCAACGGCGGATGGCACGATGGATTGTGTTCACCGACAATGGTTTCTGGAAGTATTACCGAGCCCATTCTGGGATTTCCCTTACAGTAGCATTCCTGTTTGTGGTGAAGTGCCATTTAAGGGCCCGAAGATCACGGCCATCCAGTATGGTTTTTCGGTCTTGACCCTAACGCACAGAGATTATTCCAGATTCTCTGAATCTTTGGATGCTGTTCTGCGCTGTAAATAATGATAACTTCAAACTCTTTGCAATTTTTCGCTGGGAAACACCTTTCTGGTATTGCTTCACTACCTTTCTGCGTAACATTGGGGGAATTGGTGATCCTCCACCCATCTTCGCTTCTGAGAGACACTGCCACTCTGAGAAGTTCTTTTTATACTCAGTCATGTTGACAATGGACCTCGTTAGTTGTAATTGGTCTTCCAGATGTTCGATATAAGTGCAATTGACTTTTCCAGCCTCTTATTGCTGCTACCTGTCCCAACTTTTTGAGATTTGTTGACATCATGAAATTTAAAATCAACATATTTTTTCCTTAAGCTGATACATTTTCTCAGTTTAAACTCTTGACCCCACCATCCATGTTCTATTCGGAATAAAATATTGAAATTTGGCACTTCCACATCATTGCATTCAGTTTTTATTCACAATTTGTATGGTGTCCCAGCTTCTTTGGAATCCGGTTCGTATATAGTTCTCATATAATATTGAATACTGGAATTTGATTAGTCAGAGAGTTGATTAACCTTCTACAAACAGCAGCTCAGTGAAGACTAGCTGCGAATCCCATTATAGGAAGCTCCACGGTGGTAAATTTGATTAATATATATTGTTAGTGTCGAGAAAATGCTGCATGACATCACACACTTTATGATCATTTTGCAATAACAGCGAGGCTCATTGTGCAATTTATTAATAAACTCCTGGTCATGACTGGGATGGCTGGTGGTGACTGTCAGGACATATATATACGTTTCGCAACGGAAAGTCAAACACCGGTCTCAGGGAGGAGGTGTGTTTATTTTCCACGATTATCCATGATGCCAAGTGCTAGCAAGACCCGCAAACGGAAACTATAATCTAAATCCCATGCAACTTCCTCCAGCATGCATATTCTCCTCATTCATAAATCTCCAGTAAGCGCTTTATCCTCGTCAGGGGCACTGCGGATCCGGAGTCTATCCTGGGAACAAGGTTGAAACACACCAATCCATCTCAGGACACACACACACACACACACACACACACACACACTCATCTCATTTACATCCTTTCAGCTGGAAAGAAGGTGGAAAGTACAAATACACACAAACTCCATCCAGACGTTTATATTTCCCAACTGTAGAATACGGAGGATACATATAGCTATCGTCTCTCACCAGACAATGCAGATTGATTATGACATCATCATCCAGTCGTTTAGGGTGGACTGCTGACAGACTCCTACACCGTTCAATTCAAAACAACAAATAAAAGACATAAAAAGGGTCGAATACTTACAACCATACCATTTAGTGACACCCAGCAATCCGGAGGAAAGTCCTGGAGCAGAGGAACCAGGAACTGCAGGCATCCATCCCAGTGACACAGCAAGAGCATCATCCCAATCAGGTTAAAGATTCTTACCACTGCACTCGCCAGGTCATAGGTCATGTGGAAAATCTGCAAGAGACGGAGAGAGGACAGAAAGAGAAAGAGAGAGAGAGAGAGAGAGAGAGAGAGAGAGAGAGAGAGTGTGTAACAGAGTAAGTGGGAAAGAAAGAATCTTATCATCAAAGAAAATCATTTTGAATGGTTCCATATCACATTGCAATCATTCTGGACAGGACACGCCTACTTTATGCAAGACACACCCACTTCACAACACAACACACCCACTTAAGTAAGTACAAGCCACACACACTTCCGTATTCAACCCACCCACCTCAATGTGTGACACACACACTTTATACAAGACACAACCAGTTCAGTAACAGACAAACCCCCTTTTATATAAGACACGCCCACTGCCAGTATATGAGACACCCACTTCAATACAAGGCACACCTACTTTGGCACACCACACGCCCTCTTTACTAGAAGCTTTAGTAGTAGAGTCACGCAATCCGAGTTCAAGTAAAGTTACTACTTTAATATGTAATCAAACCCTCCGAACTCAGCTTTCAGCCCCGCCCCAAAGTGTCAGTCTGCAAACTCATTCTAAACTATATGCTGATCAATACTGATCATTCTCCACCCTGCCACTTTCTTAGCCCCTCCTTGCCCCCTTCCTATTCACCCACTACCCGCCCCCAGCCATTCATTTCCTTCTTCTCAGCTCCAACTGTCCATTCTTAACCCCCCGCCCCGCCCCGTCCCCGAATCTCTAGCGCACTGTTTAGTATTTTTTATAGTGTTATACTGGGCAGAGACAGATTATGACACTAATATCTCTCTCAGTAGTCGAAAACATCCTCAATAGTCCATAATGTCTGTGACCCTCCAGAAGACACATGATAACCTCAGTGACATGCTGCAAGCTAACAAGGAAGAGAAGTCTCGTTGTCGAATCGTGCTGATTGTTCGAATGAATGTTAGCAAAATGACTTCAATAACTAAAACAATAAAGGAGTTTTTTTTTTTTTTTGTCTCCATCCTTCTGACCTTTTTGCGCTGACTAACTCCACGTCCAGGCACATCGTAGGAGGAAAATGTTTCTGAGAAACATGATGCAGCAGGCGTGGGGGCTGAAGTCTTATTGCACACATCAGTCACCACCAACAGAATTAACATCCACCTAATTTACACCTAACACACAATAAACATGTTCGATACTCAAGAGGAGAACGCCGGAGTGCACTGAGGGATCTGACGGATGTTAGCGACTTGCTATATGAGCAGGTTGGCGAGATTTTCTCTAAAGTGCATTAGCTCAGCTCAGGACTCATAGTAGGTTTAATACCCACAAACACGCACACACATCCACACACAAGCACACACGCGGTCATCAAAACAGTCAGAACATTGCATGTTCAAGTACATTCCAGTTGTGGTTGTTTTGGTGACAGCAATGTGACGGTGGTGGTAGTGGTGATGACTCTAGGTGTGGTGGTGAAGGTAGGAGCAATGTGGTAATGTGACGATGTAGGCGCTAGGAGCAGTGGGGTGGTGGTGACGGAAGATGTGGTGGTGGAGATGGTGGTGATGGTGCAGGTGGTGGGAGCAGTGTTGGGGTGCTGGTGGTGATGGTGGAGGAAAGAGCGATGTGGTGATGGAGATGGTGGTGATGGTGAAATTGGTGGGAGCAGTGTGGTAGTGATGGTAGATGTGGTGGTGGTGGAGGAGGTAGGAGCAGTGAGGTGATGGAGATGGTGGTGATGGTGTAGGTGGTGCTTGAAGAGAGGTGATGGAGGTGGTGATGGAGATGGCAGTAGTGGCAACAGTGAAAGCAAAGTGGTGGTGTTGGAGCCGAGAGCAATGTGGTGGTGAAGGTTGGAGTGAGTAGGTCGTGGTGGTGGCAGGATCGTGGGGAGCAATGAGGTGATGGTGTAAGGTGGTGATACTAGTGTGAGTTCTGAGGTGTTTTGAGATTATATATATATATATATATATATATATATATATATATTCTGTCTTTCTCTCCTTGTCTCTTTTGTATCTCTCTCTCTCTCTCTCTGTTTTAGTTCTGTGCACTGCAGGAATTGAGTAGAAGTTTCTGGAGCATCTGACAGAGAGAGAGAGAGAGAGAGAGATACTGTAACATCGTACTGTACAGGAGGATAAAATTAGCAGCCATTTACAGAGCAGCCTGTCCACTTTTTCTCTCCAACAGCGCTCTCTCTTGCTCACACACACACACACACACACACACACACACACACACACACATACACACACATACACACACACACACACACACACACACTCCTGAAAGAAGAGAGGCATGAAGATGAAAAAAAGTTTTATAAACACAGAAATCACAACAAAATGGAGGAAATTCCTCTGAAATACAGAGAGGAGGCGCTGTGTTTTCTATCCTGGTTACATTAAAGTCTGTTTCGCATCAGATAAGCGCTTGTCGTCTGAGTGGAAGATGAAGAGATCAAATAGCGACGAGACTCGAACCACATCACAGAGATTTGCATGAAGAAGTAGGTGAGTAGCACCGTGCCCCGAGTGTGTTACACCAACAAGAAAATTTTCAGGACTGATAAACAATTCAAAAAGGTCCCAATGCGACATTTTATCAACAAAACAAAAATACCCCGAGATTCCGCACAACGTTCTTCCAGAGGCAGAGCTTTGGACGAAGATGGCGCCATTCAATTGTGGGGATAATCCCACAAATTCTGGATCTTTTGGATCAGGAAGTTTTTATGGATTCTTTAACATTGTGAGCTTTGACGATGGTTTTTGGACGTGTTGTTAAACTAGGTAGACAGCAGGGGTGCTTTTCATTTCTGCGATTGTTGTTTGGCTTGGTAGAGGTTTGCGCTCTCCAAGTGCTCAGGTTTTTTACTTGTTTGGATGTCAGAAGCTGTTTATTCCCCAGAATCTCCCTTTGGAATGACTTCGATAAGTGCCCTTCAGCTCTCTGCTCAAGTTCGATGTCTTGAGTGAAAATCCGCAATGCGTAAGGCAGGTCCTGATACTGAAAGAGCACCGTCATGGGGTTTGTCCCGACCCAGGAAAGGCATTGCTTGCTTCTAATCCAAGCACATGATCGTGTGACGCATTCGTTTATTTTTATTACATCTGCAGGTAGAAATATCCACAAGTAAATATAGTCTGCTGTAAACTTGTGCTGTGTGGGAGCAGCGTCCCATAGCGAGATGGATTTCATTCACTGAGGTTTTATTTTCCTGATACCGGTTGCCGTTCCAAGAAACCCACTGCTGAGGAGCAGAGTTGATCATCGTGGTCAACGTGCGTGTTTTCCGAGGTACAAACATGACAGCGGTGAAAGTGTTGTACTGCACCACCTGATACATTCTCCTCGCGCCCTCCAGCAGGAGCTGAACTACAGCAGAGGGTGTAAATAGATGTGAAGGCGAGGAAAGGTGAGAGATTTCTCCCAAACGGACCCACATACAAATTGCAGCGAATCCTCATTAAAACCTCCATTAGTGTCTGAGAAACAGCTGCAGAGGAGAACAGCTCTGACGGAACGATCTAGAGCTTTAAGAAGCTTTAGTACTGCAGGTCAGACGTAGGCATGGGGTCGGTGCATGGGGGTGTTACACGCAAAACAACTACAAGCTTTGCCTGGGTTCATTATTCCTCACATTCCACTTCCTTTTTTAATTAGTGGACAAGGATCGAAGACTGTTATAAATACAGTATTATAAATATTATGAATATTATAAAGGCATTATTGCATGCTATGAATATTATAAAGGCATTTT
>CM045735.1:62842248-62902248 GCA_024760905.1 Plotosus lineatus | reverse complement strand
CTTCAGGATGGTGACAGGAATCTTTTCCTTTTGTAAATGTAATTATTTGGGGATTTTTTTTTAAAGTTGATTTTGTGTCAGTCCTGCAGCTCTTTCAGGAAGTGCAGCCGGTTTTTTTGACACCAGCAGAGTAGCTGAAGCTCGACCCCGACTGAGACAGCACTGCATCAGAGTCAAGTGGGGAAAAAAAAAAAAAAAAAAAAAAAAAAACCTTGGGAATGGAGAAAGAGGAAGTGATGACTCACAGTGAATGTTCTTCAGCTGCTTGCGCATTTGGTCTGAACTTAGTGCCGTAGGGAGCGTCTGAACCGGCTTGTGGCCAAATAAATTAATTAGGGATCGAGTTACTCTCAAAACCAATCATAACATCCAGGGTCGTTTTATGTCAGCGGCACAGGCGTGCGTTTAGCATGAACGTAACAGTGAGATGGAAGTGTGTGGAGAACGGAAGAAAAGGGGACGAGAAAAGACAGGAAAAGAGAACAGTGACTGAGAAAAAAGACAGAAGAAGGGAGATAAAGAGAAGAGAAAATCTAGGCGCTAAGTGGGAAAGCGACGCTATACCAGCTAAGCAGCTAAACGGCGACTGTCTCCATGTAACCGGAAAATCAATCACAAGCTCTGGTTCTCTCCGAAACCATTAAACACTCCGACACTCAAACTGGCCTCAATTATTTCACATATTGAACTGATTTGGATTAGCCTGGAAGCCCATCCTCAGACCAATTCTGCGAGTGATTTTTATTCTTTGTGGATCCTGAAATAAAGAAAAGTGCTCTAGCATTCAGCCAAGTGAGCCAAGAAACAGGAAAAAATATCATGATGTGCTTCCTTTCATCTTTTGGGTGCTACTTAGCTTAGCTTATAAAACTTAAACCAATCCGGTTTAATGCCACAGTCATCCGTGGCCGGGAGTCCATGGTAGCTGATTGGGTAGACTCTCACTGACACTGTCAATCACAACGATCACCAGCCAATCGCGGGCGTCTTTAAGATCATTCGTAAGATGGCATGATAGCATTTTCCGTCCGAGTGTGTTGGACACCCCCCCCCCCCATACATATGGCGCTGCAGTTCAAAAAGAGGTAGACGGCTAGCACTGCATGTCATGGAGGAGGCGTGTGCATGCTAACACTCCTCCCTGGTCGTTGGTAGTCATGTGATACAGAAGGTAATACCTGATGGCTGGCAATTGGATACAAATAAATTAAGAAGATAAAAAGGGGGGGGAATCATTTAAACCTCACAGCAAACACAAACACTATTTTAAAAAGTATTTAAACTGTGGGGGAAATTGTAGTAAACGTAGATTTTAAAAGGTCAGCACCTATTGATAAAACATTGATTTATTGGCATTGTATGTGATAAAATTCTGACGTACCTGCAGTTCAACTCAAAGCCTAGAAAGGGCTATAAAAACGACACCCTTCGTAAACGAACTAGCCGCAGTTACGAACGCACAAATGATCTCCCTTTGCTTTTTCTTGTTCGCTGAACGAAGCCTCAGCCAGTGCCCTTGCAGGATAATCAAGGATGGGTTTTTTTCTCCGCTAACGAACTAACAGTAATTTACTGACTCACATCATCAATAATTAAAGGCAAGCTAGCGATCGATGTAAACACCCTGCCTGTGGCTTCTCTGAGAGCAAATCTCAGTACTGTACACATGTCTTTCTCCCACACACCAAATCACACAGATGATGCTCTGAGGAAAAACAATATTTTTCTTCCCTGTTTTTGAAAGGAAAGAGAGACAGCCTTTGCTGTAAAGGTCACCGTGTTACGCTTGCTGTGGGAACAAACTGCTTCGAAAACATGATAAAGGGTCTGGAAAAGTTCGAGTCGGAGAGCACAATGAGAGTTTTAAATGTTCTGCTCGATACTACCCAGGCACAGGAACGCTGCTGCTGAATGCAAATAAAGGAAACAAGGAGAGACTGAAATAGAATCAGGTTTAAAATGCATGTATTAACTGCATATTATACTAAATATTATTAAATGTAAACCAGAGTGAAAAATAAACTTCATTACATAATAAGAGAGCAAAACAAATCCTGTTCCTACAAGATACACTTTCAGTATATACACTCCACGGGAATACTGTGATCCGATTGGCTTGCTAACTTAGGAAAAATAATAATAATATTAATATTATTATAATAAATATTATTGGCTTATATTTCTTTCTTACGTCTGACTTGGGTCGTGGGGAGGTTTGAACCCATTGCAGCCAACTCAGGGTGAAGACGAGGTTCACCCTGGACAGCTCAATAGTCTATCACATAGCCAACATACACACAATCACCACACCAAGGGGCAATTTGGACCAGTCATTTAGCATAATGGGCTCATCTTGGGCTGCTGGTGGAAAGTAGAATATCCTTAGGAAACCCATGCAAGTGCATGGAGAACATTCACACTTCACACAGAAGTATATACATCCCTTTGCCATATACAGTCGGCCCCCCTACTTCCGAAACACCCTGGGTACGAAAACTCTGGGTTACAAGAAACATTTTCCTAAGTTTTCGTCCCCTGTATATGAAAACGACCTCCTCTTACGAAAAGCTCCAAACGCGCCATTCAAAATTCAAACGCGCCAATCAAAATTTCACACGATGCGCGAGTTGCTCTCTCATTGGCTGTCTCCCAACATCCCACCCCGCTGACCTCCATTGGCCAGGAGGGAGCTGAATCTCCATAGTACTGCACCCATAAAGCTTGTTTGTCACACGCGTGAGAAGAGTTGAACTGGACTGTTGGCTTGTTTTGAGATCATTGCAGTGTTATATTTTGTTATCGCCGAAAACCCGCTACAATTGGGACGATATTGAAGCAGAAGGAGACCTTAAAGCAGAAATACAGTGATGGAGGCGATTATTTCGGCACGATATTGAAGCAAAAGGAGCATGAGCAGAGTGCTCCGTGAAACAAGACCACCGAATCTTTCAAACAGGTACTCTAATTCCGCTTTAAATACAACATCCCGTCCACTTAAACATTTAAATACAATTGTTCCATCAGCTGCGCGTTGTGTGTAGGCGGAGCACGCATTCAGTAAAAACACACCATAGAGACAGAGTTTTGTGTGTGTGTGTGTGTATGTGAGAGAGAGAGAGAGAGAGAGCGAGATACTGGCTACAGAGTCAGTCAGAGATGAAAGGAGGCTTAACTCTCTTTCGCGAGAGCTCTTTTTAAGTTGTTTAATTCAGTAAATGTTTAATAAATGTGGCGAGCTCAGTCGAATGTGAGCAAAACGCGGCTCATCTGGACCTCCGATCCCTCAAGGAATCAAGTTAAAGTTGAGTTTGTACCTCCGATCTGTCAAGCAGGGAATGCGCCTTGAATTCCCAGTCTTAAAATGCTCCAGTATCCTGCGTGTGGGCGGAGCCTAGATAGCGTCTTTGGCTTCCTCCTCCCATTTATGGTTGTTCCACTGCTCTGATTGGTTGCCTGAAAGCTTCGAGCTCGGTGCACTGGGAGACAAGATAGGATAGGTGGAGATACTGTTGTGCACATTGTGTAAAGCGGTAGGCGGAGCAATAGTGGTAGGGAAACTAATCAGAAGGCCCAGGACACCGTGATGCACTAAATAAACCTTTTACTTTACAGACAGCTCAGAGAAAACTCACACATTAACATTTACGGGTAAAAAAAAGTCTGAAAAGCATCATATATACTGTTTAATGGCCCAGTTCATCGGCGGAAAGAATATAAGGAGAAAAACCATGACGGATAAAGCAAATGATATAAAAAGTGTCCATCTGGACATAACAGTGAAATGAAAACTACACTGAACTAAATATATAAATGAATAAACAAATATTTAAATTTCAGAATCATGATGGCATACCTAATAAAAGTGCCAATGAAAGCAATATGAGCACATATCTTCTTGATTATTTTGTCCTCCAACTTATGTCTCTCTCCCCTTTCTTTGTTTCATTACTCAGACGTGAAATCGAATCTGGAGGGATTTAAAACACGCCCTCAGCTCGTTGCTGTTTCTCGCCGTGCCGCTGAAGCGAGGGACATTCATGTGTGAATCTCTGGCATCCTTCATTACCTCTCTCTGGGATCGAGACGTCCCAGGCTGGACTCGGCTCAAGCTATTTTAGTCTCACACACACACACACACACACACACACACACACACACACACACACACACTTCTGCTCTGTGCCATCCAGAGGACAGAGAGTTCTGCATGAGGAGACAAACCGCATTGCACACTACTACACACACACACACACACACACACACACACACACACACACACACACACACACACACACACACACACACACAGACACACATCAGCGTTATCACAAACACCCAGAGGTCATCCGGTGTCAAAGACCCTTTTTTGCCTTCCTTTTACTCTGGGAAGAACTTACAGAATATTCAATTCATTTGCAGCTTAAAGTGACTGTCGCTCTGGTTTAAGCCTTTCTGAAACAGAGTTATAAAACATTTACTGACATATTTTTACATAAAGAACAAAACTTTTATTTCCAAAGTTATTTTTTGCCAGGTATGCTGTTTTGAAAAAACCCTGTATCTGCAGTACAAGCGTCTTTTCACAACAGAAGCCTTGCTATCTTAGCATCTTTCCTCTCGCTGAAGGATGAACGGAGAAAAGAAATCTGCTTGACCATCAAGTGCCATGGTTGCTGGGTCAGCAGGTTTCACATGGTCACTGTAGGTGGACTTTATTCAACATGCATGTATAAAACACTGATGGGAAAATGATCAATACTTATTTTTAATTAGGTGGGGGGGGGGGGTGAAGCCAAGTCATTGGTCCCAACTTGAAGCTGATTATTTTTCTGTAGCAGCACAACCTGAAATGTTTTCTCTTTTAAGTGGAGTGGGAATGTTCATCCTTAAATCCTCACAGTAATTAGTGCGTATGTAATATGTTTAAGAGATGCAGACAATTATTTTAACATAAATGACAATAAAAGCATGAAACTGGTGATTTGATCCCGTGGATCACTAGCGGTGTGCTAAACTACGTGCACTAGCAGCTTAGCAGTCATTTTTCCTCTGGAAGTGATGTCAGCACGTTGGGTGGGGTTGATGTCACTTGTGGAGAGAGTAACCTGTCACGTTCCAGTGGTTCTGAGGACGAGAACACTGCCAGAGATAAGCGTGGTGGCGAATCCAAAATGGTTTATGTAGGTGGCGGTTTGGTGACTCGGTTTTCCTGCTGGTAGTTGGTTTAGGAACAAAATGAAATGTTTTCCCTGATTTCTACATTTGTTGTTTGTGTAGCTCAGTACTAGACCATAATGTGCTATGAAATATGGGTCAATTACACAGCCCAGCCAATCCAACGAGATTGACCAGGCCAAAACAGCCAATCGGACAGGCAACATGTCTCTTAGCACGCCTAGAGTCGTAACTTCGAAAACGGGCATGGACTGATATTGACCACAGGGACACTGTGATATCACTCTGCCTTGAATATGAAAGAAGACATTGTTTACATAGTTTGAAGTAGGTACCCATTAGCTATAATGTTAACTCATTAAAAACAAATAAGCCTTTTCTTCATAAACATTTATAATCTTGAATTTATAATCATCATCATCATCATCATCAGGCCTAAATATAAAGGACCTCCCTTCTATTTCACTAACAGCGCTTTACAGTTTTACATGTTTTTTTGTTTTTTTTTGGGGGGGGTTGCCATTACAAAAGCACTTCCGTCTACAGTGACATCAAATCCTTTCCTTATTTGCTGTTACGTATCCAAATAAGAGTCAGTTCATTATTTATTCACGATTCAAAATGTTTTCTTAATTTGTCATTTTCTGAACCACTTAATCCTAATTAGGGTTGTAGTGAGGCTGGTGCCCATGGCAGCTAACTCTGGGCTAGATTAAAGTACACCCTGGACGCCTTGCCAGGCCATTGCAGGGAAGAGACACGCTGATGGCAATGTAGCTTCTCTTTCCGAAAGTCAGCAATGGTTCTTTTACGTGAACCTCCCATCACAGACGGTGAGAAACATGGCCGGCCTTTGATAATCCAGTTAGCTGCACTGTGCAGGTGATAGTGGGGCCTGAACCCTCGACCTTGGGATCAGTAATCCAACACCCTACCACCAGCTCACCACTGCCCACTGTTTGAATGCCGCATAAGTAATACATCACAAAAGCTACAATCACTTCATCACTAGAGCACTGGATTGATTTTCTGGATCAAAAAATATATAATTTTAATTATTTGGTGTGATTACAGTATCCTAGATGTGACCGTCTGGATGGCTAGGATGCTAATCTGCTTTTAAATGCTTGTTAGGAGGCTATAATTTTTAGAGCTACTGAAAAGACACTCACGAATGTATGTGTTACATGGTATTTTAAATATTTATGAATAATATATATTATTAACACATGCACCCTACTTCGCGACCCACGAGCCAAGCCACTTGTATTACAGCGCGACTGAAGGCTGTATGTTATTTAAATGGACGTTTCTTTGTCTTTTCTGGAACTCTCCCAGTCAGCCTCAGATTTCAAAGCTAAACTGACTTTATTTATGGCCCTGGCTGGATGCTGTAGTCCATCGATTGGCGTAATGCGAGCGCCAATGTACACGAAACAGCAGCGCTCGTCCAACAACCGTGTATGTTGGCGCTGTTCCTTATTAGCTGTGTGTGGATAACAGAAGGATTGTCCTTACAAAGGTGCCCTTACACACCACCGCTGTCTGCTGATTCGCACGCCGCTGGTCTATTAATCATTCCGACCCATATTCACTCTGAAACGCTGCAGGCTGTGAATCGTTGGCTCTTTTATTTATTTATTTATTTATTTTGGGAAAGGTTGGGTGACTTTATGTAATTCTATCCTGTTCAATGAGACTTGTTTTTATTGGTGACGCACAGTGCTGCAAGTTCTCAACATCACTGGAAAAGGCGGATTCGGGAATGCAGGAGTCATGAAAATCAATGTTTACACATTATTCCAATTTATCCCAAATATACTCGACGAGTGAAGATCTCATCTGGGTTAACCCGGAACCATGAAGATGAAGTTTCATCCAAAACTTTTTCAGCAAGTCTGTATCTCAGTGCACTTCATGTTCCCCTGTGTTGTCACACTCGCTATTGGGTTTCTGTGCACAATGTGTCCACTGTATTCAGGTATAAAATTGACAGCAGTATTAATGTAAGAAAAGTTCTGCATGTTCAAAATTGGGTTTTGTGAGAATTTATGTGAGTTGGATTATACCAAAGGACGTAATATTGTTCTGTTCTGTGCTGGAGGTGATACCATGCCGCCCATATTCAAACTCCACCCACATACATAATTCTTACACAACAATTAGCTTTCATGTCTGATAACAATGTGAGTTCATGTTGTTTAACATTTCATTTAGACTCCGCCCCACAAATGAAATAATGGTGCTGTTGTGCATTACAGTAGGCCCTTGACTATTCGCGGGTTTGCACTCATGGTCTGTATATTTTCGGATTGCCGAGCAACTGTCACATCATTCAAATTCAGCCAATGGCTGTCCTCCTTCCTGCTGATTGGTTGGGGTGATGTATACGCCCCTTTTTCCTCATTCATGTACAAGTTGTCAATGCGCCTTTTTTAGTGTGTTTTAACTACCAGTTAATCTCTATGATGCCACTCAAACGTCGGCTAAGCGCCAGAAAAAGCTAATGACGTTGGATGTCTCTTCTGAAGAAATAAGACTTTCTCCAGAAGAAATGACAGTTTTCTCTGAAGTACCTGAAGAGGAATAATCGTCTGAACTGTTGGAAAACACTCCACTAATAAAGTCTTTTTCAATTATTATTCCAGTACATTACCTAAGGTAATATTTAAAATGTTTGTGTGTGTGAGATTTTATTTACTGTGGTGTAGCATGTTTCTTATTTTGTTTTGTTTATCCAATTTATTACATTTTTTGTTCTTTTATGCCCTTTTTGTTATGGTCTGTGTTGTGGGGGGACTTTGATTTTGGCGGCTCTGCCTCTAACTAACTGTTTTCTCTTCACTTTGGCTGAGAGGCGTGGCTGATCTGCTTGGTGGCACACACCTGAATTCACGATTCTCATCTACTCACAATAAACACAAGCACACTCACCTCTGTGCCAGAGGATTAACTTGCATCACGTCACCGCTTCTTTGAATTGTAACGCTCTCTAACTCTCTCACTCTAAAACTCTGTTTTCTACCCGCTCCGGCTGAGGGGCGTGGCTGAGCTGCTTGAACTGACTGCAGTTCATACCTGAATTCAGTCATCTCATGACTAACAAATACAGTAATGCAATACCTTCCTCTAGTGGGCATTTTTGAAAACTGCAGTGTTGTATGTTTCATGGAAAATGCATTTAAAGGTGTTCTTATATATATATATATATATATGTAATAGATACACAGGATTTTACTTCCGGTTGATCATTCGTGCATGTACTATGATACATGGGGTTTTACCTCCAGGTACAGAACTCACGGATTATCTTCATTCGTGGGAGGGGCTGGAACCAAACCTCTGCAAATAACGAGGGCCTACTGTATTTTAAACCATTTTGGAAACATTCTAAGGATCAGTCAGGTAACAAGAGGAGGACAGTTTTTCTGGAGAACTTATTATGCTGTTTGTCTTGACCTTATGTTTTGGGTTTTTGTTTTTTTTAGATCTTGTTCTACGATAGGAACCTGATGATACATATTTAAGGCCAGTTTGTTTGGACTCCAATGATTGGCTGGTGAACACTTTGGGTGACAGGGAGGTGAACATATGCCACCTCTCCTTCCCCATAGAGCTCGGCCAATTAGCTACCATGGGCTTCAAGCCATGAATGGCAGTGACATCATCTCTGATACTTTGGATTGTGGGAGGAAACCAAAGAACTCCGAGGAAAGCCACACAAGAACAGGGAGAATATGCAAACTCCATACAGAAACACCCGTGAAATTGAGCCCAGGACCTTCTTGCTGTGAGGCGAACATGACTACAGTACAGTGCCGCCTGAGTGCTAAACAATTAAGCTTAAACTGAAATTAGTTAAAACTAAATCTAAATATGGGTGTCATACAGGCAGCTGAAATAAAGCATACCGCTTTGCTTCTGAGCTCACGCGGCAAGCAGAAATGACTTCTACAGGGCCGCCCTTACCTAAAAAGGACATCCATAAGCAGAGGTCGAGGAGTGACCCAAAGAGCGCAAAAAGACAGATAGAGATGAGGAGAGACCGAGTGGGAGGAGTTTACAGACAGAAGAAGGCCTCGGATGGCCGATACGGTAGTCCGGTCCCAAGCTGCTGAGAAGCCATTCACTATTCCTAATAATAGTCAGAAATTATCAGCGCTAAATTATTGATCAAGGCCGTGGTGAATGGCTGTCAGCCACTGATTGCTCATGATTCAAATGTCAAACTTCTGATTCCGTGTGCCATCACTGCCTCGAGCAATCCTTTCATCACTCGGAGAACGAGCTCAAGCGATGAAATACATGCATGATTCAAATAACACCAGCCTCCCCACGACCCTGGTAGGATTACGCGGTCAGGCAAATGAGAGAGTGAATCAGTGAGTGAAGGAGTGAATGAATCAGTGAGTGAAGGAGTTAGCAAGCGAGTCTGAATCTGTGAGTAAAATCTTGATGGATCAAAAAATATGGCAAACATTTTAAAATTCTCTCTTTTATGTTTGTAGAAACATTATACTTTTAAAAATATTTTTGGATTCTGAACCTCAGCTTTTCGCAACAATTTCTATTCTCCACTTAGACTGCACTGATGGAGTCCTACAGCAAAACAAGTGCTCTAATAAAAAAGAAAAAGACTGATGGGAAAAAAGAAAAATCTGACAGGTTCAGTGGTGATGAAAAGGGCAGCTGAACAGGGGGAGGGAGAGAGATAGAGAGAGCGACAGAGAGAGAGAGACAGAGAGAGAGAGAGAGAGAGAGAGAGAGAGAGAGAAGCAAAAAGCGAGGTAAGAAAAAGAGAGAAAGAGTGTGTCTGTGTCTTCACTGTGTGTGTGTGTGTGTGTGTGTGTGTGTGTGTGTGTGGGGGTGGGTGTGAGAAAGAGAGAAGTGCAAGAGAGAGAGAAAGATTAATTTCCTGTATGAGACAGAAAGCAGTTTTTTGTTTCTCTCTGTGTCTGGACATATTTTTTGGCTGCTGATTGAGAAATCTGGCTGTGCTGCGTGCGCACACACACACACGCACGCACACACACACACACACACACACACACACACGCACGCACACACAATTAGAAGTTAGAAAACACTTTTCTTTCTTCAGAAATCTCGAGTTTCAGTTACTTTCATCACCATCTGCATGTCATTTGTTCATCAATTCAACAGATTGAAAACCACAAACTGTTTCTTTCATTCATTTAAAATGTTATATTCGCTAAAAACATACAAAAAGTTTAGAAATGTATTTTAAATATTTATTTTTATGTCCATGGTTCTGTAATTATTCCTCTACAGAAGATTTATTTAATTTAAGCAAGAAACAAGGATGAGGTTGAATTTAATTAAAGCTAATTATAGTTGTGGCTAAACCACAATTAGCCAGAGTTCAGCGCATGCTTGTTGCTAAATATCTGCCGAAGCATTTCTGTTAATGAAACGTGCTGATGGGTAAAGTGAGAACGCTGCTAATCATGATGCTCACCCTCATTAGGTTGTGGGGGTCAAAGGTTAAAAACATGTGAGAGCTGTAAAATAATCAGATTACAATTAATAAATGTATCACTGTACTTTTTTGCTATTCCTTTCACTTTTCTTTAAGATATCGTTCTCCAATATATATATATAGTAATCCCCGCCACTTCGTGTTTGCTACTTCGCGTTCCCGCAATATCGTGGGATTTCCCTTTGGGAAATTAAAAAATTAAAGATTATTCAAAATTCACGAGCAGCACAGCACTACATGCACATTCAACTACGCTACCCAACATGCTCTGTTCTCCTGATTAACTTGAGTGTTCTCTTATTGGCTGTGAGTTCAGCAAGCTGATTGGTCGAGATTATATTTCCCAGCATCCAACACACCTTTCCTCCTTCATGAAACAATGACTTTTATTGAGCTCATGGAAGCACTGGGGTGAGGGAAAAATCGGGTTCACCGTAGTAATGAGGGAAAAACAAAAACCAAAATCACTGGGAGAGTATCAACACAGAAACTGGTCAGGCACGGAGCTATTTATAGCGCACTGATGGCTGAGTGAATTCAGGTGCGCTCTCTGGATTTCGCCTGTGGGTAACAGCCACGCCCCTGAGTATGAGGAGAGAGAGAAAGAGAGTTAAACGCCTGTGAGTTTGGACACTAAAATTATACGTACGAAAGCAAAGGCTCTGGGGGTGCTGACGAGCCCAGACCAAGCACCAGTACCGCCAGTGATTCTCCTTCTCAATGTGGCTGTGGATTTGTTATTTATAAGGTTTGTTATACAGTATTTATATATGTTTATTGTCATTATAAGATGTATAATTTATTTACGTATATATTAATATATGTTGCCTGTATGACATTAACATGCATAGAACACTTTAAAATTAACTTCTATATAAATTTTATATAATATATAGGTGGGTGGGTGTCCTTAAGAAGTGGCAGAAGTCATTTTGTGGTTGGGCTGGTCCCCATTAACTTCAAAATAAGGGGGATTACTGTCCCCCCAGTGCAGCTAACTGGGTTATCAATGGCGGGCCATGTCTGTCACTGTCTATGGTGAGAGGTTCATGTAAAAGAACCATTGCTGACTTTCATAAAGAGGAGCTGCAAAGCTGTCAGCGTGTTTCTGTCCATTGCTAAAGGGTTGTGACAGGAAGGGCATCCGATGTAAAAACCTATGCCAAATCAAATGTGCGAATCAGATGATTCGCTGTGGCGACTCCCGAGAACGGGAAAAAGCCGAAAAGAAAAGAAGACTGTATATTAGATATCATATTACATAATATGATAATAAAGGAGGAATGCACATGCAGATAAAGATTTAAATAGTAACAATAAAATCAACAAGAAAAAACTGACGAATACTAAATGTAAGCACGGTCCTGTATGTTAGCATATTAGCATATTTGTTTTTTCGCTCCCGCATAGGGAGCGTGACCATAACTATGCCGGATTAACACATATGGATCAGCTTGTCTGGGCTTCATCAGCTTCCGTATCCCCATCAGCAAAACAGACCTGATCTGCAAGGTTTAAGTTTGTTCTGCATAAGCACTTATTATTATTTTTTTAACAGGTGATGTGTTTTCCTGTTCATAATAACTCCAAGTCTCATTAACACCTGCATCTGCATCATCACATAAACCAAACATAGACGCATTGTTGTGGAACGTCCACAAGGCAAGTAACTTTCTATTGTCATTTCTCTTATAGCAGCTATAAACAGTCATTCCTTTCCAGGCCTGCCTTTCAAGCGCTTATGAGATGTTGCTATAGTAACACAAAATGAGTGCATTAATATGAATAATATAAATTGCAGCTGCAGTACAGTCTGAGCCACTGTTACAGAAAATTAATCAACGCCCTCAGCAATATACACTGCCGTATGCCAGATGTGGGTGTACGACTGAGAGATGTAACAATTACACAGATCGCTGTGTGTTAACGTGACCTGAGTGCGTCTGAGAGCTTCATTTGCTTTTCGTGTGTGTGTGTGTGTGTGTGTGTGTGTGCACACATATGTAAGTCATCCTTTTAAACAAGGTATCATCTCTATTCACATCCCTGGTAATCAAAAAGGCCGGAGCAAAATCCCACCGGTGCAGTGTACCGATCAGACCTCACACTCATCAACCAGAGCACACATCTATACCATCTACCGTCACCCGGGGCTGCAGGTCTGATGCACCACCACTAGGGGCAGCGGTACGACACTGCCCAAGCAGTGCAGTGATGACTCAGCTCCTCGAGCTCAAACTGTCCCGAACTGTCCGACTTTTAATTTTAAAAGCTTACTGTTAAAAAAAAAAAAAAAAATCAGCAAAAAAAATCTAATTTTAAAATGTCACAAGCGGACAAACTGCATATTAATATAAAGGAATCAATAAACGCCCAGAGTTCTCAAGAGACCTTGGAGGAAAATATCCAAGGTCATATTTTACAGAGATGAAAAACAGAATCAAATACTGAAATATTTTTTTGAAAGTTTTCCTTAGGTGTATCCACTTAAACAGAGAAGATAAAGGGCTACTGGTGAGAGAAATATGTTAACAGTATAGGTGTGTTGGGGGGCAACTCCAGCTGTGGAGAGAGAGAGAGAGAGAGAGGAGAAGCCAATCAGCAGGTAACACATGATAATGCTCACCTGTGTTTAATTACAAGCAGTGTACTTGCAGACAGAAAGAGCAGGAAAGAGAAAAATAAAGCATGAGACGTAAAAAGAGAAAGTGAGACTGACAGAGGTACAATAAAGTCACTAACACCACTCACTCACCCCCTGAACCACTTACTCCTACAAGCCTCATGGTGAGGCTGACGTCTAACTTAGCTGGCACGGGGTGAAAATTCGATACACCCTGAACAAATCGCCAGTCCATCACAGGGCCAACACAAACAAACACACACACACACACACACACACACACACACAAAACACAATGCACATGTCTTTAAACTTTGAGAGGAAACCGGAGTACCCCGATGAAACACATGGAGAACATGCAAACTCCATACAGGAACTGGGACTTGGACATACAAACTTTTTGCTGTTAGGTGGTAGTGAGAACCACTACGCCACCGTACCACTCACTGTAACACCAATGGGGCAAAAATAGTCAGTAGTGGGGTTTTTTATGTTAAATTTAATAAAAAAACAAAAAACAAAAAATGAATTATTGCTTTTTTTTTTCTCATCATGATTCTGACTAAAGTATAACACAGGGATGAGAACAGGTCTTTATGGAAAAGGTGGAAAATAGCAGGGGTCAAGAGTGCCACATAGGCCCCCTGCAGGGGTGTGGGGGCAGCGCCCCTGCTGGGGGGGCAAAGCCCCCCAAAAGGTTTGGGATTATACTTACAAAAAGGATCTTAATTGATCTCTCCTGGAAGGAATATTTTTAAAGAGAACTTTATGAAAAATAATATGCTAAATATTTTACTTCACCTTTTTCTTGTTGATTCTTGTTGACTGCCAAGTGACCAAAGAGTATTCCCCAGGGATCACCAACCTTTTTGAGACCGAGAGCTACTTCTTGGGTACCAATTAATGCGAAGGGCTACCAGGTTGATGTGCACTTGTGACATCACAAATTTGCTCAATTTACCTTTAATTTAATAATGTAATGTAAATTAAATATTCAATGAAAGAACTAATGAAATATGAAGTGTAAACTAATAACATATCAAAAATAAGGTTGGCTAAAGTAAAGTATTAATTGTGACATTTCTCTTTTTTGAAGTTTTATCCAAATAATTCTTCATAATATTCTTTGCTGTGTTTGCTGATAGATGGCATGTATCATATGCAGCAACCTTACAACAACACATGGCATTACAAACTGAAACTTATTCACAATGTTAACAATTCTAACTAAAGCTACATTTAACTAAATTAGTAAATGAAAACATCGTCTGAGCAAGTCTCACAACCTTTAGTTTTTAAGTGCGGGTATGTATCTGATTTTACAGTAAAGGATCCCGCAGCCAGAAGCATGAAGAGAAGCTGTATGTTTACGTAAAAGACATAGCCAATGGCATTTGCTTGCGGAAATTACATCCTTAAAAAGTAAAAAATAAAATAAAATTGGGATTAATGTGTGAGATTGTAGACGCCTTGCGTGAGAGATTGAGGAGGAGATGAAATGCGTGAGAGTTGAGAAGTATGTTGAAGTTTTTTCATTCTGTCCATTTTTGTTTTGCTTGCCAGCTGTGCTTGGCTTCTTACACATGAGCTGAATGAACCTTCCACAGCTGGCCCATGGAAAATTGATAGAACTGCCTTTATCAATTTACTTAATTCTGGGTATCTCCCACGAGTGATCACTGCTGCCGGAGTACATTAAGTCATCACAGTATGTGCACAAAACTTTCCAGGTCACGTCTACTTTCCTGATGAAGTCCGTGAGTATAAGCTCGGTGCTGGGTCAAGCTAATCTTTACTGTTTTCTCCAGCCATGCCCATCTTAATTTATTCTTAACGCTCTGGTCTAGTTCCTTGCCGAGATGTTCATCCTTGCGCTCAATAACTTTAAACGCTGGCATTTTCATAAACAAACACATGACCAAATCTAAGACATACTGCAGTCAGAAACACATTTTTGTGGTCGGTGCTGCTGAAGATGTACACTTCCAAAATCTCACATGGAAAAACTTTATTACAGGAGAATTCCCATATAAACATGCTTGTGGTTGGACAGTACGTTTGACCTCGTTTCTGAACAACCAATCGCAGCTTTTCTTGCTTCTTCGACGTCAAAATTTACCAGATGCTGCTCGATCACTTCTGTTGATGATCTGACATTTGCTCTCTGTGCCACGGGCCCACGGCAAGATGACCACACTGGCATATCATATTACGATGCCTGACACGTGCAATAAACCAGAACCAGCTGTGTTTCACTCCACTAGGCGATAGCAAAAACCACACAGATAAACAAAACGAGGGGAGCACCTTGCAGATTTGGATATAATATGACCAGATGGCCAGTGACGACGGCACTAGCCCCCCACCCCCGATTTGCATCAATCTCAAAAATGACCCATTTGACTTACAAAAAGGCGGAAATCCGCAGATTGGCGGAAAATTCCCATCCCTGATAACACCACAAATAAAAAAAAAAGACATTTATTGTGACATTATCGACTTTTCGCAAAGTTTGTTCGCCATGAGGCAGTCACAGAGCACCTGTATGAAAAACTGAGCGTTCTTCATGAGATCCCATAGTGGCTGAGATGTGCGTGGACACACACACACACACACACACACACACACACACACACACACACACACACACAGCTTGTGGGACGATGGATGGCTAATTGAGAATAAGTGAAGGGAAATTGCATTAGCATGCCCGGACAGAGTGAGCCACTCACAAGATCTAATGAGCATTAGAAATATAGAGAAAAGGTTCTCCGGCATGCCAACACACACACACACACACACACACACACACACACACACACACACACACCCTAGCATCTCATATGATCTTGTGATTGGCCAAGCTAGCATGACCTAACTGGACTAAATCATGGACCATGGTTGAAAAGCCCTATCACAAATTTAAAGTGCCTCTGAAGCTTCACTCTGAAATCCTGTCAGATTACAGTAGATTAACTGGCTAGCTATCAACAGCAAAGAACTGTTTAATTGAATTAATTCTTAAATTAAAGGTGAATTATTATGTTGGACTTACTTTTATTCTTTAGAGATCCTCTCAAAAACTGTTACAATTAAGTAGTCTTCTTCTTTTACTTTTTCTCACTTCACCCTTACTGATCTTTGCTACATCCTGCTCCTCAATGGTCACCTCTTCTACTCTTTTTTCTCTCTCATTTTCCTCATTCATCAGCTCTTCAAAGTAAAGAGTTATAAAAATTCTGTCAAAAAATCCTATCAAAATACGCAGCTATCGCGAGTAATAAGCCATCAGCATTAATGTACATGATTCTAAATACAGGTACGTATACCTCTTCTTACATCGTTAATTGGTTCCAGGAGAGATGACGCAGGTTTAAAAAAAAAACACTTACACAAGTAAATTTAGAGACAAGCTAATTTTGATTTGTGTGTGTGTGTGTGTGTGTGTGTGTATATACACACACACACATAAAAATATACAGAAAGTCCCCTTTTCACTCGCACTAGAAATCACACGTGTGTGTGTGTGTGTGTGTGTGTGTGTGAGAGAGAGAGAGAGAGATGGAGAGAGACAGTGTTTTGTGTGTGTGTGTGTGTGTGTGTGTATGTGCGTTAATAAAAAATGTTTAATAATGGTTTAATTAATAAATATGTTAATAAAATGGTTTAATAGGTTAATAAAATGTTTAAATGGTTTAATAAATAATTTTCTTTTAATTTTAACACATATTTCATTCATATTTCTTAAAAAATTGGTGTACCTTTATCATTTTTAAAGGGTTTATGGAGTCGTCTTGGGAGCCTTGGAACGAGCGTTTTACATGTACTTACAAAAACTCCAGGTTCCGAAAAAGGCTCTGGAACGGATTAATTTCGTAAGTAGAGGGCCGACTGTAATAACAATTAATCATTCAAAAATAATGCGTAAGAAGTAAATAAAATATAAATATACACCACATACAGACATGCGCACGCACGCACTCAGCTGCGCGCCTCACAAAAATGTAAGTAGTTTTGATGGGAAGTATTGGGTTGGTCTTTGTTAAGAGTTTTTTGTTTTTGTTTTTTACATAATTGGCCTTGTTTTTGTTGCATTTTCCTTAACTTTTCATCCATATTTCCTTATTTTTTAATTCGATGAATATATATATTTTTAAAAACTGTGGAGCACTGAAGCCGCATGAATTGAAGCATGAAATAGCGGGGGATCCCTGTATAACTTTAAAAATCCTGTCAGGTATGCTCATTTTAAGAAGTTATCATGGTTGATTGAGAATATTAGCACTAGCATTAATTCAAATGACAGTCAGAAATCTTGTGTGATTAGCTCATATTAGCTAGTTGATTAGCATTACCCATGACTGAAGATTCTGTGTGAACAAAAACATATACAAACGCAAAAGTTACCTCAGGCGCTGAGGAGTACAGTGATACCTCTGCTCACGAACATAATTGGTTCCCAGAAAGTGTGTGTGAGGCGAAAAGTTCATCTTCTGAACATTTATTTCCCATAAGAAACCATTAAAATGAGAATAATCCGTTCCCAGGTCCCCATAAAACATAATTTTCTATTAAATAAGCCTTAAAACTACACAAAAATATACCTTATTTTATGTATAATAAATGTCTATTGTATTGTAATTAAAGAAATAAACTGTACTGTATAATAAAGTCGTTTTATTTACCTTTGTGATAGTAGTTGACGGCTTGATGGAATGGAGTGGGAGGAGGAGGGAGGGAGGGACTTACCGTTTGGAAGGAGAGTTTGGAAACGCCTACTGTTTGGAAACACGCATAGCCACACACGCACCCTTAATAGCTTCCTTGTTCTTAAGGATGGTGGTAGACTTAGTGTACTGGTACTGGGACGCTGAGTCACACAAACGCACACCTCGTTCGTGTTTTTCAATGATCTCCGCCTGTGGTGGGGGCTTTTCGGTCCCATAATAGCAAAAGTACACTCAATATGGTCCAAAATGTCTAGCAAACACAAACCACTTCCGCATTCAAAGAAAGGGGGTGACGAACTGTGACGCCATGAGCGTGCGTCAGCTTCTCGTGGCCGCCACCGTGGCGCTGTTCGACCGCGTGGTTTGGTTCGTCCGCCGAAAAGTAGTTCGTCAGCCGAGACTATATTTTCGCGAATTTAAAGTTCTTGAGGCGAAAAGTTCGTGAGCTTAAGCGTTCGTCAGCCGAGGTTTGACTGTACTGTGCTAGCCAGCTACTAATATTAGCAGATGATTTATAAACATTTACAAAAATGTCTCTCAGAATAAATTAATAAATACCATATTCAACATGATAAGCACAAAGGTCGCTTTAAAAATTGGAGTGGGTGGGCGTTTTTATTAAAATGTTACCAGCGGAATGGAACGGTAAGTGCTTATTATCATCAAGGTGGAAAACATGAATAATAACATAGCAATAAAAGAGTTTTACTGGTATTTGTGTTATTCGTTTTGTAGTATCAACCAAACTAATTACATGAAAGCTGAAATTAAGCAGAAAACAGCTTTTTTTTTTTTTTTTTAAGACCCTTTACTTTTCCCTCCCGGTGCTGTTCCTTTAAACATTTTCCTGGAAGTAAAATCGAGCTAATAAACATGAATGTCAACTTTAGCACTTGCCATGTTGAACAAATCAACACGAACATAAACAAAAGCACATGGCCAGGAACATCTTTAAATGTAAGAAGTTAGTGAGCAAGAGAATCGGGTGAAAAATACTCATCATTTTCTGATAGGCCCATATCTGGCTCACCACTCCATTCAGAGCATCCCATAGTTTTGCTGTAGGAGTTTCTCCTGGTTCATCGGTTGTTAGACATTTTCCAAGAGAACACAGCAAAATATGTTGCTGCTTGGCAGAACAATCTAATGTGTTGTTACTTTATAGGCATTCCCCAGTGGCAGGGGGTCTTGAAATACCATGTAAACTCACTTTTACATGCAGTGAACGCCTCATTTTACTGTTACAGAGACTGATTGAATAAAATTGGTATGTTTGGTCTACGATTTTGCTCTCAGTACACATGGGCGGTTATTAGACATAATATTATAAACATGGGGGGGGGGGCTTATTGGAGCAGGACACTTATGTTGAATACAGTAGTATTCACAGTCAAGATTATCAGTGTTTTAAGAAGCTTTAAAAAAATAATAATAAAAAAATAACATCAATGTTTATAAATCCTGAAAAAAATCCTGTCAGGTTTAGCCAAGTTTCCAAACTAGAATTAGCAGTAGCCTTAAATATTACAAAAATAATATAAATCCTGTCAGAAATCCTGTCAAGCTTGCACATGATCCTGACATAGCAATAGCATTATATATAAACATTTACAAATCCGTTCAGAAAATCTGTCAGGTTACATAATTCCTGTTTTGTTCCACAAGTGGCATCAGCAGTAGATCTTAATGTTATATTTTAAAATATATATTAATCCTTTTGGGAATCTTGTGTTTGTTTCTATTACTTGTTTAACTTGAGAAGGCAATGTATGCGAATTAACAACATAAAAGTCCTCTCAGATTGCATCTTACAAGCCAGTTAGTTGATTTTAGAAAAGCAAAAAGCAAATTATTATAAAATCATATCAGGTTGTTTTTTTTTTCAAAATATATAAGGTTGTTTTGGATTAGCAGTCAATGTTAAATTTTGGGTTAGCAGTCAATGTTAAATTTAATCATCCTGTAATTGTAGAAGTACTTAAGTATTTTCTTAATAATTTTTACACACTGAAGGAAATTCTGTCAAACTCAATCACTGTTACTGTCTTCTGCTCTGAACTGCTATGTGCTAGCTAGCTAATACATATCGACTATACAGATTAAATGTTTAATGACTGGCGTCCATATTTTGCAGTTGCCTGGCAACAGTGCTTCCATAACTTTAAGTACTTTCAAAGGCAGCTCTGATTTCCATATATCACCATAATGACACCTATGTGTCAGAAAGGTTTTATTTAATAAACAGTCCAAAAATATTTATGGCATAAAATCATGTGGAAGTGAAAACAGATTTCACATCGATCTGATAAAAACATAGTTTGACTTCTCTCAGGTCACTTAATGTCTACTTCCTGCTACAAGGGAAGAAAATATACACGCTCACTTTGCACACATTCCGCTTGAGAACTGTTGGGGCTGACACACACACACACACACAGAGTGAGGGGGGGGGGGGGGTCTTTTTCGGCTCAAGAGGTTTCTCTGAGCAGCCGTCAGTGGAACAATCTCTCAGCCAATCAGGTTCACTTTCACATCAAATTTGCATATCAGCAATCCTGGGTCCAGGGTGACGACCCGCCTCCTCCATTCTCACTCGCTCATCTACATAATATTACCTCTTTTCATATTCTCGATCATTCCTTCACTCTTCTCTTTCCCTTTCATATTCTGCCTCTCCCATTATGTTACGCCATTTCTTTCTCTGTCTCTCACCCTTTCTCTAGCTCTTCATCTCTCTCTCTCTCTCTCTCTCATTCTCTTATCCATCCTCCCATTCTCTTGTGTATTTTGATATCTCTTAGGAATTGACTCTGTCTCTCCCTCCATTCTTTTCACTTTCAAATCCCTCTGTACAATCTTTCACTTTATTCATCCATCTATTCTATCATCCTATCTTTCATAATCCCCCACCACACACACACACACACACACACACACACACACACCATATTTTAGTAAATCTCACTGAGCTTTAATTCTCTTAAATCACTAAACGTATTATGTATACTTCATACAATTATAATTTAATTCTGTGGAGTTGTGCGTGTGATTAGGATTTAAAGTGAACGTGCCTCTGCTGTCAATGCGAGTCTTAAATCAACTCGCCGCGTTAATCCGGGCCGTGTTGCGTATGAGTCAGGTGCACAGAGGAAATCGGATTAAGAACATTTCCCCACTTCACCCGCTGTTAGACCAAATGCAAGACAGGAGCCCCTGAAATGGCTGACGCACCGGTGCATTGGAAACTCTCTGGCCGTCGTCGGGGAAACATGACTCAGCGCCAAGGGGTGTGGCCCGAAGCCGGAGCTGTCAGTCACGTGACAAGGGAGCAGGTGGACGAGTGTAATCCCTGGCAGTGATGATGACACCCGGTCCTGATGAACTACACACACAGAGACACACATATGTGCAGACACAGGCTCCTGACTCACTATACCTGTGCTCACCTGGACCCGAGATGGGGAGCAAGGGGAGGGGCTTAAGAGAGAGGGATGGAGGAGCGATGAGTCATCTGATGCGTCCAGGTCAAAGGGGCGCACAGGTGCCTCATACGCAAACATGCAGGTGGACAACAAAGGGCTACACACACACACACACACACACACACACACACTCACACACACACACATACACACACATACACACACACTATGCTTCAGTCCAACTGTGACTGCAGCAACGGGATCTGTGGCTTGGATATGTTTGAATTTGAGAAGCAGCAAAGAAAATATTAATTAAAATGGAAATGATGCGAGATCTGTCACGAATCCCTTCAGTGCCTACATTAACCTTTCTACCCTCGCCACCATCTCTCTCTCTCTCTCTCTCTCTCTCTCTCACTTCCAAATGTTTGTTCGAGTGCTGGTGTGGAGGTTTAAGTTTTGTGTAGTAAATGGATAAATATCACATCCTGTACTTTTATAAATAAAACTCTGGGCAGAGCTGTAATCCCTCTTCCTCCTTTTTCTTTCTCCTTCCCTCTTTCATTCTCTCTCTCTCTCTTTCTCCATGTCTCTTGCTCTTCTTTTTCCTTCTCTTTCCATCTTTGTCTCTATTTCCCCTTCTCTCCTTTCTTTTTGTCCCTTTTCTCTCCTTTCTTTCTCTCCCTTTTCCTCAGTTTTGTTCTTCTCTTATTCCTTCACTCTTATTCTTCCCTATTTTCCCTTCTTTCTCTCCCTTTTTCTCTCTCTTCATCTTTCCTTCTTTCTTTCTTTTTACCCTGGGGTAAAAGGAGCGGTTTAAACGACAAATGAGGGAGCAGTGCTGGTTGAACTCTGATGAGGATGCAGATGGCAGATTCCATTTAAACTTCTCGAAGGATGTAACCTTTTAAAATGCTGTTCTGCTCTTCAAGCCATCCGACGCCAGCGCTGACCTCACACCCTCGCTGATCTGTTTACACACTTCACGGCTGTTAATCAGGACCCAGAGCGCCTCTTGTACGCCGCAGCGTGACCCTGCGCTGGAGGTCAAGCCGCTCGTGTTTTCTCCTATCAGATCGCTTTACGTGTCACTCTAGCGAGAACCGAGAACTGATGAATCATTCCGTCTAAGAAACGCATAAACTTGCAGCGCTCTCACTCTTCCGGCCATTAGAACACCCATCCGACAGTCTCATCACTCATTTACTGGTTTGGACAGTAGTGTGTGTCAGTAGTTTCTCACAACCTCCAACAGCTCATTTAAGGGGTGTGGTTTATAGTATGATGGCGTGCAGTTGAGGGTCAGACTGATCCATAAATTGTTCACCACAAAACCTACTTCAGTTAAATGTCACACTGTGAACATGCAAATCAGAAATGTGCAAATCCGTCGACTGACCAATAATTGGACGCGTACCTGTGAAATTATTAAAATAAAATTCACAACAGCGTGTAACTGCAACATCATTTACAAACATCTGGATAATCATCATCTGTCCGTGTTCGAGAGCTTCAGTGTTTATGTTGCCGTCTGGAGTGAAGATGAGCAGCTGTGTTGTGATTTAGGAACCTGCACTGACACACACACACACACACACACACACACACACACACACACACCAGTGAAGCTTCACGGAGAGGGTGGTGTATTATGAGCATCAATGTGCAGACAGATGTGTCTCATAATCATGAGAATTAAAAACAACCAACAGCCAACACCCCTCACTCTCTCTCTCTCTCTCTCTCCATCTATCCATCTATCTGGGACCTCCCCCAGGCACACTTTTTAAAATCCTGATCAGAAAAACCTTATAAGTCATGTGCGACATCACCAAATACCAAACATTAACAGAAATAACTTTTTATCCACAGAAACAGAAAGTGGGTCTTAAAAAACCAGCAGCCTTACACCATTCAATCATTTCCTACAGCAGAGTACAGCAATACACTACAAGACACTTTAAGAGAGAAGAGCGAGTGAGAGAAAGAGAGCGATGAAAATGAGAGACAATAAATTCAGATAGGCAGTTAAAAAGGGAGGAAGAGAGTCACAGACAGAGAGAGAGAGAGAGAGAGAGAGAGAGAGAGAGAGAGAGAGAGAGAGAGAGAGCTAGACCAAAGGAGAGAGAAAGAGAAAAGGAGGGAAAGGAAGAGAGAGGGAAATGAAAGAATGAGAGAGAGAGAGGGGGAGAGAGAGAGATGATGAAGATGAGGAAGAGGAACTAAAGAGAACAAAGGGAAAAGGGGAGAGAGTCAATAAGGGGGCGTAAAGAGAAGAGAGGGGAATAAGAGAGGGTGTAAAGAAGAGAGAGAGAGAGGGTACAGAGGAGAGAGAGGGGGATAGAGAGAGGGAGAGAGGGGGTATAGAGGAAGGAAAGAGAAAGGGAGAGGGTATAGAGGAGGGGGAGAGAAACAGAGAGAGGATAAGAGGAGTGAGAAAGAGGGAGGAGGTAAAGAGGAGGGGGTGAGAGGGTATAGAGGGGGAAGGTATAGAGGATGGGGAGAGAAAGAAAATGGTATAGAGGAGGAAAAGAGAAGGTGGGAGGGTAAAGAGAAGAGAGCAAGAGCGAGTGAGAGAATTGAGTGAAGAAGGAAGAGGGAGGCGAGAGAGAGAGAGAGAGAGAGTACAGAGGAGGGAGGGAGAGAGGGGATATAAAGGAGAAGAAAATAGAGGAGAAGGGAGGGAGGGTATCAAAGAGGAAGAGACAGAGAGAGCGTAAAGAGGAGGGGAAAGAGGAGAAATGGAGGGGGAGAGATGGAAACAGGGTACAGAGGAGGGAGACAGGGTGATATAAAGGAGGGGAGAGAGGGAGGGAGGGAGAGAGAGAGAGAGAGAGAGAGAGTATGGAGGAGTGACTGAGAGGGTATAGAGGAGAAAGAGGGTATAGAAGAGCGGGAGTATAGAGGATGGGGAAGAAGAGAGAAAGGGTATAGAGGAGAAAGAGAGAAAGAGTGAGGGTATAGAGAAGGGGGAGAGGGAGAGAGATAGAGAGCATTGTTGTTGTTTTTTTGTTCTGTCTCTGCAGGGAGGACACGACTGATTTGACAGACTGGTAACAGCAGGACGTTTGCCCAGTGACATCCCTCAGGCAGAAACATAAATCCTTCAAATCCACAAGCTGCTTGTTTCAGCCGTGCTGGGTTAAAACGGACGGTATTTAAACTCCTTTAAACTGCTGCGTAGAACAACATCAACCACCAAAACAGTTCAAACCAAAACAAGCAGATAAATGTGTTTGTGTCAGGCTCGCCATCACCCTGTCGGCATTGTCGGAATCGATAATGAGCGGCTCGCCATAGGCCGCTTTATTGACTGATTTGGAAACAGACCATACATATCTTTCTATTTTATGAATCGCTTCATGGCCACACCCCTTTTCCCCTCTCCGAACTTCTCTTCATTGTCACATGACTGAGATACTACAGCTCAGCGAATTACACATAATCCTCCACCACAGAATCCAGAGCGAAGTGGATCCAATATCCAGAGCAGTCCCCGTCAAGACTTTCTGCAACTCACTCCTGGCAGGTCTATCTGTGAACGCTATTGGACCTCTGCCACTGATCCAAAAACTTGTTTTCAAACCTTCCCAAATTTTCCCACAATACACCACTGCTACGATCTCTCCACTGGCTTCCTGTAGATGCTCACATCAGATTTAAAACACTAAAGCTTGCCTACAGAGCCAAAAATGGACACGCACCGTCCTACCTCAAAGCAATTATCACACCTCACACTGCACCACGTTCTCAGATCCTCGAGCACTGACAGACTAATCCCACCCTCTACCAAGGGACTAGGGAGAAATGCATCGAAACTCTTCTCTGTTCTGGCTCCAAGGTGGTGGAATGATCTGCCTCTGGATGTCCAGACAGCTGAGTCACTGCGTGTCTTCAAATGATGGCTGACAACTTACCTTTTTCAGCAGTACTTAGATTAAGCACTATGCTGTATATAAACACACACACACACACACACACACACACACACAAACACACAGAACACCTACCTGCTGAGTTTGACTGACATGTAACTGAGTCTGTGTTTTAACAAACCAGTGTAAGAATTTATTCACTGAGAGAGACTTTAAAGCTCCTCTGTAAGTCACCCTGGATAAGAACTTCTGCTAAATGCTGTAAATGTAAATATAAACCAGTGCTTCTCAATTATTTTATGTGGCGCCCCCCTACGAGGGGAAAAAAAATTCACACACACACACACACACCACCACCCCACAAGTGACTATAAATAGTATTATTTGTCTATAAAATTGTTATTAGTACACCTCTGCATAACATTAACATTAAAAACTAAAAAGAAATATAGTTCAAATTACAATAAAGAAAAACTTCATTAACAGTTTTTTAATCTGCAACTGAAAAGATTTAAAGTGCACCAATGTGCCTAAAATAAAAAAAAAATAAAATACATTCTTATTTAAACTCATTCAACTTATTTATGTCTTAATGTCTCCGTCTCTCTCTACCTTTCTCTTCATTCCTGTTAGAAAATTGTCCGTGTTGTTTCTTGAAGGGTTGTTCCATATTGTCTGCTACACCATAGAGCAAAAATGAGAGCGCCATTGCGAACTAGTGGAGTGGAGGTGCAATTACACTTAATTCTGGTACACAATTCCAGAAAAGCATGTTTACCAGGGTCATACACGCTCCACCCGGCATCACACCGCGACCCCCTCTGGGGTCACGTCCCAATATTCAAGAAGCACTCATATAAACTGAAGCAGGACATGTGGGCGAGGCTATAAATAGAGCCAATTACTGATTAGTCAGATGCTTTGGCAGGTTTGATTATTGTATTAGACTGGAGCGTCTTTTACTCCTAAACACTCGTGCACTCCCCCCCACACACACACACACACACACTCTCACATACACACATATACACACACACACACACACACACACACACACACACACACACACACACATACATACACTTCTTCCTATCCTGGGATTCCACACACACTTTGGGTTTGTTGGCAATCAAAATGCGTCTCTCATTAGAAGGCAGGTTCTCTTAGCCAACTCTGTGCTACTCCTGTGTTTACAGAGGGCACCCAAAACAGCTCACCAGACAATCACAGGGCAACACACACAACCATTCACACTCACACCTAGGAGTGATTTGAAAAAGATAATTATCCTAATATGCATTATTTTCAGCTGTGGTAAGAAACTGGAGTGCTAGAAGGAAACACACAGGCACAGGGATGATGTGCAAACCTGCAGAACTCGGAACTCGAACAAGGACCTTCTTGCTGTGAGGTGGAGTTGCTAACAACTACACATACAACAGATCTTATTAATATCATTATTTAATATATTACTACAGTGGTACCTCACTTTACAAAATTAATCCGTTACAGAGCCTTTTTTGTAAACTGCATTTTTCTTAAATTGAACCGCATTTTAATTATAAAACGCGTGATTCCTTCCAAGGCTCCCAAGACCACCCCATAAACCCTTTAAAAATGATAAAAGTACACCAATTTTGTATGAAATATGTATGAAATTCAGACAGTCGTCAACTTACGACCTATGCGAGTTATGTCTGATAGACTTTACGACCACAAAAGTGGTGAAGCATGATTGATGGCAGTGCAGTGCGAGTGTTGCATACAAGAGTTGTTTGCGTTGCCGGCAGCGCCAGCATCTTAAAAGGCCAAGCAAGAGATGATGCAGCTTCACTTTCTAACTGCTCAGAGCAAATCTATTCATCTACTTTCAATGCTACGTCACTGTGGCGCGAAGCTGAGAGCCAATCCTTTCTGTGTGCAGGCGGGTCCGATACCTTGAAACTCTAATTTTATTGGACTCACACGCTGCAGTGTTTATGTGACAGGAAGCGCGTCCCAAGTTTTGACAATCAGCTGGTCTGTGGGTTGAAGTTTCTCCATGTCTGTCCATTTGTATTTGCTTGCCAGCTGTGCTTGGCTTCGAGGAAATGAGCTCATCAAAACGAGGGAAATTTATCTCTTTACCCAAAACAACATGTGCAGTCTGTGGCTGATATTATAATCCAATAAAATTTGAGTTTGAAGGTATCGGACCCACCCACACACTGGAGTACAGAAAGGATTGGCTCTCTGCTGCGCGCCACAGTGACGTGGAATTGAAAATAGATGTATAGATTTAAATGCGTGAGATTTATTCATCTGTTTTTGTTTGGCATGAATGTATTTGGATGGAAAGTCAACATACGACCAGATCGCTTTACGACCGGTCTGTCGGAACCAAAAGCGGTCGTAAGTTGAAAACTGTCTGTATGTGTTAAAAGTAAAAGAAAATTATTTACCTTTTTTAAAATCTCCCAAACCACCCATGTGACGCTTTAAAGTCCGGGAGTTGCTGGTCTGAAGAACCCTCACCCCCACCTCTACCCTCCTTCACGAGGTCCTTAAATATGGTGGTTGCTTTTTCCGAAATAATCGCCTCCGTCACTGTAGCTCCGCTTTTAAGGTCTCCTTCTGCTTCAATATCGTCCCAATTGTACAAGGATTTCGGCCATACTCCTTTGTTTTTACACACTCAAAAAACTCATGAAACTCACGAACCAACAGTACAACTGTCCTTCACGCGTGTGTGTTGAACAATGGGTTTAAGGCACACACAAAGCATTATGGGTACAGTACTGTATTATGGAGATTCAGCTCCCTCCTAGCCAATGGGAGGCCAGCATGGCGGGGTGTTGGGAGACAACCAATGGGAAAGCAACTCGTGCATTGTTTGAATGCTTGAATGGCGCGTTTGGATTTTTAAAATGGCGCTTTCGTAACATGAGCTTGTTTCGTATCCAGAGACAAAAATTTTAGGAAAATGCGTTTCGTAACCTGCATTTTTCGTTTAGTGAGACTTTAGTAAAGCGAGGTATCACTGTACTACTATTACTACTACTCATGCTTTCATTCATTCCTTTTCCAAACCGCTTCATCCTAATATGAGTCACAGTGGGACTTGAACCTATGACCTTGGGATCAGTAATCCAACACCCTACCACCGGCCTACCACTGCCCACTCTTACTACTACTCATACTACTAATAATATTGTAATTATTATTATTATTATTATTATTATTATTAATAATAATAATAATAATAAGTGATGATGAGCGGCACAGTAGCTCAGTTGTTTGTACATCTACCTCACAGTGAGAAGGTCTTCGTTTTGATTCCCGGAATCAGGGCGTTCCTTTGTGCACGCGGTATCCAAGGGTGTACCCTGCCCTCTCCCAGAGTCTAATTAATCCTAATCAGGATTAACAGCTTAGAAAATGAATGAATATTAATAAGAAGAAGAACACCACAGTTTGTGTGATATTTTAAAATCTGGCTATTATACAGTACAGTGATAAAAATAGAGCAGCGATGCAGGTGAAGATGCTGCGTTGCTCTTTTCACACACCCACACGTCTTTCCTGTCCATCTTTAAATTGGTGCTCTGACCCGATTAGCCTCGGACACTCGCCATTTGTTTGTATTAGTAACTGAGAGAGAGAAAGACAGCAAGAGAGATCAGTGTTTCAATTAGAGCCCATCACTAAGCACTGACTACAGCAGCTCTCTGATTGGGATGCTGCCAAAGAAACACAACCTGAACAGTCAGAGGCTGGAGGCCAAACCTGCTTTAGGGACGCTAAGCCACTTCACACATTTCAGTCCAGCCGTTCTGCTGCGTTTATGATCCAACAGCTTCTATTAAGAGATCTGTAGCAGCTTGTAGCCAATCACGCAGAACATACAGAACTCAGAGAGGATGCTCAAGCTCCAGTTTTAGGATTTCATCTAATTTTAATCAGCAGATGAGAATGAAAGTAAATACAGAGCAGCTTTATTTTAGAGCTGATCAGCACAAACATCAGGGTTAGGAGGGTTATAAGTTATAAAAAAACCCACCAAAACATGTTCATATCAAACACTGGGGGTTGGTGCAGATTCCATAATTCCGATTAACAGGCAATCGATTCGATTCGAATTCACAATCAAATAATTCGATTCTGATTTACAAGCAAATGATTCGATTCAGTTCAACACAGTTTGATTTCTTTAGTAATCAATTCAATAGGAATGAGACTAGGAGGAATATAAAATAAATGCACAGAAAATTTCTCCATGTTGGAAGACTGCATCCCCCTTTTCTTATTAATTAGAACAGAAAAGATACCGTATGTGACGTGATAAGCACCCAGGGCACTTAAAAAATTGGCGTGGGTGAGCGCTTATTAAAATGTTTACCAGCGGAGTGGAACAGTAAGTGCCTCTTGCCATAGAGATGGAAAACATAACAGAACAATAAAAGTTTTACTGGTATTTGTGTTATTCATTTTGTGTTATCAATCCAGAGCAATGGAGAGTGTGGAAAAGAGGTGAAGAAGCGTGTGCAGGCAGGCTGCAATGGTTGGAGAAAAGTATCCGGTGTGATGTGCGATAGGAGAGTGTCAGCAAGAATGAAGGGAAAAGTGTACAAGACGGTGGTGAGGCCAGCGATGTTGTATGGCTTAGAAACAGTGGCGCTGAGGAAAAGGCAGGAGGCAGAGCTGGAGGTAGCGGAGATGAAAATGTTGAGGTTCTCCCTGGGAGTAACGAGGATGGATAGGATCAGGAATGAGTCTATCAGAGGGACAGCCCACGTAAGATGTTTTGGAGACAAAGTCAGAGAGGCTAGATTGAGATGGTTTGGACATGTACAGAGGAGGGATAGTGAGTATATTGGCAGTAGGATGCTGAGGTTGGAACTACCAGGCAGAAGGCCTCGAGGAAGACCAAAGAAGAGATTTATGGATGTGGTGAAGGAAGACATGAAGGTCGTTGGAGTCAGAAAAGAAGATGCGGAGGACAGGGTGAGGTGGAGGCGGATGATTTGCTGTGGCGACCCCTGAAGGGAGCAGCCGAAAGTAAAAGAAGAAGAAGAAGAACCAAATGACTTACATGAAAGCTGAAAATAAACAGAAAACAGCATAATTAAAAAAAAAAAAAAAAAAAAAAAGACCCTTTAATTTTGTCTCCCATGCTGTTCCTTTAAATATTTTCCCGATGTAAAATCAAGCCAATCAACATGAATGTCAACTTGAGCAAATGGCACGTTGAACCAATCAACAAAAAGGTCAACTTTAGCACATTGCACGAAAAACATATGTCCAGGAACGTGATTAAATTTATGAAGTTAGTGAGCAGGAGAATCAAGTGAAAATTACTCGTCATCACTTTTGGATAGGTCCATATTTGGATCATCGCTCCATTCATTCGAAGCATTCCATCGTTTTGCTGTAGCAGTTTCTAATGGTTCATCTTGTTGGACATTTACCAAGAGAACACAGCAAAATATTTTCCTTTTTTTAAAGCACGGCAGAACGATCAAATGTGTTGTTGCTGATGAACATTACAGACATTCCCCAGTGGCAGGGGGTCTTGAACTACTGTGTAAACTCACTTTTGCAGGCAGTGAACGCCTCATTTTACCATTACAGAGACTGATCCAATAAAATTAGTAAGTTTGATCTACGAGTTTGCTTCCAGTACACATGGACGGTTATTAGACATAAGATTAAAAACACTGGGGGGGGGCTTATTGGAGCATGGCGCTTATTACATTGAATATATATATATATATATATATATATACACACACACACACACACACACACACACACACACACACACACACAGCATACCTCTATTAATATGTGTTTATATACTCCAAAAACTCAACATATAAATGTTATATTTATAATGTATTAAAAATATTTAGTTTAAATAATAAATTAAAAATGAGAAAATAATATTACATTTCTTATAGTTACATTTTTATACATTTTAAGAGACACATTTTTATGTGCTTATTATTTAATTTGTATGTATTACCTTTACATTCCAAGTATTTTTTTTTTAAATTATACTTATCTGGCTTTTGTTCGTGGCTTGTGCAGACTGTTTTTAGTTAGAGGTTTGTTTGAGTCCTTATTGCTGACCTTCTGAGACAAGGTGAACGTGGGTGAGTTTGATTTTGCATCAACGTGCTTGTGCTATGTCCAGAATATTAATCTTTCTGTATTTGTTGTTCTGTTTAATCTCACTGTTCTCTATCTGAAGGATTTCTTTCCTCCTGCTAATCCCTTATACAGATGCCGGAGTCCATGCAACGTCTGGGATTCTGAGAAATTTTATAGTACTCCAAAAGGAATGATCCAAAGACAGGACTGTAACAACATTTTAAGTCGATCATGACATGGATCTGAAAATGATTATAAGAAATAAGAAATAAAATGTATCATCCTCAAGTTGAAAAATTTACATCCAGCTACATGCTGTATAGCTGATTAGCATTTAGATGATCTGACTATTGGAAACATATTTCACGAGCAAGCGAAGACAGTTTTGATAGGCAACAACATAGTACTAGCTAAAAACTCAATAGTTTGTGAAAGTCAGGCTCGGTCTAAATGATGACAACCAATTTGCGAACAAGTTAACAATTTGACAGAATTTGAAATTCACTTAGTTATAAAATTAATTAAACCCTAAACTGAACTGTGCATTAGTTATGTGTGTATTTTCTTCACCAAAGTTTATGAGTGGCCAAAATTATTTTTTCTTATTTGATATTGAAGATTATGTTGTCCAACAATCCACCATGAACTACACACTAAATACTCATGAGACATTGAAAAGTTCAATGAAGGCCATTCCAAATGCCGACTAGGAAAGAAACAAAAACTCAACTGTATTGGAAAATCCTGTACTACTGTACTACTTCAGTATCAAACTAACTTTAACTAAACACAAGAAAAGGTTCTCAAATAGAGTTTTGATGGCTAATCTCGACATGCTGACTCACTAAATTCGAACAACAAACAGCCTGAGATGTTTAAAATGTATGTAGCAAATGTTTTTTATACAGCCAGGCGTTTATGCATGTAAACCTTGTAAATGAACATTGAAATAAATAAATAAATAAATAAATAAATAAAAGAAAACAATTAAAAATTAAGCAAGACTTCAATATTAACACTTCCTTAAAAACTCATAACTGTGTAAATTATTTTTTGTGATTAATTAATCTAAAAAAATCAACAATTATCAATCTTACATAAAACTTCCCATGTGTTATATGTTTATTTTACTATAAATATGATCTGTATGCTAATTTTTCAAATAAAAGGGTTATTTAAAATTGTGGTGAGGTCTCACCTCCTCCCATTGGTGGATGTATCTGATGAGGCGTGAGAGGCGGAGCAGACGCAGCAGGCTGAGGATCTTGGTGAAGCGGACGATGCGTAGCGCCCGCGCCGTCTTGTACACCTCCGAGTCAAAGCCCTTCTCCACGATCAGAAAGATATAATCCACTGGAATGGAGGAGAGAAAATCCACCACGAACCAGCTCTTCAGGTAGTTCATCTTAATCACCTTGGGGTCCAGGATGATCTCCGAGCTCTCCTCGTTGACGATTCCTGTGCGGAAGTTCATGACCAGGTCTACCAGGAAGATGGTATCCGAGGCCACGTTGAACACCAGCCAGGTGGTCGTGGTCTGTTCGGAAAAGAATGTTATTCCCACTGGAATGATGATTAGGTTCCCCATCATCATGATAAGCATGATCAGGTCCCAGTAGAACCTACCGGAGGGTGGAAAAGACAGCTGGTTAGAGATTTGGTTCACAAACGCATACACACCAAAGCATGCTAATCATGATTTCCGCACTCTTAAATAAAGAGAGAGTTGTGATATGGATGAGGCTATGCAAATGTTCTCAGCTCTACTTGTTGACAGACTTCTTGTTGGCATTTTATTCATGCTTAACATGCACCAGCTGCGAAAGGGCTCAAGGAATACAAGAAAAGTTGGAAAAAATTAGCACATTCCTTAGATTAGCATTCAAAGTCAGGAATATGTTCATTAGCATGTCCCGAATGTTCAATTTCATTATTTCCTGCTTTGAATGGATCTCTATAAAGGAGCACATTATTCTAATCACTCATCGCTACGCCACCGTGCGGTCCTAATAGATACTATCTAAATATTTAAATTAGTATGTAAATGAACTAACGGAACATCCCTAGCAGATATTAGCATCAAAACGGATAGATGGATGGATGGATGGATGGATGGATGGATAGTTTATTAAAATTAAAGAAAGTCATTTAAAAAAAAATGATTATGGTAATTACTCAAAATTTCCAATAATAACTGCTGCTGTTTTTCAAAATATTTCGGCAGAAGATCTATTAATTTAAAACGCATTTTTAAAAAAGATCCTTGCTTTAATTTCTCGGTGTATCACTTCTGAGAGAGTATTGATCAAATTTAGCTGAGTCATCCTGCACTCGTCTGATCTGCATCCATTCAAGTGCTCTGACGAAAGCAGTATGTCCTTCAGGGACTGCAGCGTGGAGCTTGTTAGGGCCAAACCTGAGTCAGTCATATAGTTTTATCTTGTATATGATTGTTAACGTAAACCAGAAGTTTATTTTACTGTACGAACAAATACAGACTGCTTTGCCGAATTTCCCTGTGACTGTCACTTCTGTTAAAAAAGAAAGATAGAAAAAAAGACCTCATCTAAACCCATCACTCATCTCCCGCTCTCTCCGAATCCTGACACCCAAACCCAAGGCCTCAATCAAACCACAAAATATCTGACAGCCTCTACTTTCACCTGCTGCTCTTTTATTAACCTTCGATTGCACCTGGGACGTCAGCGCCAGCATCCGGAAAATTCCACTCGACAAAAACATCCACCAAGCAGAGCCACACTTCACTGTCGAGGATTTGAATAATAGTTTTAAACATTTTATGTTTATTGCAAAAATAAAAACCTTTAAAAGACTAAAATTCACTTAACCCTTTAAAGCCAAAATTATTTTTTGCAGTTAAAAAAAATTATCACTGGTTCTTCCTAATCAAAAAGGCCTAAGGAAACAACCCGAACACATTTCTTTCAACATTATAATAACACTAGTAATAAAAATAAATTAATAATAACAAATCTCGTCCTTTCGGCTGTTCCCATTTTCTCAGGGGTCGCCACAGTGAATCGCATTCGCATGTTTGATTTGGCATGGGTTTTTTATGTCGGAGGCCCTTCCTGACACAACCCTTTAGCAAGGGGCAGAAACACGCTGACGGCTTTGACAAAAAACACTCACAAATTTATGAACACAATCCCAAAGCATTCAAGGTCGTCTCACAGCTGACTGAGGCACGTGAGACCAAGCTGTGTTGCATCAGGCAAAGCCACAAGTATAGAACACTTGAGCAGCACTGAGTGCAATGCATCTAGTAGTTATTAGCATTTTTGAAAGAGGACCATATGGTCCTGCTGGGCATTCAAGGGTTAAGTCATAGCTAGTTAAATTACCAGTCTAGATTACTGGCTAGTGCAGAATAATTTAAAAAAAAACTAAACACTTTAGTACTTTCTTTTTCGTTAATGAGCAGACGATGAATATTTTATTCTGGATTTAATATTCGTGCGGCCAATACCTAACTATTGTTTATGCTACTAATGGCATGTTCAGGGTTAAGTTTATGTGTTTCTGTAACCCAAACTGAACAGATTTTTTTTTATACAGACGGAATCAGTCTCCAGTGTCAATAACACTCTTTATAGCTGTTATAAAATAACTTGCTCCCTAATTCTAATAAATGATTGGCTAAAGAGATTCCATGGGCCAATCAAGCGCTTCGATTTTTCTGTTCAAAAACATCTGAGCCCTGAGGATGAAAGAAAAATGCTAAGCAGCTTGGTGCTTTATCTACGTTATTCATTCATTCATTTGCCAAACAGCATAATCCTATGAAGCAATTAGCCGATTAGCCCAATGTGCATGTCGTTAAACTGTGAGAGGAAACTGGAGTACCAGGAGGTGCATGCAAGCATGCGGATACGTGCAACCTTCCTACAAAAAAACACCGTTGAGCCTGGGACTGGAACCTAGTGTCATTTTGCTGTGGAGCATTCATGCTAATCATGACGTCACTGTGCCACCATCATCTGAGTGAGGTTTTGCTTTTTGATTTTGCAAACACTGAATATTAGAATTATTAGGAGAACAGGTGACTGCATGTAAACAAAAATTTCTCGAGTATTCGGGATTAGACACTGTGGTCAGGACTACTGGAGATCAGGTGAATTGAAAATGATGGTCCACCATGTGATCATGAGGTTGAGATTCCACCAGTATGGTGGGTTTATTTTATTTTTTATTTTTTATCAAACTTTCGTTCCCTGGATTTTCTGCATTCTGCGGGGCTCTGGGACAGCATTCAGAGGTACTGAGGATCGTCATATTGACATATGAAGTATGGTGCGGCTACGTGAACAAATATTTTCTGAATATTACGCATCACATGGTGCGAGATATGGGGAGAACAGTCTGGGACAACTATTTGGAGAGGCCAACCAAAAAGGCATTATTCCCACACAGACGCACGCACACGCACGCACGCACACACACGCACACTGGTAAATCACACAATCTCAGAAAACATGACAAAACAAATAAGGTTTTTTCCACCTCCTACACACTCTTCTACATACTCAATCTGTTTTATATATATATATATATATATATATATATATATATATATATATATATATAAATATAAATAGGTGTGCTAATGTGGCAGAGGCTAAAGCTAGCAGGAGCAGCGTAATGTCTCCGTCACTGATAACAGCATTCTTCTATACGAAAATAGATGAGTTCAAGAATGGTATCTGCAGCTGAAAAGCCTAGCGGTGCCTCCGTAACTGATCGGCTTTGAGTAACCCAAGCGTCACGGCCTTGCTTTATAAATATCTCCAGATCAGGTTTCTGATCATTGTGTGTTCTTGCCGGTATAAACCAGGCACCATGTTGCTTAATAACATTCACAGCAGGCACTCTTATGCCTGTTAGTGGTGTGTTACAGAGCTCAGGAGTTCAAGTTGCATGTCGACCTCGATGAAGCATGTAACCGAACATGCACTCGACTAGAGCGGACCGAGAGAGACCGAAGCCGCGATGACGGATGCTGGAATTGACAGCTGGTCGTTTTCTGAGGTGGGACTGCAGCCATGTTTGGAACCATCTGCCTTACCGATGAGGTACCAGGGAGCAGCAGAGGTCACGAGGGGCCAGCACAGTCGTCTCTTGTGACCCTGTGTATCTCATCGTCCTTGTTGTGTCCCTGTATTTAATGTTGCCAGTGGAAACAAACACGGCCAACAGGGTCAGGTTCAAGTCCATCACTGTTTTTGTGTGTGTGAGATGAATATAACCGTAAATACTCGCACGCTGTCATTTACATGAATTTAACATTAGCACTGCAGGAGAAAAAACACAGCTGGACTAATTAAAGATCACCAGGCGCATCGTCCTTTAAACAGTGAGACCCGTTCAACAATAACCTTCATCACACTTTAGGACACGTCTCTGAAACTGAGGGGTGAGGAGAAGAGGGGGGGGGGAGAGAGAGAGAGAGAGAGAGAGAGAGAGAGAGAGAGAGAGAGAGAGAGAGAGAGACCAAAAAGCATCAATAATGAAGGAGAAGTTGCTGCTTCCTAAAATAGATTTTACACATGGTTGAGAAACAGAATATTGTTTGATGTAAAAGAGGAGAAGTGAAAAGGAGGAGAAGTAGAAGAATGAGGTGGAGGCGGAAAATTTGGTGGAGCAAGAGGAGGAGGAAGAGGAAGACAAACGAATTAAAAAAGAAAGAAAAGAACAAGAATAAGAAGGAGGAGGATCTTGAGGAGCATGAAGAGAAACAGGAGGAGGAAGAGAAGCTCAAAATCCAGCTCCTCCTTTTCCTCCGAAACAACATCATTCATTCATGTACTTTCTAAACTACTTAATCTGGATTAGGGTTGATGGGAGGCCGGCGCACATCTCAGCCGACTCGGGGTGATGGTGGAGTACATCCTGAACATCTTGCCAGGCCATCACAGGTCGAACACACACAACCATTCACACTCACACCTAGAGGTTTATAACAGCCAATTAGCCTACTGTACATGTTCAGGAAACTGGGAGGAAACCAAAGTTCCCGGAGGAAACCTCACAAACACAGGGAGAACATCGACACAGAAACTCCACACAAAAACGCCCGAGCCTAGAATCGAACCCAAGACCTTCTGGCTGTTTGGCTGACGTGACCATGACACACCACCATTGTTTATTTATTTATTTATTTATAAAGCCAGTCTGGAGAATCTGAGCTGGTTTTCTATCTGATAAATCCAATGTCTGCTGAAAGAAATAAAACTCCAAGAGCTTTAGTTTCTACTGAACTTGAAAGTTTCCGATTATAATTTATTCAGTTCAGCGTAAACTCTAGACACTAGGCCCTCGATATCCGCGGGGGTTTGGTTCCGGCCCCTCCCACGAATGAAGATAATCCGCGAGTTCTGTACCCGGAAGTAAAACCCCATGTATCGTATTACATGCACGAATGATCAACTAGAAGTAAAATACTATGTATCCATTATATGCACTAAAATATGCTTCTTAAACACATTCTATAGACAGTCTTACTCATTAATACAGTATTAATGTAGTACAATATAGCAATGATTAAGAAAAACTTTAATTTTGTACTGTGATTATTTATTAATAAAATATATAAACATTATATTGCATACTTTCTATCATATATACATACATATATATATATATATATATATATATATATATATATATATACACACACACACACACACACACACACACACACACACACACACTCATGCCTCGGTTTAATGGACTAATGGGGGGGGAAGGGGGGGCCAAACTGGTCCGAAGTACCCGACTGTCCAAAGTTTACGAGTCCATATATTTTAACGATTACATTACGAAAAACTTTTACTTAAGCACACTATGTAATCTGCAAATGTAAATAAATGTACCTATACTCTGTAAATGTACACCATAAGATCAGGGGTCGGGAACCTTTTTGACCAAGAGAGCCAAAAAAAAAAAAAAAAAAAGACATATTTTAAAATCAAATCCTCTGAGATATATATATATATCAGATATCAGGTGTCGGGACATTTTGCTTACTACATCTGGCTTTCAGATAAATCAGGTGGCCTTTCTTAACAGAATAACGAATACATAATTTCACTGTCACTTAAATAAAAATACAAAAAAGCCATCAAGTAAAACAAAAACAGATGAATAAATCTTGCGCATTTAAATCTATACATCTATTTTCAATGCCAGCCACGTCACTGTGGCATGCAGCGGAGAGCCTTTCTGTACTCCAGTATGTTGGCGGGTCTGATCCCTTCAAACTCTAATTTTATTGGATTATAACCACAGATTGCGTATGTTGCTTTTGAGTAAAGAGGTAAATTTCCCTTGTTTTGATCAGCTCATTTCCATGAAGCCAAGCACAGCTGGCAAGCAAACACAAATTGACAGACATGGAAAAACTTCAACCCCCAGACCAGCTGATTGCGAAAACTTGGGACGCGCTTCCTGTCACATAAACACTGCAGCGTGCGAGTCCAATAAAATTAGCGTTTCAAAGTATCAGACCCTCCCGCATACAGAAAGGATTGGCTCTCCGCTTTGCGCCACAGTGACCTGGCATTGAAAATAGATTTAAATGCACGAGATTTCTTCAAGCCAGCCTGGTCATCTTGCAGTCACTTTTGGAAACAACGGCCCGCGTCTGGACGATCCGGACCAGTCGGAAGCTACAGATTTTGTCCGTTGCATCCAAAATCTGTTAAAGTGAAGGCCATAAAACCGAGGCATGAGTGTGTGTGTGTGTGTATATATATATATATATATATATATGTATGTGTATATATATATATATATATATATATATATATATATATATATATACATACATATACACACACACATACATACACACAGTATGTATATGTTTTCATTTTGTATGTATAATATATTATTCAGTTAAGCTCTATGATGCCACTCAAACACCGGCTAAGCATCGTCTCTTCTGAAGAAATAATACTTTCTCCTGAAGAAACGACAGTTTCCTCTGAAGTGCCTGAACTTGAATTAAGTAATCTCATTTATAAACACAAACCGCACCCTCACCTCAATTAAAGCGCGCTTCTTAAGTTCTTCCCCTTTGAATGTGAGGCGTTTGTTGCAGGTGACGCACGGAGCTTTATCTTACACACTTAAAAGATCAGAAGTCCGGATAAGCCGTGCTTCGTCTCACAAGCTCCGTTTTTCACCTGCAACAAATGTGTGAGTTAATTCTCTAGCGCAGAGATAAGCATGCTTGTGTTTATTGAGAGTAGATGAGAATAGTGAATTCAGGTGTGAGCCATGGAGCAGCTCAGCTACGCCCCTCAGCCTGAGCAGGACAGTTCGAGTTCGAGAACACAGCTGTAAAAATCAAAGTCCCCCAAAAAACAGACCATAACACAAAGAACATACAGTAGGCCCTTGACTATTCGCGGTTTTGCAACCACGGCTTGAGTATTCGCTGACTGCCGAGCAACTGGCACGTGATTCAAATTCAGCCAATGGCTTTCACCTGATTGGTTGAGCTGATGTCCCGCCCCTTTTCCCTCATTCCTAAGTTCATGTTTATGCGTGAGATTTTATGTTCTTGTAGCATGTTTAACAAATGATACCAAAAGGATAAACTTTATTACAGTACTCTTCATGTCCTTTTACATTGAACTTGGAGTGACGTCTCCAAGATGGCACTGCCCAGAGGGTAACGTCACGGAGTTCTCAGAGTCAAATTGTTTCTTTGTTCGTTTTAATTTGTTTTATTTGTTGTTTTGTTTGTTTGTCTATGCTCGTCTATGACCGGTCGACTCTACTACAGCTATAAGATCGGAGTATCTTCAGGCGTGTATAACTAAGCACGCTCAACTGGGATTGTTAGCGGACATGCGGCTAGCAGAGCTAATATGCTATGGTAGGCAGCTCAATGCGAGCCGCACCCCAGCGGACAAGAAGCCCAGGCGGGAAGGGGCTGAATGACGACTCCGACGCTTGGGATTGCAGGGGATGAAGGTCGTGTAGCCGGCTGGAGCAATCGCCTCATCGGTTGTACTCTCCTCGAGCCATGTTTCACAGAAACACAGTTCTGTAGATCCCATCTGCGCTGCAATCTGAGCATGAAGCTCGTCCATCTTGTTTCGCAGGGACTGAACATTTTAAGTAGTATGGCCGGAAGTGCTAACCAAGCCTCTGAGAACTCCGCCTGGGCTTAGCCGGTAAAACGATAAACATGCTACACGACAGTACATAAAATCACACACACAAACATTCTAAACATTAACTTAGGTACTGTACTGGAATTGTCTTCCTTTCGGCTTTTTCCCTTTTACTCGGGAGTCGCCACAGCGTATCATCTGATTCGCACGTTTTGATTTGGCAGAGGTTTTTACATCGGATGCCCTTCCTGTCACAACCCTTTTAGCAAGGGACAGAAACACGCTGACGACTTTGCAGCCTACTCTTTACGAAAGTCAGCAATGGTTCGTTTACATGCCTCTCACCATAGACAGTGACAGACATAGCCCGCCTTTGATAACCGATTGAAAAAGACTTTAATACTAGAGTGCTTTCAGATGATTATTCCTCTTCAGGCACTTCAGAGGAAACTGTCGTTTCTTCAGGAGAAACTCTTATTTCTTCAGAAGAAACATCCAACTTCATTACCTTTTCTAGCACTTAGCCAGAGAAGACGCACAGCATTTGAGTGGCATCATACAGCTTAACTGGTAATTAAAATACACTAAAAAAAAAAAAAAAAAAAAAGAGGCTCATTGAAAACTTGTGTGCGAATGAGGGAAAAGGGGCGTTACATCATCTCAACCAATCAGCAGGAAGGAGGACAGCCACTGGCTGAATTTGAGTGACGTGTCAGTTCCTTGGCAGTCCGCAAATACTCAAACCGTGAGTGCAAAACCGTGAATAGTCAAGGGCTTACTGTATTTAAATCATGGAAACGTTTTATGGGATATGAGTCAAATGCCCCATAGACCCCCACACATGATCAATCAGCCCAAATGTTCACTGAGCTTCACTAAGCGCTGATGCAAACAAGTTAGCATGTAGCTAACAAGAAAAACTGATAACAAAGCTTTCATTTAATCCTGTTATACACAGCCCATCGCTGAAAGTGTGTAGAGATGTTACAAAGAGTAATAAAATTTGGAAGGAAATAAAAACGATGGTGTTACCATTTGGTGAATGAGTACACATCACTCGATTCACTAATCCGGTCTGAAACACATAGCAGTAGCATCATCGTAACTCTGAAACAAAAGTCAAAACTCTTACTGTGTATGTAATGAACATTTTATTTATCATTCCAAATATGGACAAACAGGAATGAGGTGTGGCCTAACTTTCGAAGACATCGATTACGTACCTGCAGTTTATGTGAGTGTTAGCAAGATTAGACGCAAAATTTACAGATAATGAAATTTTAACTTGAAGCAGTAACATTTTTAGAGCAGTGGTGGCCTGGTGGTAAAAGGTGCTGGATCACTGATCCTAAGGTTGGGGGTTCGAGTCCCACTCTCCACAAGGTTGTCACTGTCCCCCCAGTGCAGCTAACTGGGTTATCAAAGGCTGGTCATGTCTCTCACTGTCTATGGTGAGAGGTTGATGTAAAAGAACCATTGCTGACTTTGGTCAAGAGTAGCTGCACAGCCATCAGCGTGTTTCTGTCCCTTGCTAAAGGATTGTGTCAGGAAGTGCATCCGACAAAAAAAAACCTATGCCAAATCAAACATGTGAATCATTAGTAAGACTTCCATGAAGATGGAGGCAAATGATTCGCTGTGGTGACCCCTGAAGAGAGCAGCCGAAAAGAAGAAGATGCAGTAACATTTTTGAGGATGACCCAGATCAAATCCTGGTTCTGTCAATTTTTTTAATAATTCTTTAACATGGAGAGATTGGATTTTTTTATCTGGAAGTGTACTATTATTGCAGGCCTAGCTTGGGATGCTGTGTAGGTTCAGTATTTTTCCATCTTGGTGGAGGTTTGTACTCTCCAGGTGCTTATTTTGTTACTAATTCCCATTTGGAAAAGTCTGGGATGATTTTAGACATGTGAAATCATCATTAGCTGTTAGCTTTGCTAACACTTGCTATGCATTAATTTATTCGCCAAGGGTCGCAGGGAGACAGATTCTATCTCAGGAAACTCTAGGCAAAGGTCGGGTACACCCTGTACACCCTTACCAGTCCACCATGGACTGTGGGAGGAAAGCCGGAGTATCTGGAGGAAACATGCATCTAACAGGGTATCTCAACGAATCAGATGTGTTTTGGAGTGGAATTTACACTGATGTTTCCTCCAATCCGTATAGGAATAAAATGACCTCATAACAACGTGGAAAAGACAGAAACACAACACTGCCCGTCCTTGAAGAGGTGAAAGTCACCTTCAAATGCAAAGAAATTGATGGCGGTAAAAATTACATGTCAAAATTCTTCAGTATCAGCTTTTCCTTCTCCTCATTATAAATTACAGCAGCGTCCTGTGCGGATGAAGCGCGACAGCTGAATTTCATCAGGCTGGAGACTGACACAGAGTTTGAAACGGGTTCATTTTCTGCAGAAGATAAATAATGAAGTTTATGAGCCATTCATTCATCTTTAAGCTGAGCTGAGTATGAAGTGGAGCTTGTTCACAGAATATTCTGTTTCCGTCACAAATTCAAAGTTTCCGCACATAAAAGACACATGGACGGTGTTGACATTACACTTTTATTGATAAACAACAATCAACCAAATGGCACATTGATTTGTTTTCTATAACTGCAGCTCATAGAGTAGCGTAGCCACAAATCCCTTACTCACTCGTTTGTTGAACTACTCAATCCTATTACGGTAGCAGGAAGGGCGAGATCTATCTCAGCCAACACTTAGCACAGAAACAGTACACCCTGAGCAGCTCTTGAAACCATCACACAACACCACACACAATCACTCATAGTTGCACAAAGCCTATCTTTGGAGTGTGGAAGGAATCCAGAGCACCCCGAGGAAACCCACATATGCAAAGGGAGAACACGTAAACTCCACACAGAAACACACCCTCATTGAACCCAAGACTCGGTCAAGTCAAGTCAGAACCTTCTTTGCTGTACTAACCACAAAACCACCGTGCTGCTGCCACTGTATCTGTAAGGTTTAGATCAATGCTTCATCCAACTTTATTCTTTCCAGACTAAGCGATCATTCACAATAAGCCGTGCGTTGTTTATGAACCATTTATGGAAGTGAATACAGGGATCCATCGCTACTTTGCTTCAATTAATGCGGCTTCAGTGCATCGTGTTGTTTTTAAAATAAATAAATATTCGTCAAATTAAAAAAATAAAGAAATTAAGGAAGATTAGGTGGAAAAGTTAAGGAAAATGTCACAAAAACAAGGCCAATTATGCAAAAAAAAAAAAAAAAAAAAAAAAAAACCTAAACCAACACAAAACAAAAAACAACCCAAAATCTCCCATCAAAACTGGATACTGTACATTGTTGCATCTGTGTGTCTGCGCAGCCACGCCCCGGAGTCTAGTATCAAGTGTACCTCAGGATAATGTTTAATCATATTCCATACTTGTATTTATGATCTATCTTTCTGTATATTTTATTCCATTTCTATTTCTACTTGTTCTTCAATTTCATTTCACTTTCACTTTCAACCTTGATCAGCTTTGTTGGTATCGCCGGATGTTGGCAAAACGAATGTTCGTAAGTTGGAGAGCTTCCGTATTTATATTTTATTTACATCTTATGTTATTTTTTCAATGTTTGTTATTATAAGCATTTATAGCATTGGATATGTATTTATTGATATTATATACACATATACATGTACGTATAACACCAGTCAAAGGTGTATACGTACATGTATATGTGTATATATACATGTACGTATACACCAGTCAAGGGTGGGGGAGGGGGTGATCCTACTTCGCGGATTTCGATGGTCGCGTGGGGATCTCGGTCCCAATTAACCACAGAAAGTGAGGATCCCTGTATTATACGAATATTAAAAACTCATCAATTTGACAATACCGAAACCGCTTCATCCCCGCACCATGACTTTTTTTTGCTAGACAAAGAGTGAACTTAAAAGCTGCTGATGGAGCAGGACTGATCCACCAGGGAGCAACAGCACGACATAAAATCTGAAAATACTGTTTGGAGAAGAGCTTTAAAAGGCATAAAATGGCTGCTGTACAAGGCATAAAAATATCCCGTTTATTGGAAAGTTTTATGGAATGACTTGCGCATAAAGCTTATGAAATAATGTTCAGCTTGTTTTCATGCATGTTTTAAATCCTGACACTGACGACGGTTTTTGCTCCGGTTCAGACAGGAGATGCTTTCGCATGGGAGGAGCCTCTACATCAGCTTCAAAGTACAGTACTGTACTGTTTTTTATTTCTGAAATAAACCACCTAACGTAAAAATGAGAAGTACAGTACCATCATTTTTGAAATAGCACACCAACTAAAAACTGCATAGCACATGTGCAAACTTGTGTCATTTCTAAACTGATGCACCGATAAAATAAAAATCAGCAAACTACCGCAATTTCTGAAGTACTACGCCCACCCTAAATATACTACATGTGTGCAAACTAGTACAATTTTTTAAATAGCAAAATGTCAACAAAAAAACACTACATTTTTGAAATGACACAAAAATTGACAAAAATGACAAATGTTTTATGTGCAGCTACCATAAATTCTGAAGTAACTTTTATCATAAAAATGCTAAAATTTTCCAAAAAATTACCGTAATTCCTGAAATATCACACCTACTCAAAATATGCAAACACATCAGCAAACTAGTGTAATTTCTGAGCAAACACACAGAGCATTAAAAAAAAAAATGCATGCAACCTACTGTAATTTCTGAAGAAGCAGAATTAACGTAAAAACACTAATAAATGTGCAGCCCACCATAATTTCTAAATTTACACCTACCAAAAAAATAATGAATAATTAACGACTATCATCCACCAGTTGTGAGGCCCAGGACCTATACTGAGCACTAGCCAGTGTATCATCTGTTTTTCTGCACACACTGTCGTGTGTCGTGCCCCCACATTCCCTAGCCCCTAGCCCCCCAGTCTCCCCCCCCCCTTCCCCCGGCATTAATAGTACAATACAAATGGCTTTGCATCGTTATATAATCATAAGATCACAATAAGACAGTGAAAATGCGTATTGAGCTCCGTAGAGTACAGCAACGATGAAGAATAGCATCATGATGGCAGCATGTTGGCTGGCAGTACGAGTGATGACGGCATCGTTAGCGCTCTCACTCCGTCTCCAACTCCCTTTTGTTGTTCAGCTCATTTGTATTTGTGATGAAACTACGTGTTGAAATTAGGAGTAAAACAGTCACCTAAGACACAGTGATGTAAAGGGAAAAGTATTACAAACCCTCATCTCATTCTTTTAACCACGCGATCAAAGCGACGCGTTAAATAAACACATGACCACACAGCGCTATTCTGTTACAAATAAAGAGAATCAAGTGCGAAGTGTGTTTTCTTACAATGATGTGAAACACGTTCAGTACAAAATAATTCATACGAAATCAGAAAATATTCCAGGTGGTTCTCGCTTTATAAAAAAACACAAACAAATGGAAAAAGTAGTGTAACAGCTAATGTAGTTCATCTACCAAAAAAACTAACTTCAATTATCTGTCCTTCCATAAAACTTTATTAACAAGAAAACAGACGAACAAAGTGTCACTCAGCAGGATTGTAAGATGTACATCGTAGGAAAGTTGTGTCGCATCATAGTGCTAGCATTGGCGCTAAGCTCATCATGTCTCAGGTTATATCACTAATCTGACCTCACATTGTCTACAAGGGATAGAACACTCTACACATGCGCGCACACACACACACGCACACACACACGCACACACACACACACACACACAATGTTATGGCTAAAATCTGATATCTTTTCTACATTGGAGAAAATCTTGTAATCGCCGCCGCATGGTGTAACATTACCTGTTCTACTTATAAACGTCTGATTTATTGCCACAGATCCTGACCACGCCCATCACAAAAAAAGCAAACAAACAAACTCTGCTGAGTCGTAGGCACCTACTCAGAAATAATTTTAAAGTAAACAACAGTTCAGTTCTAAGAAAAGAGAGAATTATCTTAAGAACCGTCATTAGCATCTTTCGCCTCTACCTTCACTCACTCAAGCTAGCAGTAGCCGTAAACACTCTATAATCCACCACTACCAATAAAATACCACAAAACATATCGCTAATGCTGTAGCATATGCTGCTGCAAAATCGAATGAACACAAATTCAACAACGCTTAAAAGTGGTTGTGCAACTGATATGCAGTTGCCTGTGGTGTTTTCAAACTAACTTAGCAAAGTATTAGCACGACTCTGTTAGCACCGTACAGTGCGCTCACTTCAGTCTCCAGCGATCTCAGTATGACGGTGTAGCACAACCTTAATAAGAGCAAGGGCTTCCGAAAATAATGGACTCAACAAACTTACAGCCATGAGAAAGTAACGGTCAGGGCAGAAATCTCTCCTAAATCAAAAAGATTCCATCTGCAGTGATACACAGATCACATGACAAAAATACCAAAAGCTGATTGGCTTACAAGGGTAAATAATTTATTTTTGCAGTATTTGTCTCACTCATGGATACAGCTTTATTTGTGACGTTAATATGAATAAGGATGACATAAAACTGGTATGTTACAAATTTGAATCTTCGTTCATTTTCTGTAACCGCTTAATCCTAATTTGGGAGGCTGGGAGGTGGTGCCCATCCCAATCAACTGCGGGCGAGGGCAGAATACACCCTGGACAGCTTGCCAGGCCATCGCAGGGTGGAAACACACTGACGACTATGTAGCTTACTCCTGTCAGAAGTCAGCAATGGTTCTTTTACATGAACCTCACACCATAGACAGTGAGAGACACGGCCGGCCTGTGACAACCCAGTTAACTGCGGGGGGGGGATCAAATCTTGTCTAAGTCCATTTTTTTAAACAGAATATGACTGATGGAAATGGGCAGTGGTGGGCCGATGGTAAGGTGTTGGATTGCCGATCCTAAGCTCGGAGGTTCAAGCCGTACTGTCAGTGGTCGTCATTGCTGTCCCGCCATTGCAGCTCAATCAAAGGCTGCCTATGTGTCTCACTGTCTCTGGTGTGAGGTTCATGTAAAAGAACCATTGCTGACTTTGGACAAGAGTAGGCTACATAGCTGTCAGTGTGTTTCTGCCCTGCGATGGCTTGCCGAGTCCCTCGCCCGGGGTTGGCTGGGATGGGCACCAGCCTCTCTGCGACTGTAACTAGGATCGAGAAAATGAATGAATGACTGATGGGATTTTTCACAATCACTGCAGACATAAACAGGAAACTAGGTGCAGGCAGGGACTAAAATTGTGGGAGGGTGAAGGGAAGAATGGTCACACTACACACACACACACACACACACACAGAAGGATCTTCCAGGGGAAGTCCAGTCATTCTTCCTGTGTTCTCATGTCAAAGGTCAGCTGTTGTTTGCAAAGGTCAACATGGTTACTTAGAGAGAGAGAGAGAGTTTTTTGAGGGTTAAAAACTGCAAGCTCTGATTTGCACCATGCTCTGTTTACATCAGGTGTACAGAGAATACAAACTACACCCTTAATGGTAATGTGTGTGTGTGTGTTCAGGTGAACCACTGTATAATCACTCCGCATGCGTCACCCTCTGCCCTGTAAGTGTTCATTTCACATGATGGATAGATGGATGGATGGATGGATGGATGGATGAATGAATGGCCAGACAATAACAGTAACACCCGCATTTTGCTGCACATCTGTGGGATCGCACGCTCTGTCTTCCTCCGGTGTGGTGATGGTGATGGTGGTGGTGGTGGTGGTGTTTGATGGTGTATCCCTCCCTTCTTCCGGTGGGTTTGGTTTTGGTTGGTCACACTGCAGATGAGCTGAGCTCGCGCTTTGTCGCTCGTCTCTATATCCCCTGCCCGCCCCTCCCCCCAACATCAGCAGCACCAGCACCACCGGGTTTCACCTGCTCGCAGTTGACTAGCGTGCGCGCACTGATTTCACCTTCAAAGCAAGGGCATCTGTGACTCTGCGCCGCGTGCGCACTGCGTGGATGACGCGCATGGTCGTGAAGGGCTGCGAACGCGCGCTCGTGTGGCTGGCTGGCGTGCGCGCGCGAATGTTGACACGATCGCGTGTGTCTGTGTTTGCATTGTGCGTGTATATACTGCGGATCTATGTGAAGCGTTCGTGCGTGAATGCACGTGCACGCGTGTAAGCAGTGACTGCATGCAGTAGCCCCCCCCCAATCCTCCTCCTCCTCCTCCTCCCGCCGCCGCTTTGATCTCACCTGAAGTCGCTGTACGGATGGATGATCCAGTAGCCGGCGGTCTGCACGCGCTCCTGCTCCTTCTCCACGGCTTTCTGGCTGCCGAACATCCGCAGCGAGAACTTATTGACTCCGGGCTGCAGCATCGCGCCAATCTGTCGCTGCATGAAGCTGTACTGCAGCTGGCGGCTCTCGGACTCGTCACACAGCCCCACCGCAGCCTCCTCCCGGTCCCGGTCATTCCTCGCGCTCACCGAGTTCCCGTGCTCTTTGGACGCGCTGGGACTCGCACCTCCACCTCCACCTCCACCGCTTTTCTTCCCCGAGTCTCGCCTCTGCACCGAATTCCCCGCGTCCGCTCGTTCGTCCCTCGAGCTCGTCTTGTCCTCCATGACGTCTCAAACCGTGTGTGTGTGTGTGTGTGTGTGTGTGTGTGCGCGCGCGCGCACGCGGGCTGATAAGTTTCTTGCTGAGTTTGATGCAGTCACGGTGAGGAGGAGCGCGCGCGGTCAGGAGCCCCGCCGGAAGCTCCCTCTCGGTTCATTTGATGCGCTTCGGCTCGCGCGGCTCCTTTTGCCGATCGGGCAGCGCGCGCACTGACACGCCGTACTGCTGAAACCGGGCAGAGGAAGGAGAGCGCGCGCTCTCCCCCCTCCCCCTTTCTCTCACACCCCCCCTCCCCCTCCCTCTCCCTCCCATGTGTGGCGCCCTCTAACGGAAGTCACGTCATTATTTCAATTTGCATGCAATGATAAATCCATAACAAGGAAAAATAAACACTTGGACTGAATTCAGAGCCGTGGAAAAACATTCTAGAATGGCTCAGGTGAATTTTAGTGGAATGCAAAATATAAATATAAATTGTGCATGAAGAAATATAGTACTGTACAACAAATTTGGGCAATAAATCAAATTATAAAATAAAATCTAATTCATTTTGTTGAAAATGAAACAAACGTTGTTTTATTATAATTTAGAAAATAAATTTTAACTTGTTTTGCTTAAACATTGATTCATTTTCTGAACTGCTGAATTAAGGTCACGAGAATGCCAGTGCCCATCTCGGCTGACTCTGGTCGAGGTCAGAGTACACCCTGGAGAGCTCTCCAGACCATCGCAGGGCAAGAAACACACTGATGGCTATGCAGCTCCTCTTTATGAAAGTCAACAATGGCTCTTTTACGTGAACCTCGCACCATAGACAGTGAGAGACATGGGTGGCCTTTGATAACCCAGTCAGTGCACTGAGGGGACAGCAGTGACAACCCATTGATAGTGGGGTTTGAACCCCTGACCTTGGGATCGTAACCCAGCTCCTAACCTGTCCCTATTTTAAATAATATAGAAGGTTGCATTCTAAAATGAATATAGTTTCTGTGAAAGTATTACGATTTAAAATCGATTTGTTTATTTTGGATGTGCAGTCGTGTAATGGTTAGCATGTCTGCCTAACGGCAAGAAGGTCCTGGGTTCAAGTCCTGGGTTTGGTGAGGGTGTTTCTGTGTGGAGTTTGTGTGTTCTCCCTGTGCTCACATGGGTTTCCTCCCCTGGTCAAAAGACTTACAGATCAGGCTGATTGGCTGTTCCAAATGATCTGTTATTGTCAGTGAGTGTGAACGATTGTGTGTTTTTCTGTTGGCTCTGGTGAGCTGTTCAGGGTGTATCATGGCTTTAACCCGAGTCGGCTGACATAGGCTCAGTCCTTGCACAGGGGTCTTAGCAAAATGTGGGTCTAACAGGGATTCGAAGCCACAACCTCCAGCATCTTAATGACCACACCATGATATATTAAATGTAATAATAAGTAGAATATAAATGATTAAATAATGAGTTTGTTTGATTGAAATGCCGACGTACGTGCTGTATAGTAATGGGTGTCGGTTGTAGCACCGGCATATTTAAGACAGAAGTGAATTAGTGGCAGCGTAATCGGATTATGCGAGAGATAATAATCTCCAGCTCACACATTGGGTTCTTCATGTTCTGGAAAGTGATCGACTTAATGACGCATACATTTTCTGTATATACAGCGGTGAAATCAAAAGGCTTAGGCATGATGATCAGAGCTTTGTTTTAAAACACTTTAAGATACACCCGGAACAGGTCACCCATCCATCGCAGGGCCAACACTCCCAACCAGGCTCACCTGGGGCAATTTGGAACAGCCAGTCTGTTTAATGTTCATGCCGTTGGACTTCAGTCAAATACAGGAAGAACATGGGAACGCCACAGAAATGCCTTCATTGAGTCTGGGACTTGAACCCAGGGCCTTCTTGCAATGACATGGATGTGCAAACAACTACGCCACCCTGATACCTTTGATCTTCTCCACCTGTCATGATTGCTCATCGCATTCAGTGTTCCCAACCTCAATCAGATTTCTTCCATCGGTTATCTGTTCTGCATGTCTGTCAGGGTCATGGCAGAGCTAGAGCCAATCCCAGCTGACTTTAGATAAGAGGCGGGGTTACACCCTGAACAGGTTCACACCTACCAAGACATTCACACCTAGGATACCTAGGTGACACCAAGTGCAGATTCCAAATCCGAGTCCTGTCTTCACCACTGTGGTCTCTGGGTTGCGTATTTGAGAGCTACATCTCTTTCTGATTGTTATAAAGCTGCTTTGTGACGTCTAAGATTAAATCAGTCCCAGAAAACAGCTTCATGGTACAGGGGATGTTCCTCATAAGCTGAAGCGGGCTTTATCTCGATCAAGGTCACGGCACATCCAGGAACATCGCATCACAGGGCTCCGTGCAGACTCACTCTCATCCCCAGGAACTATCTGTCTTCACCAGATCACTTAACAGGTCACTGGGGGGGGAAGGAGGGAGCTGGAGAACCTGGTATAAACTTATACATGTGATCACGAGGAGGCTGGAGTCTTTCTCAGCCGTCTCTGGGCGAGAGTGGAGTACACCCCAAACAGAACACACGTAACCATTCAAGCTCACACTCACACCTCGGCGCAATCTGAAACAGCCAGTTAGCCTAACGTGCATGTCTTTCAACTGTGACAGGAAACCAGAGGACCCCAGAGGAAACCCATGTGAGCATGGGAAGAACATGAAAAGTCCTCACAGAAGTGGCCTCACCTAACCCAGAACTCAAAATTAGGACCTACTCGCTGTGAGGTGGACGTGCGCCACAATATCACCCTGCAACAAAATCATTCATTCATTCATTCATTCATTCTCTAAGCTGATGAATTCTTAATTTGGGTCACGGGGAGGCTGGCCCCCATCTCAGCCGACTCCGGATGATGGACAGCTCACCAGACCATCACACAGCTGACACACAAGCAACCATTCACATTCACAACTACGGATTATTTGGAACAGCCAATCAGCCTACTGTGCATTCGTTGGGGGGGGGACTACTGGGAGAACATGCAAACTCCAAATAGAAACGCCTTCGCCCAGCCTGTGAATTGAACATGGGACTTTCTTGCCATGAGGCAGCTGTGGTAATAGTGATATTTTGCATTTAATTTTTAAGTGGGATCATGTACAACAATCTGACCATTACCATAAAATAAACTCTGTCGGGGTGATTCGAGACCCACTGCGAGGTTTATGCTGCGATAACGATCACCATAACGTCATTATTAATTACATCATCACTAATATGTTGGAATGATGAAGCGGCGTCACGGCCACCGACCTGAGCAAAGGTATGTTGAGGGTTTTATTTATGCACACACTTAAAGTCTTCAAGAGAAAACACACATAAATGTCTACTTTTGCCCTGGAAAACCATTTCCTAGCCGACCCAACGGGTGGTGGATGATAGGATGGCTCCTTGTGTGAAGCAGCCGGAGCCCATGATCAAAGTCACATGTTGTAGGAGCATGAAGGTGGTGGTGTGCCAACAGTGGCCAATGAGGAGAAGCGGTGGTACCGATTACCTACTGATGAAATCCACACCAGTCCACCTGCTCCCTGTATCATGTGTGTGTGTGTGTGTGTGTGTGTGTGTGTGTGTGTGTGTGTGTGTGTGATCCCCTGGATGTCTTCAGCTCTTCACAATCTTTACCCTCTTTTGTAAATCTGAATTCCTCTTTTACGAGATTAGAAATGGAGGCAATACCGCGACATCCATATTAGCTGCATGCCGTCGCTTTTTACTGCGTCCAATTTACTCATCTCGCTTCTGCAGTAAAGAGCCACATCTGAACATAAAGAGGTAAAAAAAGTGAGTTGGGCAGCATACCATCTCAGTCATATTAAGGGGTAGAACTTTCAGCCGGACCCAGGAACTGCAGGAGATGATGAACAGGTAAGGTTTATCAACTCGCTGGTGACACCGAAGTAAATAAACAGAAACAAACACTGGAGATGCCGAAGAAAAGAACAAGAGCAAAAACTGGGGACACCGAAGTAAATAAACAGCAGCAAACACTGGAGACTGTGGCTGGGAAAGCTGGCGAGCCACAGGGCAAAGACCAGGAGCCAGGAGAGAACACAAGGTAGTGACCGAGTGAGACGAAACAATCTTCTGGCGGCAAGGTGAAGGTGCAGCTGGTCTTTATTATAGTGAGTTGATTGAGGAGTTGGATCAGGTGTGCGCTGCTGCACTCAGCCAGACGTAGGTCAGCCACAACCCGCAGCCACAGTCTGCACTGCTGGGGAGAAAACAGGATTAGAACAAAACCAAGGAACCACAGAACAATCAAAATAAAAGCCCGCAAAACACAAACCATAACAAGCCGACTCTGGGCCAGGGCAGAGTACACCCGGGACAGCTTGCCAGGCTATCGCAGAGCAGAAACACGCTGACGGCTATGCAGCCTACTCTTGACACACATGTCAGCAATGGTTCTTTACTACACGAACACTGTCATTACTACGTTAAGAGTGATTACTCCATCAATACAGTTATTACCACATCAACACCATCATTATTACGTTAATAGCATGAACACCGTCATTAGTAGGTCAACATCATTGTTACCATGTAAACGCCATTGTTGCAAAGTCAGCAGTGATTAGAACGTCAGTGTAGTTATTAGTATGTCTACAGTCAATACCATGAGAACACTGTTGTTACGCCGCCAACAATGCGGTTATTATGCCAACACAATCATTACTACATGGACATCAGTGTTGCAAATCAACACCGTCATTACTACATCAACATCATTGTTACTATGTGAACACCGTTGTTACTATGTCAACTCCTTCATCAAGATATCAACACCATCACGACCATGTCGAGGGTCGTTACTGCATCGATGCAGTGCTTACCATCTCAACACCGTCATTACATTGAGAACAACAGCGTTACAATGCCAACACTGTCATTGCTATGCTTGTTAATTTCCGACAGTGTCTTTGATTCCACTGTGTCGTCAATTCATTTTTTATAACGTCCAAAGTCTGACCACGTCCTTCTCCTCCACGTCCATGGAGACCCCACCACATTCATTCATTTTCTGAAGCACTTACTCCTAATTAGGGTTGTAGGCAGGCATCTCGGCCGACTCTGGGCAAAGGGAGAGTACACTCTGGAGAGCTCGCCAGGCCATCACAGGGCAGAAACATGCTGATGGCTATGCAACTCCTGTTTACCAAAGTCAGTGATGGTTCTTTTATATGAACCTCCCAACACAGACAGTGAGAGACATGGCCGGAGTTTGTTTCTAAACATCACTTAATGCTGCAAATCTTCCAAGCTTTTGATGAAATGATGCATGAACCTGACGTCTGAATATCGCTCACATCACCTGGCATATCCCACGGCATGACATTAGAGTCCCATAAGGGCAATGTCTCAGGCATTATATAAACCGTGTTATCATAAATGAAGCAGATGTCCTTTTATTTCTGTTTTTATTCCAGGATGGATTAGTTCGTCTGCCAACTGTTCCTCAGTTGTGTAACTTGGGTTTTATGGAAGGGAACATTGGACACAAAGCCATAAGCCAAGGATACACGACTCCTTTATTTTATTATTTATTTTTTATCCTCGCATCACGTGTGAGCTGAAAGGAAAAACCAAGGACGTGAAGACGTTGGTGACCCCAGAACAGGTTCATCATGAGTCCATGAAGAACGTGTTTTATTGATTGATAGAATTATTGATTGATTTCATCCTCCTTCTAGCAAAGACGACCAAACTGTAAATATTACGCAAAAATATTTTAATTAATAAATAAAATTAAGAAAAATATTCTATATTCTACAATACCCCTCTTTTTATTTCCATTCTCTCCCTTATATATATGACATTATATATATATATATATATATATATATATATATATATATATATATATATATATATATATATATATAAAACACACACACACACACACACACACACACACATATATATATATATTGTATATACAGTGTTTTGCAAAAGTTTTTGCCTCTTGCTGATTTTTTACTTTTTTTGCACCTTTGTCAAACTTAACGTTTTCAGATCATCAAACAAATGTAAACATGACACAAAGATAACCCAAGTATTCAAAACACGCAGTTTTCCTGTTGTGATTGTATTTGTTAAGAGAAAAATCTTATTCAAACCTACATGAACCTCTGTGAAAAAGTAATTGCGCCCTTGTTAAAAGGTGAGGTAATTGTGATTAATCTTATTATTGGGGGAAACTGAGTCCATTTCATGTCCACACCCAGGCCTGATTGCTGCTAGACATTTCCAAGCAGGAGATCCTGAACATAAAACCTGTCTGACAAGGTGAGGTGGGCCATACTGAGCACACATCATCATACTGCGATCCAGTGAGCTTCAAGACCAAACAAGAAAGAAGATTATAGAGATGTCTAAGTCTGGGAAAGGATACAAAGTCATTGGTAAATCTTTGGGACTCCAGGGGACCACTGTCAGAGTCATTATCCATAAATGGGGAATGCATGGAACAGTGGGGACCCTTCACATGAGTGGCCGACCTACCAAAATTACTCCAAGAGCTCAGCGCAGACTAACCAGAGAAGTCACAAAGGATCCAAAAACCACTTCTGAACAACTACAAGCCTCACTTGCCTCAGTTAATGTCAATGTTCATAACTCCACTATCAGAAAGACACCAGGCAAAAATGGCATCCATGGAAGAGTTCCGAAAGCCACTGTTGACAAAAAAGAATATCAAGGCACGACTCACTTTTCTCAAGAATCATCTTGATCATCCCCAAAACTTTTGAGAAAATGTCCTCTGGACTGATGAAACTAAAGTTGAACTTTTTGGGAGAAATGCATCCCGTAACATCTGACGCAAAAGGAACAGTGCATTTGATAAAAAGAACATTGTGCCTCCAGTGAAACATGGTGGTGGAAGTGTGATGATCTGGGCCTGCTTTACTGCTTCAGGACCAGGGCGACTTGTCACGATTGATGGACCCATGAATTCTGCTCACTACCAAGAAATCCTGGCAAAGAATGTTCATCCATCAGTTCGAGACCTCAGGCTGAAGCGGTTCTGCAGCAAGACACTGATCCGAAGCACACCAGCAGGTCCACTTCTGAATGGCTAAAAAGAACAAAATGAGGGTTTTGGAGTGGCCTACTCAAAGTCCCGACCTGAACCCTATTGAGATGCTGTGGCATGACCTTAAAAAGACTGTTCATGCCCAAAAACCATCCAATCTGGTTGATCTTAAACAATTCTGCAGAGAAGAGTGGGCCAAAATCCTATCACAGCCATGTGAAAGACTCATCGCCTCTTATCACAAACGCTTGACTGCAAGTATTGCTGCAAAAGGTGGTTCAACCGGCTATGAGGTTTCGGGGGCAATTACTTATTCACACGGCCCTTGTAGGTTCAGATGAATTCTTTTCCCCCTTAATAGATGCAGTTGGAACTGAAAACTGCATTTTGTGTTTGTGTTTTATCTTTATATAATATTTCGGTTTGCTTGATCTGAAATGGATGACGGTGACAAATGTGCAAAAAAAATGTCAAAAATTGGTCAGGGGGAAAAAAACGTTTATACAGCACTGTATATATTCAGTGTTTCAGTAATTCATTCGCCGAACCGTTTCATTACGCACCGATCCAAGCAGACTCTGAGTGAAGGCAGGATACATCCTGAACAGCTTGCCAGACCATTGCAGGGCCATCACACATACAGCTATTCACACTCACACTAAGCTTACTGTGCATGTCTTTGGACTGTTGGAAGAAAACACAGTATCTGTAGGAAACCCATGCAGCCCAGGACATCCATGCTTCCAGCCAGCCATGCCGCTACACCACCGCATCGCCTGTATCCATAAATATGTTCATTCTAAGAACAAATCAAAAACATAAGGAAACACACAACAAATAACCTAACATGGTTTCCAGTAGCACAGTAGCAGGAAAAACTTCTTCCTGTTTAGGCCACACCCACTCCATGACCAAACTTGGATACCGATATGGATGGTTAAAGCACAAAGATATAGATGTGGTGGCCTTCGCTCATATCACTCTAATAAATAAACAATCTTTCATCACACAGGAAAACCTCATCGTACATCAACTTCCAGTCTTCGTACTTCCTCGAAAATATCATTGTGATGTCAGTTGGAATATTTGTTGGAGCGGAACACGCCAATATTTAATTTCAAACATTATATAATTCCATCTTTTGATTGTTAATTAATTAAAGATTTTTTTTTTTATTCTTTAGTTAGGGGATACGTAAATACAGAATTTTTTCTGCCATCAGTACACAAATGTGCTTCAGCATTCCATCTTCAGTACAATCTTCTGTTTGTCTGTGACACTGGGGCCTGGGAGATGAGATCACTTTATGGTTACGGAGGAGAAGCTCAGTATGAAATATTCCATTGCTGTTCTGGGTACGGTCTTCTTATTCTTCTTTTCCTTTTGGCTGTTCCCTTCAGGGGTCACCACAGCAAATCATCTGTCTCCATCTCACCCTGTCCTCTGCACCAACGACCTTCATGTCTTCCTTCACCACATCCATGAATCTTCTCTTTGGTCTTCCTCTAGACCTTCTGCCTGGTAGTTCCAACCTCAGCATCCTACTACCAAGTAACTCACTATCCCTCCTCTGTACATGTCCAAACCATCTCAATCTAGCCTCTCTGACTTTGTCTCCAAAACCTCTTACATGGGCTGTCCCTCTGATGCACTCATTCCTGATCCTATCCATCCTCGTTACTCCCAAAGAGAACCTCAACATTTTCATCTCTGCTACCTCCAGCTCTGCCTCCTGTCTTTTCCTCAGGGCCACTGTCTCTAAACCATACAACATCGCTGGCCTCATCACCGTCTTGTACACTTTTCCTTTCATTCTTGCCGATACCTTCCTATCACACATCACACCCGACACTTTTCTCCAACCATTCCAACCTGCCTGCACACGCTTCTTCACCTCTTTTCCACACTCTCCATTGCTCTGGATTGTTGAGCGTAAGTACTTAAAATCCTCCACCTTCCTTATCTCTGCTCCCTGTAACCTCACCGTTCCTCTTGGGTCCTTGTTGTTCACACACATGTATTCTGTCTTACCGTTCTGGGTACAGTAACACCACAAATCGAGTCCACGCAAAATAAAAGCATCGTCTTTCTGCAATGTCACTGAAAGCGTTAATCAACTTTTGATATTTTTACTCAAAATATCATAAAAACACACACGCGCACACACACACACACATACACACACACACACTCTCTCACACACTCACGCACACGCACACACACACGTGCACACGCACGCGCACACGCACACGCACACAGTATTGTTACGGCATTGGCTGCAGCACGTTTGGTCTGCCGATACCTTTCTGCTGCTGCAGGAGTCCCATAGGCCAGTAACACCCAATAGGCCTCCTTTTTCAGCTGGCCAGCCCCATCATCACAGGTGTCCATCACCGGGTTCGGGAGTTACTGCCACGACAAGCACCGACGACCTTCCGGCCGCAGATATGGGCTGCCGCCTCAGCAATGGAGGCACGAAACATGGCTTATTCAGATTCCATGTCACCCGCCTCCTCCGGGACGTGGTTGTAGCTCCGCCGGAGGTGGGAGTTAATGGCAATTCCACCGAATGTTCACAGCAGACCGTAATTACATGCTTGGGCCTGCCAGGTCTGTTAGGCAGTCTCCCACACCATCGAAGCCAGCACACCACCAGGTGTTGATCGGTTGACAGCTCGGCTCGCCTCTTCATCCGAGTGTCCAGAACATGTCCGGTGACATGACTACAAAGCCGATCATCGAACTGCGACCTAGGGTGTCCTGGTGTCCTGGTCCTATGTTCGAACATGGTATTTGTGATAGACAAACTGTGATGAGCACAGAAGTCCAACAACGAAACACCATTCGGGTTCAGACTGGAGAGGCCGTACCTACCGATCACACCCTTCCAGGTCACACTATCGTTGCCCACCTGGGCGTTGAAATCTCCCAAGGGAGCGTTCTCCAACACACCCCTAAAGACTCCAAGAATTGTGGGTACTCTGAACTGTCATTTGGTGCATAAGCACAAATAACACTCAGGACCCGTCCCCCCACCCGAAGGCGGTGGGAAGCTACCCTTTCGTCAACTGGGGAGAACCCCAACGTTTGGGCATCAAGACAGGAGGCAACAAGGATGCCTACACCGGCTCGCACCTCTCTCCATGAGCAACTCCAGAACAGAATAAGGTCCAGCCTCTCTTGAGATGGGTGGTTCCAGAGCCCAAGCTATGCGTTGAGGTGAGCCCGACTATATCTAGTCAATATCTCTCCACCTCACACACCAGCTCAGGCTCCTTTCCCACCAGAGAGGTGACATTCCATGTCCCAAGAGTCAGAGTCAGTAACCGGGGATCAGTCCGACAGAACCCATGCCTTCGGCTGCCACCCAACTTACATTGCACCCGACCCCAAAAGCCACTCACACAGATGGTGTGTCCATGGCAGGGCGGAGCCATGTCTCCTTTTAGGGCTGGGCCCGGCTGGGCTCCTGTACATGTTCATGGATAATTAATTTATTCTTTATTCTTTTATAGGTTTAAATTTCACTTAGAGAAAGAATGGTGGACTGAGATTGAGACAGAGAAATAAAGAAGGAAAAAGGGACTCAAAGAAAAATAGAAAGAGAGTGAGATAGAATGAGAGAGAGAGAGAGAGAGAGATAGACAGACACAAAACCAGCAAGAGAGGGAAAATAGAGCGAGAGAGAAACAGTCAAAAAGAAACATTAATTCACTCATTCATTCATTTTCTAAACTGCTTAATC
>CM045735.1:62817248-62839748 GCA_024760905.1 Plotosus lineatus | reverse complement strand
ACCCGAATTAGGATTAAGTGATTTAGAAAATGAATGAATGTATGATATAAATATACAGAAATTTCACTTTCACTCATTTGTCAAACACTTACTTCATCTTGCGGCGACGCCATTGCAGCCCGTGTAATGCATCGGATTTTTTTCTCACTCTTTTGTTATTTATATCTGATCGGATCTGTGACTCGCTTTGGACCTTCTTCCTTCAGTCCTCAGTTAAATTTTTCAGCTCTGCATTCTGACCTTTGTAAGACAATAGCATTCATTACTTTTCAGTGCGGTGGAATTATTTATTTATCTTTACACTTATCTTCAGTCTGTAGGAAACAACGATCTGCTGAACTCCCATTTCATTCCTCAGCACACCAATAATCCCATGTTGTTTCATTTTATTTCATATTACAGTATTGCTGTTTAATTGTCCGTGCAAATCACAACCAACACTTCATAATAATAATAATAATAATAATAATAATAATAATAATAATAATTAGTAGTAGTAGTAGTATTGTAATTTTTTTTATTAATAGTCGTGATTTATTTTAAAACAACTCGTGTATTTTTCATTTTTTCTCGTCTGATCGAATCACGAGCATCAGTATGACGTGAGGCTTCAGGCCAATTATCAGTGAGATCAACTTCAGAGATACGTTTCAGTCCAAAACAGGATTCAAAAGTCGGTGAAATATTTATGATGTGACGTGGAGGTTCTAATCTTTTCTCTCTGAACTGACACCTGATATTCAACCTGGTGACAAGTTCAAGTGCAATTCTTAAGTAACGTGGCACTGACGAGTTCCTTCAGTTCTACTGATCTTAGAAGCCAACAATTTATATACAGGAGTGTGCAAGTTTTATGCCGATGCACAGGAACAGTGTACGACAAAGATGCCTCATGTTTACGTATAATGACATTAAATTAAAGATTTCTACATATAAATACAGGACTATAAAGCTGAGTAAACAGTAATAAATGAAAGTAATTCAATAGTTGGTGTATTCACTTTTTGTTTAAAAATAAAGTGTTTTTTTTCTACTAACTTGCTAATATAAAAATATTAAATAAAAAATGTAGCAAAGTTTATACAACAAAAAAGGTGTCTAAAACCTTTGCATGGTGATGTATATATGAATTTTATATGGTATATATTTAAATGACACTCATAAATACAGCAGTTTTTCTCTTTTTTTATACGAGCAATAATATTAGCTTTTAAATATAAACGTAGCGTGAGTTTATAAAAACTTCTAAATACTGCAGTTTGTTTGTGTGCAGAATTCCTGAATAGATTGGGATGAATATTTTTCTAGGGAAAGGTGTGATACAATTCATGAACACACTTTGGGATCGGGTTTGACAGAATCCAGGGTTTATCGATTCTCTTTGATAAGCGGCAAAATGTTCATCAGACTCCCAGTGGGGGAGACATTTCATTCAAACTACACCAAGCTATAATCTCCGCTGAGATGGGTACCAGCCTCCCTGTAACCCGGATTTGGATTTATGGCTTGAAAAGTGAATGAATGAATGAAAGAATGTGAGAGAAATTTAAGTTAAAGTTTTTAAATGATTCTTTATCACTGTCAAATTGGACAATTTTTAACATTTCGGTTCACTGAGGTTTTCTACGCTTGGTTGAGGTTATCGTTCTATAGTTGATATTTATTGCTTATTAACTTTTCCCTCTCAGTTTTGTTTTTACAAACAGGGATCTCTTTGCTCCCATAATCACAAACAATAAAGTTAGATAACTAGTTAAATAGATAAATAGATAGATAGATATCCTAACTGAAAATTTTTGTTAATACAGCTTTCATTTTTTTATATCAAAAATAAATACCCAACAGGAAGTAAGATAAAGAATGTAAAGAAATATCAAAAATAAACACCCAGCCTTTTCTTAGACAAACGAATTATTTTTGAACACCTCACATCTCTGAAAACATGCAAACTCCACACAGAAACCATGTGACCTCTGTGACCTCTTAACCATGTGACCTCTGTGACGCCCTTCAAAAGCCCCAAAGCTTTTGCTCCAGTCAGACGAATAAACTGGAATCTTTTGGTAAAAACAGAGACTGCGTGGCTAGCATGTTTGACAGATACATCGTTATCTTTCAGGGAAAAGGTGCAACACAGGGCATTTTTCCTGATTCGGCTGTCCTGCGGCGCTCGGTGAGTTCGGGGATTATAAAGATGGGACAATAATGACTCACATGAATCTCTGTCAGTGTGACCACCACGACTGACTCCAAAGAATCCTGCCTCACAAGTAAACGCTAATTCTCATACAGCGACACACTAATGCTAAAGGACAGAGTCAGATGGGGAAAATGCCAGACCCTCTCTCTCCCTCTCCCTCGCTCTCTCTCTCTCTCTCTCTCTCTCCCTCTCTCTCTCTCTGTCTCTTTCATTCTCACACACACTCTCCCACACACTGATCACACTTGACATAATAGGAGCTCATCAGTATTTATTCCATTAGTCCAGTGCGATGATGGCCGGGAGGCCATTTAACTGTGCGTTCGGTGGAGGCGGAGTTTGATGATGTGACGGAGGACCTGCGGTGTAGCGAGCCGTACTGCATTCACCAAACATGATTGTAATTGTCTGCAGTTATGGGCAGTGGTGGCTTAATGATTAAGGGAATGAGCTGCTAATCTGAAGGTCCCCACTATCACCACTGTTGGGCCCTTGAGCAAGGCCCTTAACCCTCAATTGCTCAGTTGTATAAAAAATGATAATTGTCAGTTGCTCTGGATATGTGCATCTGCCAAATGCTATAAACATAAATAAATAAATGTAGTTATTTGTCGGTAATTGTTTGCGGGAATAGATGGATTCCTCTTTGGGATTCACGATCACACCGGCGACTCCAAACTGTTCGGACAGGCCTTCAGGCTGGATTTGTTTTCTTCCAGAGGGAAGTGCATATACTGGGCAGTGGTGGCCTGGTCTGGGGATAAAGTGCTGGATTAATGATCCCAAGGTTGGGGGTTCGAGCTTCACTATCAACAGGTTGTCACTGTCGTGTGCAAACCCCAAAAGTTCAGAAAAGTTCAGAAAAGGAAGTGCATATCACTAGGTTAGAGATTCAGTTCCGGGAAATCAGATTTAAGTCTTGGATTCATACTTTTATTAACCAAACCGTTTAATCCTTCTGGGGTGTGAAGGCCAAAACCTATCTCAGGCAACTCTGGGCGAGGGTGGGGTACACCTTGAGCACCTCGCAAGTCCATTGCAGAGCAACACACACACACACACACACACACACACACACACACATACACACACACACTCATTCATTCACAAATAATCACACCAGGGTTGATTGGGAACAGTCAATTAGCCTCCTGTGCATGTTTTTGGACTGTGGGAGGAAACCAGCGTTCCCAGAGGAAACCCATGTAAGTGCTGGGAGAACATGCATACTCAACACAGTAATGCCCTTGTCAAGTCTGGGACTCGAACCCAGAACCTTCTTGGCATTAGGTGGATGTGCAAACCAGTACTCCACTGTACAAACCTTTTTATCGCGACTTTCATTCACGTTCGATCTGCTTCCTGCTTGACCAGGAGGGTTTACATTTCATGCTCTGAGGTCAGAATGTCCTCCAAGCTCACCCAATATTTCCGTTCTCCCCCAAACTAAATCTGTGATGTTCCTCATGTTCCTTCATGGCCTAGTCCACACTTGTCTAACCTCTTTCTCTCTCACCTGACAGATCTTATTCCCTGAGGGAAATGCACACCTGACATCTTTCTCATTATATAACTCTGACAAGCTCCTTATCAGATGTCCCCTCTGTCCACTCCTCTCTCCATGAGGTCTGACAGATACAAGACTCTCTCTCTCTCTCTCTCTCTCTCTCTCTCTCTCTCTCTCGCTCTGCAATGCAGGACAGAAAATAGAAAGGATTGATGAATGGACCGATGGTTGGATGGTTGGATGGAGAGATGGAATGAGAGATGATATTCACCTTCATATCTTTGCCACAGGACGTTGGTCTCCTGCAGTGTAAGAAAATTGCAAAATGACCTCTCGTTCCAGCTCTGCTCTCTGCGTCGGCGTCATTCACATCCCGTGTTAACACCCTGCATCCTGAGTCATCAGCCCCTACGTGGTTAGCGCTGAGTACGAGTGTGCGCGCGGTTCGATGCATCTTGTTGGGATGTGATCACGGCAGCTACATCAGGAAGTGGTCTGAGATCCAGATGACCACATGACACTTATAGTTTGAACGCCTTTGTGACTTCGGACTGCTCTGAAGAACAGATCGCACCGTTGTCTGAGTCAAAGCCTCTGTTGTTAGTGTAGGACTGGAACCAAAAAGCTTCCTGATGCTACGCTAATGATCTCATTGTATAGGAACAGTACTCTGGGTTCCTTCCACAGCCTAAAGACGTGCACAATAGACTAACTGGTGGCTCCAAATTGCCCCTAGGTGTGTGTGTGTGTGTGTGTGTGTGTGTGTGTGTGTGTGTGTGTGTGTTGGCCCTGAGATGGCCCAGAAAGCTGTTCAGGGTGTACCCCATTTTCGCCCAGACCCAGCTGAGATAATTGTCCCTCCATCCATAATAGAATTAATTTTAATGAATAACTAAGGCTATAATGATGACAGTGCAGTATTTGAGTTATATGTTGATAATGCCATAAATATCTATGTGTACATGTATTCTGCTTTTAACCTGAAAAGGGGTGTGGCCTAAACCAGGACTTTCTCAAGGTACATCACAGAAATTCAGTAACACTAGCATGTCTTTACTCATCTGTTCCTACAATATACCGGTGAATCTGTTTTTTGTTTCTGGGATACTTTTGGATCTGGATTCATTCCTGATTACAGAACCTGAGTGTAATCACACACACACACACACACACACACACACACACACCATGGATTTAAATGAGTCTGCAAATGTTTTCACATTAGAAGCGATAATGACTTCCTTTGTGTGTTTAAGACACTGATTACACATTCAATTTCACATTACAGCACCAACTGCACCACACATTCAACTTAGAAACAGGAAGTGACATAAACTCACAGGTGGTGTGTTGCTTGTGTTAGGGGTACGCTTTGTGTGTAGCACCCAACACTCCACTGAAACACAAACACACTACCTGTACAAGCGCCTGAAACATACAGCTGAATTCTTATGGTGCAAAACACACACACACACACACACACACACACACACACACACACACACACACACACACACGCAAATATTACATAATAAATTGTTAAACTGTATTAGAAACTCTACTTGTGTCGATTTCCTCAGGGTACTCTGGTTTTCTCCAACAGTTTCTTCTCTCTCTCTCTTTCTGTTTATGGATGAAAAACTTAATGACCAGTAATAAGATTTGATGACATCACACCATCCACCAATTACAAACTAAGCACATAAAAATCAAACAAATCATTTTCTGTCATTATCATGATACACACTGTTGCCATGGAGATAGTGGTGAAATCCTCAGTGTGATAAGAGGGAGGCAGACAGAGAGAGAGAGAGAGAGAGAGAGAGAGAGAGACAGTGTGTGTGTGTGTGTGTGTGTGTGTTTAGGTGTGTGTCTGGATTTGTTTTGTTGAGTGTGCAGATTTAGTGATTACGCACATGCTAGATGATGACATCACATGATTAATAACGCCGTTAGTAAAGCGGTGGTAGATCCATCACTGCGGTTTGGCCCCTGGAGCACAGATGGAATATTAATGAAATGGGAAAAAATATTTAGGTTGTCAGATACAAATAGAAAAGTGTCGTGAGCAACTCGCAGAACTGACATGTGTTCCTCGCCGTGGTCTCGTGTCACCGGAGGTCATCTCAGATCAGATGTTCTAGATGTTACAGATGTTCCAGATGTTACGAGCACGATGTGCTTCCTGTTTGAATATACAGAGGCTCGCCAAGCAGAACTGAATGAGCATTCCTGGAACTCACCTTTAAACCAGCTACACTTGTGCACTCAGGTTGATCAGCAAAATAAAAGCCCCACCTGCTTTACATTGAAATGTGAGTCACAAAGTAACTTCAGACTGATTAGGGAACGTTTTCCTTGAACGGGAACCTGAACCCACAATTTACAGCATTCAAAAATATCCGCACTATAACTATTACTTTATTATTAACTTTTAAACATGGCGTGATGTCGGGAGTTTATTTATAAGTCCACATTTCCTTTTCTTCTATATCACATTCCTTGCTCACGAAGGTTGAGCGCGCGGACATGTTGGCTTCTCTTCACCGGGGTTAAAGGTCATTGTGACGTAACATCGTTGACAGTCGTATCGCCAATTGCAGAATGTCGGTATATTTTCCTCAAGCGATTCATGTTGTTTACAACAATCGCGCTCCTGATCGGTTTCTTGACGCTCGCATTTTCCACAAGAGAACCAAATATTTGCTGTTTGTTTGTTACGATTTTCCGTGTAAGAGCTTCTGCCGACTCTCCGATATCGTCCTCAGAGTCGTCACTGTCCTGGTCCGAGTTCACTCAATGTGGATCGTCTTTCTTCAGCGCTTCATATAAATAACCTTCTGATCCTCCTACGACATTGTCTTCGTCCATGATTTAAAAAAAAACACTATAATGTCTGTTTTTTCTGTTTCCGTGAGCTTGTGTTGTGTGTCAGGTCTATAACTTTACGTTTACATTGCAATCTCGCAGTTCCGGTCGAGGCTCTGTCAACGATATGACGTCACGGCAAATGCGCCGTTTTAGACCTCGTGTGCTCTGAAGCGTGACGTTAGCGAAGCCCTTAAACGTCTTAAAGCTGCTTTGTGAGAGAATATAATAAACGCCTTCTAGGTGGATTGTCACTAACTACACACAATACATCACATTCGGTATATGAGCGCTTTCACTACAGCTGCCCTTTAAATGGGCGGAGTCATTGTGGCTTCAAGAAAATTGATTAAATATGAAGAAAGGTTTAATCAAATTAGAATCATTTATACATCAGCTTCATTCCATTCCATTTAAAACATCAGCTCTGTTCCTCGCCTTCGGATTAATCTTCATTCCCTCAGTATTATGCACACACACACACACACACACACACACACACACACACACACACACACACACACACTTTGCTTCTTTCATTCAAATTATTAAATACAACAAAACTTTATTTCATTACAAAACAAACATTTGGCTCTCTCTCTCTCTCTCTCTCTCATTCTCTTTGTCCCTCTCTCTCTCACAGTGTATCTCTCTCTCTCACTCTCTCCCCGACTCTCACACACCCTCTCTCTCTCTCTCCCCCTCCCTCTCTCTCACACACACTTTTTCTTTGTTCTGCTTTCTCACATGCCCTGTCTCACTCCCTCTCTCTCTCTCTCTCTCTCTCTCTCTCTCTCTCTCACACACCCTCTCTCGTCCTCTCTCACTCATATCATCTTTCTCTCCCTCTCTCTCTATCTCAATATGTCTCACTCTCTTTCTCCCTCTATCTCAACATCTCTCTCTCTCTCTCTCTCTCTCTCTCTCTCACACACACACACACACACACACACACACACACAGACACACACACACACTTTGCCTCTCTTGCCCTCCCACTCTCTGTCCATCTCCCTCTGCATCTAATTATTCTTCTTGTCTATTTCTCTCTCCTCATCTCTTTCCCGCTTTCTTTTCATGCCTCACTGTCTCTCGTTATTCTCTCTCCACGGCACTGTCAATCATTTGGATTGAAAAAAAAAAAAAAATTTGTGACATCTCATAGCAGAGTCAATGTTCAGAGTATAAAGTTTGATATCAGGAACAATAAAGATAACAAAAACTACTACTTTGACTAAAACTAGAAGAAGCGAATGTTTATTTCTTGTTAGTTTTCCTTGTTCATTTGTGCTGCAGTCACTTCAAAACCTTAAAGATGAAGAGGAGACAGTAACAGACGCATCCCAGCAGGTGGCAGTAAAGTGCATTGAAGTAAAATCTAAAATTAATCCAAAAACTGAATAAAGAGATCAAATAAAGCTTATCAAATCCTGAAAATTAAATAAAATTAAAATAAAACAACTTATATGTTTTTATTGTGCAATTAACTGAAATAAAAAAAAATGAAAATACTTTTGGTTTTAATTTGAAGTCCTCACGAGGCACTTAAAACATCCCTGTGTGTGTGTGTGTGTGTGTGTGTGTGTGTGTGTGTGTGTGTGTGTGTGTTTATCCTCTACCTTAACCACTGGTTCGTGCATACTGTTTTAATATACCTTTCCTGTGAAGTATAATCAGGATGAATGCTATAAACCACAGGAAAAAAGCACAGCTGGACATGACCAGATGTTCATTATCACTAAGAATATAAAAATAAATCCGGATTTCAGTGTCATTAGTTTAAAAGCGATACTTGTTTATTTATTTCTGTTGGAACAGAGGCAGTGAAGCCAATGTCAAATCCAGTTGTTGGATTTTTTTTTTTTTTTAATTTAATTACAGATGACTAGTGAAGGAGTTTTGAACATCTGGAGTTTATGAAAGAAATTAAGTATTTCAAACAGTCTATATATTTTTATTTAATAATACACAGTTAGCAGATAAGCTAGTTAGCAGGCTAACGTGTACTCAGTGCGTAGTGGATGGACAGTACGAAGCTAATTAGCTTCCCTCACCTTCTTCACTCATTCACTCATTTTCTCAAACGTCTAATCCTAATTAGGGTCATTGGAGGGTGGAGACTGTCTCTGCCAGCTCTGGGTGGGGTACACCCTGAACAGCTCGCTAGTCCATCACACACAACCACTCACACTAATATTTACTCCTGAAGGCAATTTGGAATTGACAACTAGCCTAACCAACTACCCAAGACCTTGCAGTGGTACAGATGTGCAAACCACGACGCCACCTCTCTACCCGGTGTGATGTTAATAAAGTGTATTTAATTAATAAAGTGTATTTAATTAATAAAGTGTATTAATAAAGTGTATTTAATTAATAAAGTGTATTTAATTAATAAAGTGTATTTAATTTGTATTTAATGCTCACCGTGAAGCAAGAATAAACCTCAAACACTTGCTGTCGTGTTTTATGGTTAATGTGGAGGAGGTTACGTGTGTGTGTGTGTGTGTGTGTGTGTGTGTGTGTGAGTGTGTGTGTGTGTGTGTGTGTGAGTGTGTGTGTGTAGTAAAGGTTATAATGATGGATGGAGCGCTATATTTGGAAGCTATCCTGCTGGGATCTTCATGTACGCTGCATTTCTTCGGAACTTTCATCAATATCAACATTTCTTCCACACACATTTTTTTGTGTTGTTTGTTTTTTAATGTTTATGGTGCAGATAATCAGTTCGGTGGACATGCTTCGTGAGCTGAATTCTCAATGAATAAAGCTGTAAGCCAGCGCAGACCTATAGCTCATGCTGGCATGTTCAGCTCTGATGGTGTGCTTTGAATAATTCAGGCGTGTGGGTGTCGTGGAGTTTTATGGGTCAGTGACGAGTCCAACCACTCGACTGAAGACCGAAAGGAAATCGCTCTTCCTCTTTCGGGTCGCATGGAGGCCATCTCGGTTGTCTCTGGGTGAGGGCGAGGTACACCTGGAACTGCTCACCTTACCATCGCAGGGCAACAAACATACAACCATTCACACTCACACCTCGTACAGCGACTTAACCCACTGGGCCTGTTTATGGACTGTGTGAGGAAAACAGAGTACCATGAGAAAACTCAATCAAGCATGAGTAGAATATGCAAATTCCACACAGAAACAACCTGCGCCCAGGAATCGAACCCAGGACCTTCTTGCTGCCAGTTGGATGTGCTGGGCCACCGTGCTGCCCGTTTATTCAAAATAATCGACCCAAAGTTTATGTAAAACCCAGCAGCTGCCCTCCATTTCATAATTTATAAACAACAAAGATGTAAAAGAAATAAAACAGTAAAATATAAATATTACCTTTTGGCAGCGCTTCTGAGCAACTGACTCGTTTTTTCTCGTTTGATTCATTTCAGTGAATCGATTCAGTGAATTCATCTCAGAAACAAGAGCCGAATCCCAACCGGTTCAATGGATATGATAAACTCTTTATTCCACGCTCTGATTAACACAATAACACGGTAGTTCCTCTTAAGGTCGTTATAAAATCAATTTAAATTTATATAAGACTCGCCATATCTGCTGAATTAATAAAGTAAAAACATCTTTCACTGTTGAACTGCGGATGATTCATTGTGCCAGAAGGTAGGACTCGAACCCTCAACCTTTGGATCAGCGATCCAGCGCCTTAGACCACTAGACCACCACTGCCCCAAAGAGAGAGAGAGAGAGAGAGAGAGAGAGAGAGAGTAAGGCAGTAAAAGTAGGACTGAAAAGCCCTCTGGTGGTCATGACAAGCATTGCAAGTTTTTTTGCTGTAAGTTTTTTCTTATATTATAGTACGGTATTTCTGTTTTTTTCTGAAATAGATTTATTCATATTAGTTTCTATTATTAAAGTATAAAAAGTATAACGATTTTTTTCAAAAACAGTATTTAAACAATCAATATATTTGTCCTGCTTCTGTCAGTGAACTGTTTACATTACAGAATCAAACCTTTAACCATTTCTCTAATTTATCTAATTACTGGTCATTATGGCTTGAATTATAATCGACCCTTCTTGTTGTAATGAACTTGTAATTAAATTAAATTGTAGATGATGCACAATAATGAATAATAATGTTTGCATGTGTAAATTTTGTGACATTGAAATTTAATTTAAAATAATTTCAAAAATCAAGAAAAAAAAAATCTGAATTTCACGATTTTATTTCAGCGGGTTTTTTGGTCAAAGAGAATCCATCGTATCAAACAACTCCTGAGACTAACATTTTAATTTCGACTGTTGAACTTTTACACACACACACACACAACACACACACACACACACACACACACACACACACACACACACGCACACACACACACAACACACACGCACGCACGCACACACACACACAACACACACGCACGCACGCACACACACACACAGACACAGACACACACACACACACACATACAACACACACGCACGCACGCACACACACACACAGACACACACACACACACAACACACACACACACACACACACACACACACACACACACACACACACACACACAACTCTTGATTATAAATTTCACATAGAGAAACTGCTGAGAGTTTGATTGCGTGTCTCAAGCAATGTGGTACAATAATGAATAAACTAAAAATATATTTAAGATAAAACAAAGTTCAAATAAAAAGAAATAAAATACATTTTCAAATATCAAATAAAATAAAGTCAAAAGTAAAATAAAATAAATTAAATTAAATAAAATATGCAATCAGATGTATAAAATTACATTGATCATAAGGGCAGTGGTGGGCTGGCGGTAAGGTGCCGAGGTTGATAGAAAAGGGCCGTTGCTGATTTTCATCAAGAGGAGCCGCATAGCCGTCAGCGTGTTTCTACCCTGCGAGTGCCCAGTGAGCCAGAGTCAGCTGAGATGGGCGCCAGCCTCCCCGCAACCCGAATTAGGATTAAGTGATTCAGAAAATGAATGAATGTATGATATAAATATACAGAAATTTCACACACACACATAGATAACACACACACACACACACACACACACACACACACACACACACACACACACACACACACACACACACGCACACACAGCTTGTAGCCCCCTGAGGCTAATCACTCTCCTCATTACATTAAGATGTGACATTTAAGGAAATGTGACACACCATCATACCTTAAAGCACTGCTGACTACAACACACTGGCACTGAGAGAGAGAGAGAGAGAGATTGTGTGTGTGTGTGTGTGTGTGTGTGTGTGTGTGTGTGTGTGTGTGTGTGAGTGAGTGTGCATGAGAGAACAAGAGAGAAACAGAGAGAGAGAGAGAGAGAGAGAGAGAGAGAGAAAGGGATGAGACAGTGTAAATGGAAACAGATAATAGATGGATAGAGACACACAGACATAGAAGAATGCTGACAGACAGACAGAAGGGTAAATATTTTGACAGACAAGCACACAAACAGGCAGACAGAAATGCAGGAAGACAAGAGACAGGCAAGTTACTGCTGCTCTGAGGTCTGATTATTGTTTATTTATTTGTTTGTTTGTTTTTGTATTATTTTATTGAACTCTGAGGGAAGACTCCTCCCAGTTCCTTCAGAGCAACGGAAAAGACAGAACAGGAACTAATCCAGGAACCTTAATAGTTTTGTTTCAGCAGAAATCAGATCTTCAGCTCCCTCGCCTCCGTGCGTTCCTGCCAAGCGTCACGCCGTGATTTCATGTTTCTCCCAAAAACAAAAGTAAAAACATTAATTAAACCCGACCGAGCGTTCCAGAACAGATCACGTTGCGTCTCCAGTACAGTGGATTGGATTTCTGCAGCCAAGTCAAAGGAACGGGTTCTGTTCGACCTCTCAGGGGTTCACACAGAACAAATTCATCAAATCTGTCCTTCGCTGCTCTGATCTGATCCTGCGAGGCGTTTCAAACCAGTTCCACAGAAACTCTCAGAACATATTTATACAGGAGGTGTTGGAGCTGATCCACACACACACACACACACACAATCACATACACATATCCCCAATAGTCTTCTGTCTGTGTAAAGGATGAAGAAAAACTATATTCACCAAAAAAAGTGTATGTACACAGGAGGGCACGGCTGTAAATTAGAGTCCGTTTTTATTTTAATTATTATTATTTGAACTACTTTTGCTTTCTCTTCAAATTATTTTGCATCCACACCAACCGTCTCAAAGAAGTCTGGATCGATGTAGTCTTTCATTTTTTAAGTCGGATGACGGGCATCTTTGTGACGCTACCTTGAAGTGAGACCTCAGTGTGGATTGATATGGTTACAGTCAAGCACAACTCGAACACCTGGAGTAACAATTTTACTGTTGAAAGTCGAAATGTTTTAAATTTGTAAAAAAAAAAAAAAAAAAAAAAAGAACAGTAATTTTATTGACTCGACTTTATTACAACCTGCACGAGATTCGAATAAAAAACAGATCTGGATAATTGATATTTAAAAAATGAAAAGAATTTCAGTTTCGCTCAGAACATATTAATTCATTCCTCTTCAAAACCACTGTTTTGTGCTGTTCACCCAGCAGTATAAATGGGTACCAGTACAAAAAAAAAACACTGTGGCGGTAACCTTTGATGGACAAGGGTCTCCCCCAGGAGAAGTTGAACCACTGGTGGTAGCTTCATGCTACAGAAACCAGGAATAACCAGGTCTGATGAGAGACTAGGCTCGGGTGTAAAAAGCACAACAATTACAGTACCTTACCTTACACCATACGAGAGACATGGCCGGCCTTTGATAACCAAGTGAGCTACATTGAGAGTCGCTCAGACTATATTACACAAAAATTACTGTATTAAGCGCCCAGGGCGCCTAAAAAATTGGAGTGGGTGGGCGCTTATTAAAATGTTACCAGCAGAGTGGAACGGTAAGTGCTTATTACCATAGAGGTGGAAAACATTAATAATAACGGAACAATAAAAAGGTTTTACTGGTATTTGTGTTATTCATTTTGTGGTATCAACTAAGTTACTTACATGAAAGCTGAAAAGAAACAGAAAACAGCATAACTAAAAAAAAGACCTTTGGTCTTTGTTCCCGTGCTGTTCCTTTAAATATTTTCCCCGATATAAAATCGAGCCAATCAACATGAATGTCAACTTTAGCGCATGGCACACATGGCCAGGAACAGCTTTAAATTTATGAAGTTAGTGAGCAGGAGAATCAGGTGAAAAATACACGTCATCACTTTCTGACAAGTCCATATCTGGCTCATTGCTCCATTCATTCAGAGCATCCCATAGTTTTGCTGTAGCAGTTTCCATCGGTTGTTGGACATTTACCAAGAGAACAGCAAAATATTTTCCTGTTTTTTAAAGCACGGCGGAAAGATCAAATGTGTTGTTACTGATGAACATTATAGACATTCCCCAGTGGCAGGGGGTCTTGAAATACCGTGTAAACTCACTTTTACAGGCAGTAAACGCCTCATTTTAGCGTTACAGAGACTGATCCAATAAAATTGGTACGTTTGATCCACCATTTTGCTCCAAGTACACATGGGCGGTTATTAGATGTAGGATCAAAAACACTGTGGTGGTGGTGGTGGTGGTGGTGGTGGGGGGCATGCTCATTGGAGATGGGCGCTTATTACGTCGGATATGGTATTTATTTAAAGAAAATTAACATGGAATTCTTCTTCTTTTACTTTCGGCTGCTCCCTTCAGGGGTCGCCACAGCAAATCATCCGCCTCCACCTCACCCTGTCCTCCGCATCTTCTTTTCTGACTCCAACGACCTTCATGTCTTCCTTCACCACATCCATAAATCTCTTCTTCGGTCTTCCTCGAGGCCTTCTGCCTGGTAGTTCCAACCTCAGCATCCTACTGCCAATATACTCACTATCCCTCCTCTGTACATGTCCAAACCATCTCAATCTAGCCTCTCTGACTTTGTCTCCAAAACATCTTACGTGGGCTGTCCCTCTGATATACTCATTTCTGATCCCATCCATCCTCGTTACTCCCAAAGAGAACCTCAACATTTTCATCTCCGCTACCTCCAGCTCTGCCTCCTGCCTTTTCCTCAGCGCCACTGTTTCTAAGCCATACAACATCGCTGGCCTCACCACCGTCTTGTACACTTTTCCCTTCATTCTTGCTGACACTCTCCTATCGCACATCACACCGGACACTTTTCTCCAACCATTCCAGCCTGCCTGCACACGCTTCTTCACCTCTTTTCCACACTCTCCATTGCTCTGGATTGTTGAGCCTAAGTACTTAAAATCCTCCACCTTCGTTATCTCTGCTCCCTGTAACATCATATGTTTTAAAAAAAACAGAAGACGTGATGTTCCTCAGAAAGACTGTGGAGTTGCATTACTCTGCAGCTACTCAACCGCGCTCAAGATAAAACTTTTCCTCATTCATTCATTTTCTAAATTGTTTAATCCTATTTAGGGTTGCGAGGAGGCTGGTGCCCATATCATCCAGCTCTGAATGAAGGCAGGGTACACTCTGGACAGCTCTCCAGGCCATCACAGGGCAGAAACATGTCAACGGCTATGCAGCCTACTCTTTAGGAAAGTCAACAATGGTTCTTTTACATGAACCTCTCACCATTGACATTGAGAGATATGGTTGGCCTTTGATAACCCAGTTGGCTGCACTGGGGGAGGTTGGGTGGGGGCAATGACAACCTGTTGATAGTGGGGCTTGAACCCACAACCTTGAGATCAGTAATCCAGCACCTTATCACCAGGCCACCACTTCCCCAAAACTTTTCCTTCCCTCATGAACTCATTCTCTGGAAAAATAAAAACAAACACCTTCTATTCGACTACTTGCCATTTTCCATTAAAATAAAGTAGATAAATTCCAGAAGTTTTTCAGAAACTCACGTTGATGCACGAATAAAGTCATGAGGAAATCATTTGTCTGAAATGAAAGACACATTTTGAACAGCAATAGAACGAGACATTCACACCAATTCTCATTTCTTCAGTTCTGCCAGAAAAAAAGTGTTAAGAAACATTGTGAGGAAAATGAGTTCTACATCTGTACAACATAAAAAACATAAAGATAACCTTGGCTGCCTTTCCAAAACCAACAGGATGACATCTAAAATTCTAAAGAATGTTGAAACCAATGCAAAACAAGACCAAGTACAGGATTTGAATCAGGATTAGCCTCCCCCAAACAAGCCATGACATGGATGAACACAAATATCAGATCTCCGCCTCCTTCCTTTTGGCATCAAGCTGTTATTAATGTCTTATCACGTGATAATACATATGATTTCAAGAGTACATGTTTTAAAAAGTCTTGTAAAACAGACAAATATTAGAGGCTGCCATTTAATTTCTGACCACCTGGTGGCACTAAATCTGAGACGATGATTATCAACTGCTCTGGGATCTCCATCAAGCCAAAGCGGAGGAATGTCAAGTGATCACAAATACACGTGAAGGGGAAATCAGTCAGAAGAAAACTGGTTGAACACTGAGTAAACCTGTCAGTTTAATGACACTTCTGTTCTTTAAGGTCAGAGGTCAAATGCTACCCTAACAACTTAAATGACAGCCAGAGGTCAAGGTCTGAGGTCAGGGACGAGCACCCTGAGGGCGTTCTGGAGGAATAAAAGAAGGAGAACAAGAAGAACCACAAGAACCTCAATTCTTCTCCCAGACCGAATCATTTTAAAATGAAAACAAGGTTCAGCGAATTAAACCCAAATTGAGATTGTGATGAGTCCTGGGGGAATTAATTGATTGTATTGATTGATTTGATTCCTGTATATAATCGATCGGACTCCAGAGACGTTCACACTTGAAGCCAGTTTGTTTTTAGCTTCGTCTCCACCCGTGTTTGCTACGTATTCGCCTTTTCATCTGTTAAACAGAAGCTCCAGCAGATTAGCAGGATGTTGATTCATTTATTGACTCGGAGAGATGAGAGCGTGATTAGCACCCTGAGCGCTGTATATGTGAATTAAACAATGTCAACAAAATAACAGATTATTAAAGGTGATTAAAAAGATTTTATTGATCTTAAAGGTCTATTTTCATGGATCCAAACATCTCAGAGAAATAAAAAAGGTCCGTTATGTTTCTGTTGAGTACCGCCCTGCGCTTTCCCTCACTCTCAGTCATTCACTCACCCCACCGCGTAATCCTACAAGGGTCACAGGAGGGTCGAGCTTGTTTCAGCCAACACTGAGCAAAGGTAGAGAACACCCTGAACAATTTGCCAGACCATTGCAGAACAAACACACACACACACACACACACACACACACTAAACCATTCACACTTACACTCACATGTAGGAGCTATTTGGAACGGCCAATTAGCATAATGTGCATGTCTTTGGACTGTACGTAGAAACCAGAGTACCCAGAGGAAACCTACACAACATATTAACCTCATCGTGCAAATACACCTACAGCAGGCTGTTCCAAATTGCCCCAGGTGTGTGTGTGTGTGTGTGTGTGTGTGTGTGTGTGTGTGTGTGCGTGTGTGCGTGTGTTGGGCCTGTGATGATCTGGCAAGCTTGTCCGGGTGTACCCCGCCTTCGTCCTGTGTCGGCTGAGATAGGCTTCGCCATGGTGTGACCCTAGTATGATAAAGCGATTCGGCAGATGAGGGAGTGAGTGTTTCTGGGGATTTTTTGTTTCAGATCCGCTGCTCGAAAATCGATTCAGTTGTTCGGTTCACCCAGAGGAGTCGTTTCAAAAGAGTCATTCGCGAGACGAGCCGCGCATCAGCAGAGAGGCGCTTTGCGGGAGGTCGCGAGCAGAACTTCTCCCCTGATTGACGCAAATTCGAGCGGCTTCCGAGCGGAAAGAGATGATGCCCCCGGGTAGATTCAGGGCTGTTACACTCCTGATGGTGTTTGCGTTCGTCTCACACGGATCTCAGTGGACTTTCCGCCAACAGCAGGAAGATGCGAGCAGGTAAAATAACCCTGAGACCAGATTATTATTATTAATTATTATTATTATTAATTATTATTATTATTATTATTATAAGAAGATGAGAATTTGATGGGAGATTCTTTAAATATATAGCAAAGAAGTTTGTTCAGAGAACAACATCGTCACCACCAAGTATCCGTGTGTGAAGCCCACAGGAGAAGTGACCACGTGCTACAGGTGAGGCTCTCCGCCAGGTGCGAAAAAACCCACAATTCCGCGCGCTGGTCTGTCTCTCATCTCCTTTCACCTGCCGGCGTGACTTTACTCAGTTCCCTGCAGGAGTGTTTTTTTTGTTGTTTAATTCATGTAGGAATCTTCTAGATGAGACTTTTATGATGCGCAGGACGTGCAGGAGGTCCTGGAACCTCAGGAAAGTTCGAGATGAATCTCAAGCATCTCTTCACTGCGACATTTCCATGATTAGACAAGAAGGAAACACTACTGATGAATTTATTTTGATATTCCTGAGATGTTTGTTTACGCTGGAAAGTCAGAGAGGTTGTTTCTTGGTTTGCTGAAGATATAAGAATGTTTATTTAATTAGTGTATTTAAGATGATTTATTTATTATTGCGGACAGACACTAACATGTGCACACCTGGAATCAAAGATGATTTTGTTACTGATGCCACCGCGCGACCACAGACAAAATTTGTAATTAAAATTTCAGAATTGAGTGCAGAAGAAAGTCTCCTTATTGCCACAAACTCACTGTGAACGTTATTAATTTTTATGCACGAGCTGCACAAGCTGATATTTGGATTGTACGTAGTAATTTATTTCAATTATTTCATAATTAGTTATGAAGATATCAATTTATCACTGGCTGTGTTTGGAAATTTATATACAGTGGTACCTCTTCTTCTTTTCCTTTCGCTGTTCCCTTCAGGGGTCGCCACAGCGGATCATCTGCCTCCACCTCACCCGATCCTCTGTATCGTCTTCTCTTACGCTAACAACCTTCATGTCCTCCTTCACCACATCCACGAATTGTCTCTTTGGTCTTCCTCTCAGCCTTCTGCCTGATAGTTCCAACCTCAGCATCCTACTGCCAATATACTCACTATCCCTCCTCTGTACATGTGCAAACCATCTCAATCTAGCCTCTCTGACTTTGTCTCCAAAACATCTTACGTGTGCTGTCCCTCTGATGGACTCATTCCTAACCCTATCCATCCTCGTTACTCCCAAAGAGAACCTCAACATTTTCATCTCTGCTACCTCCAGCTCTGACTCCTGTCTTTTCCCCAGGGCCACTGTTTCTAAACCATACAACATCGCTGGCCTCAACACCGTCTTGTACACTTTTCCTTTCATTCTTGCCGATACCTTCCTATCACACATCACACCGGACACTTTTCTCCAACCATTCTAACCTGCCTGCACACGCTTCTTCACCTCTTTTCCACACTCTCCATTGCTCTGGATTGTTGAGCCTAAGTACTGAAAATCCTCCACCTTCCTTATCTCTGCTCCCTGTAACCTCAAAGTTCCTCTTGGGTCCTTGTTGTTCACACACATGTATTCTGTCTTACTGAGGCTAACCTTCATTCCTCCCCTTTCCAGGGCATACCTCCACCTCTCTAGATTTTCCTGCACTTGTTCTCTGCTCTCACTACAGATCACAATGTCAACTGCAAACATCATAGTCCACGGGGAATCTTGTCTAACCTCGTCTGTCAGCCTGTCCATCACCATAGCAAAACAAGAAGGGGCTCAGAGCTGACTCTTGATGCAGTCCCACCTATACCTTGAACTCTTCTGTCACACCGACAGCACACCTCACCACTGTCTTACATCTCTCATACATGTCCTGCACCACTCTAACATACTTCTTTGCTACTCCAGACTTCCTCATGCAATACCACAGTTCCTCTCTGGGCACCCTGTCTTATGCTTTCTCCTGATCTACAAAGTCATAATGCAGCTCCTTCTGACCTTCTCTGTACTTCTCCATTAACATCCTCAAAGCAAACACTGCATCTGTGGTGCTCTTTCTTGGCATGAAACCAAACTGTTGTTCACAAATGCTGACCTCTGCCGTTAGTCTTGCTTCCACTATTCTTTCCCATAACTTCATCGTATGGCTCATCAACTTTATCCCTCTATAGTTGCCACAACTCTGCATGTCTCCCTTGTTCTTAAAAATGGGCACCAGCACACTTTTCCTCCATTCCTCAGGCATCCTCTCACTCTCTAAGACCTTGTTGAATATTCTTGTCAGAAAATCTACTGCTACCTCTCCTAGACACTTCCATACCTCCACCGGTATGTTATCAGGACCAACTGACTTTCCACTCTTCATCCTCTTCAATGCCCTCCTCACTTTACCCTACTTTGCTACTTCCTGGTCCTCAACGGCCACCTCTTCTACTCTTTTTTCTCTCTTATTTTCCTCATTTATCAGCTCTTCAAAGTACTCTTTCCATCTTCCCAGCACACTTCTGTCATCAGTGAATACATTTCCCTCTCTGTCCTTAATCACTCTAACTTGCTACACATCTTTCACATCTCTATTTCTCTGCTGTGCCAACTTGTAGAAATCATTTTCTCCCTCCTCACTGTCCAACCTATCATACAAGTCATCATACGCCCTCTGTTTGGCCTTTGACACCGCTACCTTCACCTTATGCTGTGTCTCCCTGTACTCCTGTTTACTCTCTTTGATCCTCTCAATGTCCCATTTCTTCTTAGCTAACCTCTTCCTTTGTACACACTCCTGCACTTCCTCATTCCACCACCAAGTCTCCTTATCTACTCTCCTTCCAGAAAACACACCATGTATTCTCCTACCTGTCTCTCTGATCACATTAGCTGTAGTTGTCCAGTCATTTGGAAGCACTTCCTGACCACCCAAAGCCTGTTTCAACTCCTCCTAGAAGACAACCCGACACTTCCTTTTTCAGCTTCCACCACTTTGTCTTCTGCTCTGCCTTTGCCTTCTTCACCTTTCTCACCATCCTCTCCATCAGCGTCATCCTACACACCACCATCCTATGCTGTTTGGCAACACTCTCACCCACTACTACTTTGCAGTCACTGACTTCCTTCAAATTACATTGTCTACACAAGATGTAGTCTACCTGTGTGCTCCTATCTCCGCTTTTATAAGTCACCCTATGCTCCTGTCTCTTCTGGAAGAAAGTATTCACCACAGCCATTTCCATCCTTTTTGCAAAATCTACCAACATCTGTCCTTCTGCGTTCCTGTCCTGGATACCAAACCTGCCCATCCCATCCTCATCCCCTCTGTTGCCTGCACTGACATGTCCATTGAAGTCTGCCCCAATGACCACTCTTTCACCTTCAGGAGTACTCTGCATCACTTCATCTCACTCACTCCAGAATCTCTCCTTCTCTTCTAGCTCACATCCTGCCTGTGGGGAATAAGCACTAACAACATTGACCATCACACCTTCAATTTCTAACTTGAGACTCATCACTCTGTCTGACACTCTTTTCACTTCTAGAACATTCCTGACAAACCCCTCCTTCAAGATGACTCCTACTCCATTTCTCTTCCCATCCACACCATGATAAAACAGTTTAAACCCTGATCCTAAACTTCTAGCCTTGCTCCCTTTCCACCTGGTCTCCTGAACACACAGTATGTGCACCTTTCTCCTCTGCATCATGTCAGCCAGCTCTCTACCTTTTCCTGTCATAGTTCCAACATTCAAAGTCCCCACTCTCAGTCCCTACTTTTATATATATATACAGTATAGGGGGCAGTGGTGGTCTAGTGGTATAGGGCGCTGGATCGCTGATCCAAAGGTTGGGGGTTCGAGTCCCACTCTCCACAAGGTTGTCACTGTCCCCCCCAGTGCGGCTAACTGGGTTATCAAAGGCGGGCCATGTCTCTCACTGTCTATGGTGAGAGGCATGTAAAAGAACCATTGCTGACATTCGTAAAGAGTAGGCTGCAAAGCCGTCAGCGTGTTTCTGTCCCTTGCTAAAAGGGTTGTGACAGGAAGGGCATCTGACGTAAAAAACCTCTGCCAAAGCAAACGTGCGAATCAGATGATTTGCTGTGGCGACTCCCGAGTAAAAGGGGAAAAAGCCGAAAGGAAGACAGACAGATATATATATATATACAGTATAGTAACAGAATTGTTTTTTAATAGCAAATTTATTATTAATAAAAGAACTGAATCCCAAGAATGCACTCAAGACTCACACTGAATTAAACACACAATTTAGCTGAGATAGGCAGATAAACTTGCAAGTAAATAAATGTTCTTGAAGCATGTGCTGAAATCCGATGCTTAACGGAACGTGAACTTATTAAACGGACAATTAAACTAGCAAGACAGATGATACAGATGAAATCAGAAGTCAAAAAAGTGTTTAAAATGCACACTCTGGCTCGGCCGTCCATCAAGAGTCATCTATCACGAAGTCTGCTTTGATCCAGTGCCTAAATCTATATAATTGAGATCATCTCTACAGCACAACAAGTGTTAATGTTACAAATTGTGGAAATCCCAAAGTCAAAAAACAGCTTTCATTTTGCCTCGTATACATATCATACAATAAATAGAATTAATTTGTGATGAGGGTTTATTTGAAACACTGCTCCTGCATGACTGAACAAAGAATGTATGTGTGTGTGTGTGTGTGTGTGTGTGTGTGTGTGTGTGTGTGTGCGTGCGTGCGTGCGTGCGTGCGTGCGTGTGTGTGTTTGTGTGGAGGGGATGGTCAAAGAAGGTTCTTGTGGTTATTTGGTTGAAAACAGACAAATAGAGGATCAAATGATTAACCGGTTGCTAGTGGAGCATGACAGCCTGCATCAACACAACATCCTTCAAAACCTGCGTGGAATGCACCGTGACTCACAATGGTGTCTGCAACTAACAATTATACACATTATTTCCAGTTTATTTTCCTAATGTGTTGTGGTATTTACTATATGGGAATGGTGCAATCTGATTGGTCCACTACCTTGAGACGACTAGCACTCATGTATCGACGATGAGATGGATGTCCC
>CM045735.1:62782248-62812248 GCA_024760905.1 Plotosus lineatus | reverse complement strand
GAATTATTATACAGTACTGATTGTCGCGTGACTGACTGAACGTGCCGTGCACTCTGATGTGGATAGAGACAGATGTCCTTCTGCTGTTGATGACTCTTGAAATTAGGTGTATAGCTGTGCATGAAAAACGCAGATGTTTCTGAATGGAATGTTTAAGCTAACAGTAACGTCTCGTCGTCTCTGAGTCAGCAACACCAAGTCGAACTCACAGTCGTCTCATCTTGCTGGTATTTATTACACCGTTGTGTAATCGACTGCCTCCCATTTCTGTTCTGTTTACTCCAAACCTAAGAGATGTTCGCGCAAACCTTCCTGCCCTCCTTTGCTCAGGGTTAGAGAGAGAGAGAGGGAGAGAGAGGAAGAGAGAGGAAGAGAGAGAGAAAGAGGGTGTGTGTCAGAGAGAGAGAGAGAGAGTGTGTGTGTGTGTGTGTGTGTGTGTGTGTGTGTGTGTGTGTGTGTGTGAGTGTGTGTGTGTGTGTGTGTGTGTGTGTGTGTGTGTGTGTGTGTGTGTGTGTGTGCTAGAGTGAGAGCGAGAGAGAGAGTGAGTGTGTGTGTGTTTGTGTGAAAGAGAGCGAGCGAGAGAAGGGGGAGAGAGAGAGAAAGAGAGAGGAGGGGGGGGAGAGAGAGGGAGAGGAGGAGGGAAAGAGAAAGAGGTGAGAGAGGAGAGATTTTTTTATTTTTTTAAGAAGCTATTTTATTTCAATAGAAAAAAAATGCTTGTAAAGCATGAACAGAATGAATACATTAAAGACATATTAAAGTAGAGACAAACAAACAAATAAATAAATGAATAAAAACAAAAAACAAAATTGAACCACCTTGATCTTAGCAAAAAATATTTTTATATCCAGAAAAACTCCTCTAAACCAAGATTGGTGCAAACTGCAGCTTCTCTTCCTTTACAGAACATAAACTGTTAGTTTCACACCAGACCTTCTCAAAGGACTCCAAGTCTTTCATTAAACTCTAATAATTAAAATCAACCATCAACCTGCTATTTATCATTCTGATTAAAATAGTTTCTACATCACAGTCCAATCAAAGAAGGAGAGGCGGAAGGCGTGTCCGTAGGCGGAGACAGAAGAGGAAATGCATGTTCAAAGTCCAAAAACATGCACAGTATCTTAAGTGGCGGTTGCAAACCTCCCCGAGGTGTGAATGGTTGTGTGAGCATTGGCCCTGTGATATTCTGGCGAGCTGTCCAGGGTGTACCCCGCGTTCGCCTGGAGTAGGCTGAGATGGGCGCCGGCTTCCCTGTGATCCTAATTGGGATTAAGCAGCTCATAAAATGAATGAATGGATGAGAATATTCACATTGATTCAATTCATCATGGAAACCTGCTGCGTACCTATGAATTTATGCAGTCCTGGAGCAGCCGTCCATCACCAGAACGCAGGCAGTGTATCAGCCTCGACTGCCCATTTTTTCTTTCCAGACCAAAGAAAAAGTGAGCGGGAGCATCCATCAGAGGAATGTCTTTGAACCGACTGTGTACCACAGCACCCCTGGTGGCGATGGCCAGCAAGTCAGCTAACAAGCATTTTTTGGCTTTGAAGACTTCAGCATGTCTTCTTGCCCCTGTGGAGTCCGCCAAAGTTTGCAGCTCCACCATCTCTCTCTCCAAATTGTTAATAGATCTGATCAAGTCTCTGGAGACATTGCGAGTGTATTGCAGGCACAGAGATTTCATTTTATTTTTCTCAATGTCCCAGCACTGCTGCAAAGAACAAAAATCAGACTTTATTTGTCTAAAATTGTTCCAAAAACCAGTAAAAGCTTTTCTGAAACCTTGGTCAGATAAGAGTTCTGTGTTAAAATGCCAGTTCAGGAAACGCTTCCATATCTGATGTTGTTGATTAAAATAAAGTAATGAACCAATGGATGGTTTGTAAAGCCCACTGGCCCAATGGGACAATTTTTTAACAAACTACACTTTCACTACAGATCACAATGTCATCTGCAAACATCATAGTCCATGGAGATTCTTGTCTAACCTCATCTGTCAGCCTGTCCATCACCACAGCAAACAAGAAGGGGCTCAGAGCTGATCCTTGATGCAGGCCCACCTCCACCTTGAACTCTTCTGTCACACCAACAGCACACCTCACCACTGTGTTACATCTCTCATACATGTCCTGCACCACTCTAACATACTTCTCTGCTACTCCAGACTTCCTCATGTAATACCACAGTTCCTCTCTCAGCACCCTGTCATATGCCTTCTCCAGATCCAGGAAGGCACAATAAGATAAGATAAGATAAGATACAGCTTTATTAATCTCACAATGGAGAAATTCACTGTTACAGGCTCTTGAGGTACCATCAGTAGGGGGTGCAAAAATAGATACAAATACAAACATACACACGTACATATATATTATATAAGTAAATAAATAAGTAGATACATAAATAGTATAAATTAATAAACAATAAAAGAAAAGAATGGAGCAACTTTATAGACTGGCCTATATTAAAGTGTAAGCTCCCTCTGGCCTTCTCTGTACTTCTCTATTAACATCCTCAAAGTAAACACTGAATCTGTGGTGCTCTTTCTTGGCATGAAACCAAACTGTCGTTCACAAATGCTGACCTCTGCCCTTATTCTCGTTTCCACTATTCTTTCCCATAACTTCATCGTATGGCTCATCAACTTTATCCCTCTGTAGTTGCCACAACTCTGCACGTCTCCCTTGTTCTTAAAAATGGGCACCAGATCATTCCTCCAGCATCTGCTCACTCTCCAAGACCTTGTTAAATATTCTTATCAGAAAATCTACTGCTACCTCCCCTACACACTTCCATACCGCCACAGGTATATCATCAGGACCAACTGCTTTTCCACTCTTCATCCTCTTCAGTTCCCTCCTCACTTCACCCTTATTAATCTTTGCTACTTCTTAGTCCTCAACAGTCACCTCTTCTACTCTTTTCTCTCTCTCATTTTTCTCATTCATCAGCTCTTCAAAGTACTTCAAAATGCAGCCGTGAGGATGGGCACAAACAAGTGTCCGTCCTCACGCCGGTCCCAAGCCCGGATAAATGCAGAGGGTTGCGACAGTAAGGGCATCCGGTATAAAACTTGGGCCGAAACACACAATGCAAACCGTCAATACTAATTTCATGCCGGATCGGTCGAGGCCCAGGGTTAACAATGACCGCCATCAGTGTTGTCAACCAACAGGGTGCTGGTGGAAATTGGATTACTGTTGGTCGAAGAAGGCGAGGTCAGAGAAGGAGAGGCGGGAGGTGTGTCCATAGGCAGAGAGAGAAGAGGAAAGGCATAAGTCTAGGACTGAAAGTAGGGACACACTCTCACAAACTCTCACACACCCTCCCAGAATGCACCGAGGTAGAGATAGAAAGAGAGAGGGAGAGAGAGAGAGAGAGAGAGAGAGAGAGAGAGAGAGAGAGAGAGAGAAGGAAAAGGAGATAGAGAGAGATGGTCTCAGAGGAATCAGAAGCCTACAGTGAATTTCCGAATTCCGAAAAACCTGTGGCGGAGCTGAAATGGTGTGGCGTGAGAGTGAAGATCACTTGACTGATAAGAAATGATGAAAGTGGTGCCAGCGATAAAATGCAACTTGTGTTTCAGCACATTCCTGTCAGAACGTTCCCGGAGAAATACACTAGAACTCTGAGCTGCTGCCTGGAGGATGATATTATTCTGGACGAAGAAGCTACAGAGCTGCAGTTAAAAATTAAATAAATGAAATATTTTGGGGCACGGGGTCAAAGGTCATCGTGGGAATATAAGCAGACGGACAGAAAATTACAGAGCGTAAGAGACCACTTTTGAGCAGTGTACATCAAGACTGTGATGGGAGACGGACAGTTATAATAGCAAAAGGCAGACAGTTACAGGGAGAGACAGACAGTTATGCAAAAGGTGATTGAAGCAGAGCAGAAAGACAGATGAATGTTAAGAGAGTTATATGCAGCCGAGTCATTCATCTGGAGACTGACAGAAAATGACCAGAACGAGACAGACACTGCGACTCTTTGTTGATAGAAAGTACAGACGCTCCCCAACTTACGTTTTTAATTGGTTCTGGATGGCCGAACGTAAGTTGAAAGTGAACGTAAGTTGTTCCAGTGATGTATGACGCTCATACTGCACTATACATCCATAAATACCATTACCATATCTCATAAAACACCCCTAAATCAATTATTATAAACATAACATTGTAAAATAATATGAAATAATATCAACTTAATTTTGAAACAAATTAAATTCAAGCAAAATAATTTCAAATAGATAAATTTTAATCAAATTCACTCATCAAATATCAAATACAGTATCAAATATAACCTTTAACATTCTCTATGATATGATCTTTCTGCTTGTAAATGGTTCCAATGGTCGACGGATGGTCACTTTACATGAAGCCGAGCCGAGTCACTTTACATGAAGCTTAAATCAGACAATCAACGCTTACAATATGTGAGGTGCTGAACACCGAAAGTAGTTTACGTTTTTGTGCTTGAGACAAAGCGTGGGTTATACGGACTTCCGGTCTTTCAAGTGAGCAAGGACGCCATTGAATACTGGTTTAGTACTCAGCCTGCACTGATGTGAATCACCTGCAGAGCGGAGAGTTCTCTTTCTTTTCTGGATTCGGGTTTTCATTCATTTTACAACTCTCTTTGCTGAACTGAGTATGCATGGTAGATTGTGCCGATCTGAGCAGATACTTAATTCATCTGTGTGTATGAGACTTGCACCCATGCTAGTAGGCTTATGCTTTTGACCAACCATATTTGCTTAGGGTTACAAAAGTCCGCAAAACAGTGTAAGCACAAAGATCACAGAGACGACGTCTTATCACAAGAGTAACACGCTATATAACTGAGATAGACGCAGCCTTCCTTGGGTCCCTGTCTTCCGCTTGCTTACATGTGAGTTTCAGCGCGAATTTTAAATTTTTTATGAATATTTTCTTTGGTTTTATTTTTTATTACAATGCCGCGATGTACCAACACCATGAAGTTCAAATCGCGAAGTGACAAGGGATGACTGTATATACAAATCGATGTATATATAAATGAACTGGGAAGAAGGAGGGGCACGTTCAGTCTGTCGTTCGTAAACAATGGATGCAGCGTTATTACGTCATTGCTTCATTATGTCAGCGTACTACATAGGTCTACATAGGTACGTCTAAACTCAAAATTTAACATTTTTTGTTTTTTTTTAAAAAGAAAACCTGTAAAATCGAAAAAAAACTAAAACGGATGAACGTAAGTCGGGGAGCGTCTGTATGTAAACATAAAGTTCATACATGAATTGTTTGTGATGATGTTATTAAAGATAATTTGTTCCTTTTCATTTATAAGATCAAAACAAACAGAATTAATGAATATGCAAATTATTTTTGTGACTATTCTGCTAGGGAAGTTATTTCCTCTTTAAAAATTCCCTGAACAGTTGTTAATGAACCCAGTAATTCGTGTAATCATCGATTTGCCTGTTCTTTCTCGTCCTTGCTGTAATAGCTGTCCAGAGGTCAAAGAGCCAGGGCCTGAATCCAGAGTTCAGCGCACCATGTGCCTGTTTCGCTTCAATTAACTCCAAGTTGCTTCCTGATTCGTCAGTTTTCAAAAAATGGAAAATAATAATAATAATAATAATAATAATAATAATAATAATAATCAATACATTATAAAATATAATAATAACAATAAATTAAATAATAGTTATAATAAAAATGATTATTAATAATAATGGCTGAAGTTGAATACTCTGCAGTATATCAATATTTACAATTATTTATTTTTTAAATACAAAAAGAACAAAAAAATTCATTTGATTGTAGTTTTTTTGCACACACACACACACACACACACACACACACACACACACACACACACACACACTCACACAAAATGCAAAGTATATAAAGTATGTTTTTATTTTAATTTCTGTCCTTAGGAAAGAATAGAGGTAATCAGAGACTGCAGTGTTTTGTGTGGTGAGTTATTAGAAAACAAAAGTCCGAGAATGAAATCAGTCCCAGCTTTCTTTAATTCATCACAGAGAGCATTACAGCATGTTCTGAAAAATCATCTTTAATAAGCTCCTGATGGTATATTTTTTGAAATAGCGACATTATTACTGTTGGAGGTAATTTGAAGATATTTGTTTTATTATAAAACATCGAGTGCAGCAATGGATTTGGAAGACTGGGTTGAATCTTATTTTACAGGGACTTCTTTTATTCTTTTATAGTTTAAAACACTTACATAAAGCAGGACCAGCTAATCCTGGATATGATCTAAAGTGAACATTATGATGTAAATCCCTTACTACAGATGGATGATGGTGAATCATATCATATGGTACGACCCGAGGACGTTTCTAGAATCCTATTTCCTCTTTTGCTACATTTACAGATGTATTTTTCTGATACCACCATAAATTATAGTTTACACCATCGAAGTCAGACTCAAGGCCGGCTTTGCTTTTGAAATTTTTTTGATGCTCAGAAAGTTTCCATGCATGAATCATGGCTGTCACGTGGTCCCAGCGCGCTTTCAACACATCCTTCGAGCACATCGTCGGAAGTGAACACGATGCATTCGTGAGGTGTGGTACTGACAGAAATAGGACTAGGCAGAGTGTTTTAATTTTAGTGTCTAACAACAACACTATATAGGAAGAAGGTAATCTGAGTTTCGCGTTATTCCAATCATCAGGTATGCTTCCAGTCGTACAGTGGTTAGCATGTCTGTCTCACAGTAAGAAAGTCCTGGGTTCGATTCCTGTGTGAAGTTTGCATGTTCTCCCCGTGCTTGCAAGGGTTTCCTCCGGGCACTCTGGTTTCCTCCCACTGTCCAAAAAAAAAGGAACAGTAGGCCGATGGGCTGAAATGGCCTATTTAGGTGTGAGTGTGAATAATTTTGTGTGTGTTGCCCTGTGATGACCTGGTGAGCTGTCCAGGGTGTATGCCGCCCTCGCCCAGAGTCAGCTGAGATGGGCACCAGCCTTCCCACGACCCTGATTAGGATTAAGCATCTTAGAACATGAACGAATGAGGTATGCTTCCCCATCACGCGGCCATCACCAACCAGGGAGCGGCGATATCAAGCACGTGTGTTCTCTGAGATGTGATGTTTGCTGCCCACCCCTTTTTGAAATGCCGTACGTGTGTATTCAGTCGGAAAGAAAATGTGTCCACCCTTTGAATGCAAAAGCACACAGATGCCCATCATTGGCTGGTGATTGTTTATGTGACAGATAAGCGAGCATACGACCATCCTCCCGCCCCTGAGATTTTTTTGTCTTTAACATATTTCTTCACTCAGATCCTAACATTGTTCTCTGACCATGATGATATCTTCCATCTGCTGGAGTCCTCCAGACTTACCCAAAGTACACGCACAAGTATAACTGGCACACGAGCTGTGTAGCATCATGTCTATTCCAATTCCACGCGTGCTGAACTGCATTGCGATGAAGTCCTTCCATAAACAGAAATGCCAGCGCAGATGGTTGATGTCTCTGGACGTTGTCACTTTCTTCCTTGATAACGTTGACAGAAGGCCAGACCCTCGTTTAGTGTTGTGTTTCCTCCTCATCATGAACTGGTGTTGATAAGCAGTAAACTGTTCTCTGTTCCTTAAAGAGAACTTGCCTAAGTTTGACTGATGAGCTTCTGAGACGCAGCAGAGGAAACGCCAAGCGCTTCGGTTATCACTGCTGCTTTTTTGTTTTGTTGATGTTGTCGTTTAAACAGCCACAGAAGGTCAAGCATGAATTTCTTCCACTTCCTGAGTAAGCGCTTGTTTTCCTGAGGGTCAGCCATGTTTGTGCGTCTTGGCGTGTGTGTGTGTGTGTGTGTGTGTGTGTGTGTGTGTGTGTGTGTGTGTGTGTGTGTGTGTGTGTGTGTGTGTGTGTGTGTGTTTGTGTGTTTGGGGGGGTAGAGAGGATGTGTTGGGAATTTGTTTTTCATCAGGATGGATTCCTTAGTGATAGACACGTACCATGATCCACGCTGCAGCTAACGCTGCGCTGACTGGAGAAAATATCAGCGGCTGGTTTTAAATCTGTGCTGCATCATCATCATCATCATCATCATCATCATCATCATCATCATCATCACCATTATTATCATCATCCATAATCATCATCATCATCATCATCATCATCATTTGATCCCATTATCACCTTCATAAACATCATCATCGTCGCAATCATTATCACCTTCATAATCATCAACATTATAATCATCATCGTAAACATCATCATAATCATTATCATCTTCATAATCATCATCATCATCACCATGATAATCATTATCACCTTCATAAACATCATCATCATCATTATCACCTTCATTATCATCATCATCACCTTTAGAATCATTATCACATTCATAATCATCATCATCACCATCATCATTACTATCACAATCATTATCGTCGTCATCATCATCATCATCATCATCATCATCATCATCACCATCATCAATCGATCCATGAATTATGAATAGACCGAATATGGTCCTGCCCTGAAAGAAGAACTCAAACCCACACCATTATTTTTCAGAGTTTCCACAAACCACATTATTACCACACTGTAATTTCTCTGTGTCGGTTGGCGTGACTTTTGTGTTGGGCTCGGAACTTGTGTGTACTTCACTGTAAAACTGATTCATATCTCCTGGGGTGCTGGGCTGGTTCACCATGAAACATCCATCATCAAAAGTTTAACCTCGCTGGTGGACTAGTACAGAATTTGCAAATTAATTTGCAAAATTCAAACCCTGAACCAAACCTGAGACGACGTCCGTGTGGATGAGGTTTGTGTCGAATCGGTTCCATATTGCCAGTGTGTTTAAAATAAACCGGGATCTGACAAACGGCGATTATTTCCATGTAATGAGGGACAGAAATTAAATTCTTTTCTGTTTCACTGTTAATTATAATCTGAACACAATTCAATAAAACCCAGAGTGAGATATAAATATTATTTACAACCCTTAGATTTTTATTGTAATTTGAATGAAGTTTATCATCCAGAATCATAAATGAATTTCACAGAGCAAGTTTCAGTTTTAATCGAATGCAGATTGTTTCACATTTTTGATCCCTAATTAAGAAACAGTTACAGGAATATCCTCAACTTTAGCTGTTATTGGGTGGTACGGTGGTGTTGCACATCTGCTTCACAGCAAAAAAAAGGTCCTGGTTTGAGTCTGGGCTTGGCAAAGGCATTTCTGTGTGGAATTTGCGTGCCCTGTGCCAACGTGGTTTCCTCTGAATGCTCCAGTTTCCTCCCACGGTCCAAAAACATGCACAGTGTGCTAATTGGCTGCTCCACATTACCCCTAGGTGAGAGTGTGAATATGGGGCCGGTGGCGTAGCGGTTAGGGTGCTGCGCTCATGATCAGGAGGTCGGGTGTTCGAATCCCAGTTTGACCCCCACTGTGCTAAGAGCCCTGGGCAAGGTCTTAACCACAAGTGTGCCTCTGTTCACCCAGCAGTATAAATGGGTACCAGTAAAATATACTGGGAAGGGAACCTGCGATGGACTAGCGTCCCCTCCGTCCAGGAGGAGTTGAACTCTTGGTAGCTTCATGTTATGGAAACCGGGGATGAGCACCGGCCTGATGAGCCACTAGGAACAGACTACTGAGAGTGTGAATGATTGTATATGTGTTGGACTGGCGGTGGTCTGGCTAGCTGTTCAGGATGTACCCTTCTTCAACCAGTGTCGGCTGAGATAGGCTCCACCTCCCTTAGTTTATACTACACATGATTATCATGTTAAGGATTATAGGTGTGTGTGTGTGTGTGTGTTATATTTACAGAAAATGAGAGAACTTGCAGTACACTGCAGTTGTAGTGAAGGAACAGAACAGGCGCACGAACACATCCGTGTAGCCTCTCCGATCACGCCGTGGTTTTACTGTAAATCCTCCTCAGCTTGGTGCCACAAATCGAAAACAACTCCACATACCACACTTTTATTATTATATTATTTTAAAATATCTGTTACTGGAGTAAAGCAGTCTGAAATCAACGTGTCAGAAAAGACGACATCAACGTCGATTACAAGCCACGCTACTGCACGTGCGGTTTCTTTACAATTCCACTATAACCGCTCTCTATTTTTTTTAAATGATGTAGAGCCATTTTTATATTTTTTCTATAGCGCTGTGGTTTAATGGAATTTACAGGCGTACTGAGTTCTGTGATGGTCATGTCGCGGTATCGGCGTGGGAAACATGCGAGGCTGACGACTTAAACGTCGAATTGACGTATTGCGCAATAAGGTGACACCACACAGGCCGAGCTGTTTCTGGTAACTGTTGCGAATATTAAAACTGTTCGTTATTTTCCAAAGTTCACATGTTATTACAGGGTTCTTCTGTGGGGCTTTTGTTTTTCTTTTGTCTTGCTGCCAGAGGAAAGTTGGCCGACTCCAGGCAACATGATAAAACATGAAGAATGTCGACGTGGAAATTGAGGTGCTTTGTTTATTTCATTATTTTTTAGAATGTGATTAAATTCGGAACTTTAGTCGTAAGTGTTTATACTTTTTAAGTTTTATTACATTTGAATACTTTATCATCCAAAGACCTTCACATTTATTATGTTTATAAGTAGCTTAAATTCACTCAGACAGCTAATATATGTAATCAAAACATGTTACAATAAAACAGATAGTGTTTATTATTTATTTAACTCTTAAACCTTATAAATAATAAACAGGAAAATTTGTAGAGGTAAACATAATATGCAAATATTATATACATGATAAAAAGTTAAATTATAAACCATGCATGTCAATCAACTTGTCATGGAGCCCATCTCAGCCAACTGTGAGTGAGGGTGAGGTACACCATGAACACTTTGCCAGGACCAACTTTGCCAGGATGGCAGGATCAACACACATACAATTACTATTCAGACTCACACGTAGGGGTGATTTGGAACAGCCAATCAGCCTACTGTGTATGTTTTTGGACTGTGGGGGGGAAACCGAAGTACTCAGAGGAAACCCACACAAGAATGGGGAGAACATGCACAAACTCAGACAAAATCCTAATAATAAATTAAATACATATGCCCGGGTTAACAATGACCGCCATCAGTGCTGTTTACCAACAGGGTGCTGGTGTAAATTGGACTACTGTTGGTCGAAGACATCGAAGAAGTCAAAGAAGGAGAGGCGGGAGGCATGTCCGTAGGCAGAGAGAGAAGAGGAAAGGCAGGAGTCTAGGACTGAAAGTAGGGACTTTGAATGTTGGAACGATGACAGGAAAAGGTAGAGAGCTGGCTGAAATGATGCAGAGGAGGAAGGTGGACATACTGTGTGTTGAGGAGAACAGGTGGAAAGGTAGCAAGGCTAGAAGCTTAGGAGCAGGGTTTAAACTGTTTCATCATGGTGTGGATGGGAAGAGAAATGGAGTAGGAGTCACCTTGAAGGAGGAGTTTGTCAGGAATGTTCTAGAAGTGAAAAGAGTGTCAGACAGAGTGATGAGTCTCAAATTAGAAATTGAAGTTGTGATGTTCAATGTTGTTAGTGCTTATGCCCCACAGGCAGGATATGAGCTAGAAGAGAAGGAGCGATTCTGGAGTGAGTGAGATGAAGTGATGCAGAGTACCCCCAGAGGTGAAAGAGTGGTCATTGGTGCAGACTTCAATGGACATGTCGGTGCAGGAAACAGAGGGGACGAGGAAGTGATGGGCAGGTTTGGTATCCAGGACAGAAACACAGAAGGACAGATGTTGATAGATTTTGTAAAAAAAAAAGGATGGAAATGGCTGTGGTAAATACTTTCTTCCAGAAGAGACAAGAGCATAGGGTGACTTATAAAAGCAGAGGTAGGAGCACACAGGTAGACTACATCTTGTGTAGGCGATGTAATTTGAAGAAAGTCAGTGACTGCAAAGTAGTAGTGGGTGAGAGTGTTGCCAAACAGCATAGGATGGTGGTGTGCAGGATGACACTGAGGGTGAGGAAGATGAAGAAGGCAAAAGCAGAGCAGAAGACAAAGTGGTGGAAGCTGAAAAAACAAGAGAATCAGGTTGTCTTCAAGGAGGAGTCGAAACTGGCTTTGGGTGGTCAGGAAGTGTTTCCAGATGACTGGACATCTACAGCTAATGTGATCAGGGAAACAGGTATGCGAGTACTTGGTGTGTCCTCTGGAAGCAAAGTAGATAAGGAGACTTGGTGGTGGAATGAGGAAGTGCAGGAGTGTGTACAAAGGAAGAAGTTAGCTAAGAAGAAGTGGGACATTGAGAGGACCGAAGAGAGTAAACAGGAGTACAGGGAGACACAGCGTAAGGCAAAGGTAGCGGCGTCAAAGGCCAAACAGAGGGCGTATGATGACTTGTATGCTCGGTTGGACAATAAAGAGGGAGAAAATGATTTATACAGGTTGGCACAGCAGAGAAATAGAGATGGGAAGGATGTGCAGCAAGTTAGAGTGATTAAGGACAGAGAGGGAAATGTATTGAGCTGATGAATGAGTAAAATGAGAGAGAAAAAAGAGTAGAAGAGGTGACCGTTGAGGACCAGGAAGTAGCAAAGATTATTAAGGGTGAAGTGAGGAGGGCATTGAAGAGGATGAAGAATGGAAAGGCAGTTGGTCCTGATGACATACCGGTGGAGGTATGGAAGTGTCTAGGAGAGGTAGCAGTAGATTTTCTGACAAGAACATTCAACAAGGTCTTAGAGAGTGAGAGGATGCCAGAGGAATAGAGGAGAAGTGTGATGGTGCCCATTTTTAAATACAATGGAGACGTGCAGAGTTGTGGCAACTACAGAGGGATAAAGTTGATGAACCATACGATGAAGTTATGGGAAAGAATACAGTAGTGGAAGCTAGACTAAGGGCAGAGGTCAGCATTTCTGAACAACAGTTTGGTTGGGAGTAACAAGGATGGGTAGGAACAGGAATGAGCACATCAGAGGGATGTTTTGGAGACAAAGTCAGAGAGGCTAGATTGAGATGGTTTGGACATGTGCAGAGGAGGGATAGTGAGTATATTGGTAGTAGGATGCTGAGGTTGGAACTACCAGGCAGAAGACCTAGAAGAAGACCAAAGAGACAATTCATGGATGTGGTGGAGGACATGAAGGCAGTTGGTGTAAGAGAAGATGCAGAGGATAGGGTGAGATGGAGGCAGATGATTCGCTGTGGCGACCCCTGTGTATATATATATATATATATATATATATATATGTATATATATATATATATATATATATATATGTATATATATATATATATATATATATATATAGAGGATTTTCTGAGTAGATCCTTCCGTAGGAGAGTGCTCAATACTTTTTGGTAGAGCAAATTCTTCTTTAATCACCTGAAGAGAGAGGATGGTTTCACCACCCCTCGAAACAGATCTGTAGTGATAAATGGAGTTTCAATAGAAAGTCTTTGTCCTGTCCTTTTGTTTATATATATATATATATATATATATATATATATATATATATATATATATATATATATCAAGAGTAAAATAAAACATAAAAATAAAGTTTACAATATTTAGGTTCGAAATAAATATGAATAACATTTTGTAGTCATTAAAATATGAGTAGCTTCATTAATATCAGTGGTTTGCTGTCTGCTTCAGAGCCAGAAGGTCCTGGGGTTCAATTCCCGGGTTCAGGGTGTTTCTGTATGGAGATTGCTTGTTCTGACTGAGTTTGCATGGGTTTCATAGAGGTACTTTGGTTTCCTCCCACAGGCTCTTCCAAATCAGCCCTAGGTGAGAGTATTATGAGTGTTGGCAGTGCAATGGATTGGTGAGCTGTTCAGGGTGTACCTCACCCTAACCCAGAGTCGGCTGAGATGGGTGCCAGCCTCCCCACGGCCCTAAGTAGGATTAAGCGACTCAATAGATGAATGAATGAATGCGACATAAAGTAATGGATGTGGTTCAGAAAAGTTATGACAGGAAGGGTTGCAAATTGTTGGTCCTTTTTTAACCTCATCAGCGAAAGAAAGAATAAACCCCTTGTGACCTGCTGTTAATGGAAAAACAACAACACGGTAGTGTGATGTGTAACTCGTACCAGATAAATGTACATTTTCATTTATTAAATAAAAATATAATTGATTTTTACATAAAGAAAAGGGAAAAAAAATTATCCACATGTAAATATATTAATGGATAAAACATGCTAATTATTCATATTTTCAGTTTTCCTTTTTATAAGCACACAATTAAAGCATGATTTGTGTCTCGTTTCTGGTTGGTTCTCCAGTAGCACACTTAAGGAGTTAATTTTCGGCAGCACTTTGCTTAGTTTCATGCCAGATGGAGCACGAGCTGTTTAGGCGTGTTAGCCTGGCCGGCAGAGCTGTGGTTTTAATCCGAGCGTTACGGCAGCAGGTCAGAATACGAATCAACACATCTCTAACTGGAGATAATCAACAGCGTAATCCACCTCTGTCTGTTTTAAATCTGAGCTTCAACAGAACCGCTTCCTGGTTATTGCGAATCGTCAGAGCGAACTGTGACGGTCTGAGCTCAACTGTGGACTGTCTGCTCGCGCACCGCAGTAGCGATGCAAGATTCTCTTGGTTCTCGGTGACCTTTCCTACGCTGTTTACAAAACAGGCACGAGATTCTGATTCTGAGAAATTAATTGTTCACATTAGCATGTGGTTTGGAATGTAATTGACCATTTTTCCTTAAAAATACACCACAGCCAAGAATTCTGGGGAGAAGAAGTCGGAATCGAAATAATGAGGCCAATAAAGAGCTCCAGCAGCAACATTTCCAGACATGAGATGGAAAACGATCAGGAGATTTTAAGTTGTGTAATAAAACACTCGCTTGGTGCAGCGAGCAGCTGAGAAACCTGTCATCTGTGAACAGAAAGAAGATTTAAATTCCTCTTATGCCACATCAACTCACTGGGAATTTTTCTTCATTAAAAGTACAACAGCAGGATGGTGTAGTGACATAGTGGTTAGTACCGCTTCACAGCTAAAAGGTTCTGGGTTTGAGTCAAAGGGCTTGGCAAGGGCCATGCTATTCTTTTGTTTGTAGAGTTCAGCAAAATGTTACGTGGATTTTTATGAAATTTCTTTGAGAGGTGGGGCTTTGGACAAGGAAGATCTGGATCAAGTTATCTATCCAGGAATTTTTTAAAGGATTATTTAATATTGTGAGATGGGACAATTTTTTAGAATTGTGGAATTACAGTACTTCGGGATCAGCAGTGGTACTGTGTACGTTCTGTTTTTTGTTGTTGTTGTTGTTGTTGTTGTTTTTTGCCCTTGCAGAAGTTTGCACGCTCCAATTGCAGGATTAGGACGAAAAGTGCATGAATTTATTGTGTCAAGTGTCATTTACTGTGGATAGGTTCCATGAGCCAGGCAGTGTTGGCATGGTGGTAAGGTGCTGGATCACTGATCCCTTGGTTGAAGGTTCAAGCCCCAATACCCCCCTTCCCCTCCCCCAGTGCAGCTAACCGGGTTATCAAAGGCTGGCCATGTCTCTCACTGTCTGTGGTGAGAGGTTCATTACTGGCTTTCGTCAAGAGTAGCTGCATCCTGCCCTGTGATGGCCTGGTGAGCTGTCCAGGGTGTACTGTGCCCTCGCCCAGAGTCGGCTGAGATGAGCACCAGCCTCCCTGCGACCTTGACTATGATTAAGTGGATTAGGAAATGAATGAATGAATGGATGAATGAAGGATGTCTGCGACCCCTGGTGGGCAGAAAAGAAGCCATTCGGTCACGTGCATTCCTAACAAATGCCTCAATACTCTGACCAGCAGTGGTGATTTCCTCCATCTTTCTGCTCCTGGATCATCCTCAGTGCCTCATTTTTGTTTTTTTGAAGTGTCATGTTGGCCATGGGAATATCCAACACTAAAACAGCTTGATCTAGGGGTCATCCAGAACCGGGAAACAATCACGAAACAGATACAGTCGGCCCTCGACTTACGAAATTAATCCGTTCCACAGCCTTTTTCGGAACCTGGAGTTTTAATCTGTAGAGGTGCATTTTACATGTAAATTCGCGTGATCCGTTCCAAGGCTCCCAAGACTACCCCATAAGACTACCTCTCTCTCTCTCTCTCTCTCTCTCTGTCTCTCTCTCATACACACACACACACACACACAACTCTCTCTCTCTCTCTCTCTCTCTCTCTCTATCTCTCTCTCTCTCTGTTTCTCTGGTGTGTTTTGCCGAATGCGGGCTCCGCCCACACGCAGTGTGCAGCTCATGGAGTAATTGTATTTAAATTTTTAAATGGACGGGATGTTGTATTTAAAGCAGAATTACAGGACCTGTTTGAAAGATCAGAGGTCCTGATTCAATATTAACTTGCTTCCTTGCAAGATCGGAGGTCTTGTCCCACGGAGCACTCTGTTTTCTTTCTGCTTCAATATCGTTCCGAAATAATCACCTCCGTCACTGTATTTCCGCTTTTCTCTATTTTGTGGGTCCATGATGGATAACGAAATATAACACTGCAATCTTCTTCTTTTACTTTCGGCTGCTCCCTTCAGGGGTCGCCACAGCAAATCATCCGCCTCCACCTCACCCTGTCCTCCGCATCTTCTTTTCTGACTCCAACGACCTTCATGTCTTCCTTCACCACATCCATAAATCTCTTCTTCGGTCTTCCTCGAGGCCTTCTGCCTGGTAGTTCCAACCTCAGCATCCTACTGCCAATATACTCACTATCCCTCCTCTGTACATGTCCAAACCATCTCAATCTAGCCTCTCTGACTTTGTCTCCAAAACATCTTACGTGGGCTGTCCCTCTGATATACTCATTTCTGATCCTATCCATCCTCGTTACTCCCAGGGAGAACCTCAACATTTTCATCTCCGTGATCTCTCAAAAAGAACTCATGAGCCAACATTCCTGTTCAACTCTCCTCTCTCACGCGTTGTGACAAACAGGAAGTATGGGTACAGGAAGTATGGGTACAGTTCAGCTGCCTCCTGGCCAATGGGAGGCCAGCGGGGAGGGATGTTGGGAGACAGCCAATGAGAGAGCAACTTGCGCATTCTTTGAATTTGTGAATGGCGCACTTGGATTTGTGAATGGCGCGTTTTGTAAAAAGAGGTTGTTTTTGTAAAAAGAGGATGAAAATTGAGGAAAATGTTTTTCGTAACCTGGAGTTTTTGTATTCAGAGACTTTCGTAAGTAGAGGGCCGACTGTACAAACAACGAAAGAGATAATGACGGGCCATGTATAGGTATACGTGGTATATATTGGCGCCTCTGGCGAGCGTATACAGCCAGCTAAGGCTGCAAATCTGCTGGCAGAGCTAAAGCACCTGGTATGTAGCATGACAAGAAATGTTCATGTTTTTTATGAACTTTAAAACACAGAACGGACACGCAACACCCATAAGAGACAAAGTTAAGGGCGAGTGGAGTGACATGTTGCTTGTTAGGGCTGGCATGCGGTATGTAATCGACCTGAAACTGACACGACAGCCAAAAAGCACAAACTAGCTTTCTGGGTCTCAAATAAATAGCAGTTTGATTAAAAATAATGATGCCATTTGGGAAATCCTGCAATTATATCGTAAAATAACACGCTGTGTATTTACACTGAGCTATTACAAACCCCAGTTTCTTTTTTTTCCCCCTAAAATAATCTTCACGTGCCCCTATTTTTAACTTTTGGTAAATCTAATGATTTCAAATTCTTGCTAGGAGAGTGTTTCTTTCTCCTCCTCTCTCGCTCTGAGTTGCTGCCAGTGGCCGTGCGAGGGATCTGGGCCCCGCTGAAGAGAAGCAGATGTCACTGTCTTGGCGGCGTCTGAATCGAGACGCAGGTTGCAGACGGTTTTTGAGCGTATCCACATCTACCAGGTCTCCATGTCTATTGCATCCAGGGTGCCATAACGCAGCGGTAACAGGAGGGTGAGTGATGAACAGTGGGATTGAAAAGGGGGAGAAAAGCGGTTGCTAAGGATTTGAAACTGACCCCAGAACGCTCAGTTCTGAGTTCTGTCAGAGGTCGCGCCAGAGTTCATGCTTCGCTGCACAGCCTGACAAATCTAAAATGCCTGTTATGGTTTTCCACTGTCATCCCACTGTTTCCACATGTCCACTTTCTTTCGTGTCTTTGGCATTGAGGAGTGGCACAGCGTCCGCGTGCACATTATCCAGTGCTGTTGTTTTCATTCGGTTCCAGCTGGACCCCTTTCAGTGAGCAGGCATGTTCGGATTTCAGGGTCGTTGCTCTGCGGTGTTGTTTTCAATCAGTCTGGTGCTAGATTCCAGAATGACAGTGGAGGTGAAGAAAACACCAGAGCCAGTTTGTTGGACGGTGCACAGGTTTAGACAGATCAGAAGTGTGTCGTATCACTCTGTCAGTAATAAAAGGTTCACAGATCACTGTGGTGGAAGAGGAATAGAACACGTCAAGGAAAGTAATCGACGACTGAGGGGTCTCAGAACCATTAGACCGCATCCTCGTTTCTCGCACTTGTGTCTCATCCTTGGAGGAAATATGAAGAGAAGCCAGTAAAGGTGTATCAAGGAGATGTGGTTAACATAAATGTCGACATCTGCTGCTGATGACTGCGGCACAGCTGGCTTTTACGTAAACGTGTCCGATGTTGTAATAGAGACGGGGAATTTACGCATTGGCGTGCGGTTCTTCCAGGAAGGTTGCTCTCATGGATCCTTACTGATCGATGCACAAATAAGAGAATTCGGACAATCGAGGAATCGGGGACAATTCGAGTGACAATCGAGGAATGATGTAAAGGCAGATAAGGGTTTTTTTGAGAAGCATTCAGAGTGATGTCATAAAACGGAGTTATGCTAGGGTCTGCAATCGCAAGTTGATACCTGAGAACTGTTCCTGGAACTTCTGTGGCTGTTCTGTGGTTATATCAAAAGTGGTCCCTCACACAGCTATGAGTGGACCTCTCGAGTGGTGCATAATCAAGGTGCGTGACTATTAACCCGAATATCGCATTTTCGAATCTGGGTTAACGCTACAGCTGTTCATGGCCGGGGGTCCATGGGAGCTAATTGGCCAAGCCCTCACAGGAGGGAGCCACGGCCAATCATGGGCGTCTGTGAGCTCATTCATTCAAATGTGTTATGCCGCCCCCAAATATGCACATGCCGCAGGTCCACAAGAAGCAGGTGGCTAGCATCGCGTGTCAAAGAGGGGGCGTGTGCATGCTTTCGCTCACCCCTAGTTGGCAGTGGTCGTGTGACAGGGAAGGCAATACCTGATGGGTGGGAATATGGAGATGAATGAATTAGGGAGAAAATGGGGGGAAATTAAAAAAAAAAAAGATATGGGAGGGGAAATATACACTTATTGATGTGTACCTCTTTTATCCACGAGAAACTGTGCCGTACACCGTTGCAGCTGTATATCGTCTATGCACATTTTTACGAATATAAAAATCTACGGTAGCATCTGGTATGACGTGCAGGCCTTACGGTTTCCTTCGTGGTTGTGCCTGTGTAACTGATGGAGCGTTTTACTCAAGATTATTTTCAGCACGGTCACGTTTCGTAAATGTACGCCTCCTGGCTCTCAAGGTATTCCGATGGAAGTGCATGGAAAATTAGGGGATAATGTTTACTGGAGCCTATCTCAGCCGCCTCTGCATGAAATATTTGTTTTTTATTCTATTCTACTTTTCTCTTTATAAATTATTTACTGTATTTTCTCTTTTTATATTGAATATTTTTCATTTAGAATTATTTCTAACTGAAGTCGAAAGGATTATAAAATCATGTCTTAACCACAGAATCTGTCTTCACACCAACAAAATGATTATTTGTATATTTTTAAACTTTTATTTCCTCAATATATGGTTATATTATAAATCTGTATAATTTTTTGGTGATATCTTCCTGTTCCATCACTGGAATGTGTTTTCTGTAAAAAGCTACAGAATTAAACAGGCTGTATTATAATTTTCCGATCATTTTTTTTTTTTTTTTTTAATCTTGAGAATCTCAGATTTTCTGATCGATTATTCAGTAAATATTCTGAATTTTTTTCCTGAACAACCCAAAAAGCACATCATTTATTCTGAACTCTACCCCTGAACCCAGATCAGTTTTCACCTCACTGTGTTGCACACTTCACGCTCACTTTAAGTGTTAATTTATTCCTCCATCAGGAAAAGGTTCAGTAATTCATCAGTCCGCAAGGTCCTGAAGTACAGCCAGAGGAGATGTTCCTGCTCGCTGGTAAACAGCTCCACGCTGCCGCAGTGCCTTCCGATCTGCTGGGTTTCACTTCTGTTCTCAGTGAGTTTCCAGCGCTGTAATCCTGCGGGCTTTTTACTTTAGATTTTTAATATTTTTGCCTGTCAGTGGGTTTGGCACCACCGGGCCTGGTTGTGCTGATCTTTCCTGAAGGCCTGATCTTGGAGTGACCCTAACATATTGTTTTATTTAGTTTTCACTAAAAATCGCCAGGAAAAACTCAAATGTCTGACACACAATGAATTGTAAACCCCCTGGGATAGTCGATGAAAAATGAAAGCTCCTGTTGTTCGCATCCTCACAGGAAGTGATTAAGTGGCAGGCGACCGTGCGAGATCAGTGAACGCCAGCAACATGAGTTTAACACAGTTTAAATAACTAATACGTGTTAACAAAGTTTTTTTTTTTTTTTTTATTATTATTTAGTGTTGCACGGTTCAGGTGGATTTTCACCAGCAGATGGTGCTATGAAGCGTTAACCATCTGTAAAATACTGTTTTTTTGTTGTTGTTGTTGTTTTTTACCAGCGCTGAAGAGATTCTGTGTTGCTTTATATTTGTTTGTTTGTTTGCATGTTTGTTAGCAAGATTACAAAAAAAATGTTTATGAATAGGGTCAGTGCAGTGGCACAGTGGTTCGCATGGCTGCCTCCCAGCCAGTGGGTCCTGGGTTTGATTCCCTGCTCGGGCATTTCTGTGTAGAGTTTGCGTGTTCTCCCCCGTGCTTATGTGGGTTTCCTCCCACAGTACAAAAACATCTAGAGGAAGCTATTTGACAGTTCCAAATCACCCCAAGGTGTGATGGTGAATGATTGTATGTATTTTGGCCCTGTGGTGGCCTGGTGAGATCTTCAGGGTGTACCCCACCCTCATTTGTCATGAAATTTCTACCAAAGACAGAGCTGTGGACTTACGGTTTTGATGATGATCTGGGCTCCAGGGATGTTTCAAAGGATTCTTTAACCCTGTGAGAAACGGTAGTGGAGAAGAAGACGTACGGAGATTTCAGGAAAAATAACTGAAGTCAATTTTCATAATTTTATAACTTTAATATTCTGTACATTTTAAATTTTAATGGTCTTCATTTGCATAATTACAATAAAATCTGTGTGAAAAGTTGGAAATTTTTTGAGGAAAGACAAGAATCTTTAATAGATCACCACACGTTTGCTTGAAATTGTTTGCTAATGCGTCAGATGTTGAAATGTTTGATGAAAACTTTGTCATCTTTGTGGTTGAGTTTCTTTGCCGAAGCTCCAGAAGTGATGGAGAACTGCCGTTTCGTTCTCGATTAAACCTCTTTAACCGGACTGGATTAGGGATGTCAGCCGAGGTATCGTGTTATAAGGATGGTTTTCAACACCAGGGACGGCGAACTGATTAGGAATGACGGGAAAAATGAACATTCCATATTACAGAAAAATCCGCAGAAGAGTGCAGGCTCCTGCCAAAAGGCTGAAACTGGGAACGGAGTTTGTCTTTCAACAGAACAGACACTCCGAGAACACAAGCGAAGCTGCGCTGCAGGGAAACGGAAAATGCATGTCCTGGACTGAACTAGTCCGAGTCCTGACCTTATGAATCCGTGGCTGTTCCTCAGATTTCTTCACCGCTATTCCACAAGCACCACAAGTAACCAGCATGTGGAATTTTTTTTTTTTTTTCTTTTTTCAGGGCGACAAATATCTCCAACATACAACTCCTCCACCACAGCATGTAATCTTATATAAGAAGTGGACCTGCTGCTGAACCTCTGAAACAGTTGATTTATAAAGTATTGCCCAGAGGGGTGAATATTTATGAATATTTATGAGATGAAAGGGTTTATCATTACCACATGTCCTATGGAAACCAAGCCATGAAAAGTGTGTATATTTCCATAAAAAAATTTAAATGCTGATTTTTTTGGAGGACAGCAATATATATATATTTATTTATAAATCTGTCATGATATTTTAAAATATTTTATGATGCACTAAACAGGTAAATAATTAAAAAAAAAAAATGCTACTTTTAATCATTCATTATAAATGAATATATAAATATTTAGCCTCTGTGGTGATGCTTATGAACCAACAACTCTAGGCGTAGGGCACGTTGTTTAACGTTGTAAACAGCTGGTAGGTCACTCGCTTTGTGCCGTTCAGAAAATCTTCCATGTTTCCTGCGTGTCAGAGCCACGTGCAGAGGTTCCACCATGGATTTGACCTGAGACTGAACGGGAATGTGGTTCGAGTTAGGCTCGGAGAGGAGGCGAATAACACTTGGCTTCTATATAACGACCTACGGACAGGCACGTTGCGTGCAATTTCCGGGATCTGTCAGAAGCACAGGCTTCATGTGATCTGTGCTGTGATATGAAGATGACCTGCACTTCCACCTCGTGTTGTTTATTCGCCCCAGACATCGCCATAGCATCGTCTCGCTTATCCGTTTATATCTCTGTCTCTTTCACGGCCTTTTCTCCTGCACATCTTTTCTGAGTTTGGTTTAATTAACGTTTAGCCTCCATTGAGGTAGTATTGCTCTGTATTTAGATGATAAACACACACAGAGAGTGATATTGGATTTTTTTTTTTTTTTTTTTTGCTGCCACTAACTATGACCAGATGCTCGTCCAGGATGGATATGGAAACTTCTCGATGTTAGAGCGACTGCACACTCGTCTATTTGGAAGCTCGATATTTTATAAAAGCAGGAGGATTTCTGTAGTTTGGGATTTGGGAGCTTTTGAGGAGCACAGAAAGCACATGCTCATAAATATTCTCACGCTGCTGTCAGGTAAACATGGAGTAAAGGTTATCTTGGCATGATGAAGATGTGTGGGTTGGGGTTCCTGTTGGAGGTCAAAGATGATGGGACGTCTCACAGGACTCAGGTTGGAGCTTTGAAGTCAAGGTTTGAGTTGAGGTGACTGATGAAGGCAGAAACGTTTGGATTATTGATATAAATGTGAGGTTTTGTCAAAGGTCAGAATCGATGATGCGCATCAGATTAGTGCACCGTAGGACGTAGGTACCCCGCGCTCGGAAACTCGCCTGACACCGAACCCTCTCTGTGATTGGATATCTTCATTTCTGTTTTCAGGCAAAAAGCTGTCATCAGTCAGACCGGATAAAACCGGATCCACACCAGGACCTGGTGATATCAACTTCCTTAACGCTCCGCCCACTTTCATTCACACTCACGCCATTGCAGAGACGACAAATTACCTACAACCATTCACACTCACACTCAAATCTAGAGGTGATTTGGAACAGCCAAGCAGCCTGCTGTGCATGTTTTTGGACTGTGGGAGAAAACTGGATTACCCGAAGGGAACCCATGTAAGCGCGGGAAGAACATGTCAACTGTGCTCAGAAAAGCCGAGAGCCTGGGAATCAAGCCCAGGACCTTCTTGCTGTGAGGTGGGAATGTTGAGCACTGCACCACCGTGCCGACACTATTTTTAAATTAAAAACGGGAACACTGATGATGTCACGCAGTCACAGTGTTTAACGTTTCTGGAATAAAATCATACAACTCATCAGTCTGGCAAGAGGCGTGACCGTGTGAACACACAAAAATCAAACACCGTCATGAATCCACGAGAAAACGTTGAAGCACAGAACACGAACACACTCCCATATTCCAGAGATGTTCAGGGAGAAATAGATGATGATGGCAGCGCGTTTGTTTTTAATGTCACGGCCGAGAGTAATTCTGGTCCATTCGCAGTAAGTGAGCGATCGGGGCAACACTGTGGTGGAGCAAAGCCGAGCTCTCAGGTGTCGGGTCTTCGCGTCGACTGAGCCACGTGTTTGCGTTGGACCGGATCGAGTCTCTTTTGGGATTTGTTCCAATGCAGAACAAATCAGAATGCAGAGGTGTTGGGTTGAACTCGAGTTAAAGCACGACATCATTCGCTAAGTCAGAGCAAGAATTCCAACGCTTTTGTGTCCTGGAACGCCAGCGCCCCAATTTATTATAAGTGCCTTCACCGCGAACGAGCTGTATCGTGAAATTACGGATGGCCTGTGCACTTTCCCATCAGCCACGGCACCTCTTTTTTTTTTTTTAGTGCTGATGCTGTGGTGAATCCAGAATACAGGCAGCATTTGGATCGAATCTGACTATAAAATAATCACGTGAGATTTTTATTACCACATAAAAATAACAATCATTAGTTACAGCACAGAAACACACACTCTCTGCTTGTAATAACATTTTGATTTGGTGTGTGTATGTGTGTGTGATTCAGGCATCAACCTCAGGGTGGTCTTTTGATATTTCTGGGTGTCCTGTGTGACGTGTGTGTGTGTGTGTGTGTGTGTGTGTGTGTGTGTGTGTGTGTTATGGTTCTGATGAGAGCCACACTACTCTATAAGAACATTCCTTTAATTTATTGTGTCAGTTTATGGTTGGATGGTTGTATATATGGTTGGAGATGGAGGGATAAATGCTTTAATGGATGGATGGATGAATACATGGCTGGTTAAGTGGATGAAAGGATGAATCATTTGCTGGATGGTTGACTTGATGGATGCATGGATCATTGAATAAATGGCTGGATAGTGGCGGCGCGGTGGCGTAGTGGTTAGCACTTCCAGCTCACAGCAAGAAGATCCTGGGTTCAATTCCCAGCTTGGGCGTTTCCTCCAGGTATTCCAATTTCCTCGCACAGTCGGTTGATGGATGGATGGATGAATGGACCCTTGGATAGATAGTTGGAGGATTGAATGGATGGATGTAAATATTTTACACTGGTGTCTAGAGAATTAAGAGAAAATATTTTAGGTCTGATGTGAAACACAAAACATCAACATTTGAATAAAAACACAAACATTCAGAACCAACAATCCACATAAACCTAATAATAAAGACAGGAAGGAATGATGAAAGAAATACAAAAGAAATGTAACAAGATTTTTTTAAACACTGGAGAATAACAGACTCACGTCACCCCCCACCCCCGCCGCCGCCGCCGCTAGAAATCCCGTTAAAAGTCTATATTTTCCAATTTTGTCAAGGTATGATTTACACGCAGGCTAATTACCCAAAATGCTTTTCTGGACATGGTTCCAGGTGACGTGCAGGACTCAGGAATGCGACGCGTGATTCAATTTATACCTCCGTGATATATAATCACATACTCATGTCTACATTTTCACACGGAGTCCTGAGCGATTATATAAAAACGCATCACAGCATAGACGTCTGTGTGGAATCTCCGCTCCCAGGACTAATGATTCTGGCTTCTGGCCCAAAAACCATCCGAACGCAATTACATTGGAATTATCAAGAGAAATACACAGAGTCTGGATTTCTCCAAGGAAACCCGATACCTGACTACAAAAAGAGTTCGAGGGAAAAGGGATCAAATCACGTAAACCAAGGAAGAAATGATTGACAGGTACATTACATCTTGACACCTTCAGTCTTTTAAAGTGGCCACATTTTTATTTAAAATTGCTTGAAGTTCAGACGTTCTTCAGGCCTGAGTCAGACATAATGAATCCTTATGGTTTCTGTATTTTGTATTTGAATCACCAAAATTAAGTAAATAAATAACACTAAATAGTTTAAAAATTATATAATATAAATATGGGCAGTGGTGGCCCGGTGGTATGGTGGCCCGGTGCTCCCCCGGCCCCACCCCCAGTGCAGTTAACTGGCTTATCAAAGGCCATCCATGTCTCTCACTGTCTGGTGTTTCTGCACTATGATGGCCTGGCAGTTATCCAGGGTGTACTCTGCCCTCATCTAGAGTTGGCAGAGATGGACTCCAACTTCCCTGTGACCCTAATTAGGATTAAGTGGTTCAGAAAATTAATGAAAGAATAATATAAATATAGACGTTTCACTCTGATCGTATCAGTGTCCACACTCAACAGCAAGAACACGACATGAAGATGATGAAGTATTAATAGCAATAGTAGTTACAGTGTGAAGCAGACAGAAGACTCACAAATCAAACAAACTTTGATACCAGAACTCTGGCTTTATTCATGAACATGCAATCCGATTCCGTCTCCTTCTCCACCCACCAGCAAGTTGACATCAATCAAACTCTGACTCATTCAGATCCGTGCTCATTTTCAGGAACACGAAGGGATGTACTCTATAGGCATTTTAACACACATGCACTTTATAACCATAACACGCGCCATCCAGCAGACGAGAAAAGATGAGTGAGGCTGAGCACCTACGTTCATAAAAATCCTGATTTACCTCAACAAACCTCTCATTCAGAGGCGTTACCACCAATCCATGGCAGCTACATGTCAAAATATGTGTGTGTGTGTGTGTGTGTGTGTGAGAGAGAGAGAGAGAGAATGTGTGTGTGTGTGAGAGAGAGAGAGAGAGAGAGAGAGAGAAAGAATGTGTGTGTGTGTGTGTGTGTGTGAGTGAGAGAGAGAGAGAGAGAATGTGTGTGTGTGTGTGTGTGTGTGTGTGTGTGAGAGAGAGAGAGAGAGAGAGAGAGCGAGACAGAGGATGATCAAAAATCAGAGTATAGGCCAGAAGCCAGCAGAAGAAAGAACATTGTCTCCAAAACACAAAGCATTCTGGGAATAATGTTGCAGGAAGAAATAAATCACGGACAGAGAGAGATTTCTCAATACAAATACTTGGATACCTTTTAAGTCTCTTTTAGATTCATGATCTTTTTTTTGTTTGTTTATGGACTTACTCGCTGTTGTGGCTAAAAATATCTCTACACAGATGCTAAGTGGACAAAATGGGAGGTGGGGTGTGGCCGTGTTTAGAAGAGAGACCCATCTTAAATTGTATATTTAACAGTGCCACAGCTCATATTGGTTCATTGACTTCCATGCATGATTGTGTAAACTGAATTTGAATTGGATCTCTGCATTGGTTCCATAGAATGGAATTGGATTGGACTGGATCTCTGGATTGGTTCTGTAGATTGAGATGGATTAGAGCTGATCTCTGTATTGGTTCTGTAGAATGGAGTATGATTGGATTGGTTCTCTGGATTGGATTACAGACTGGTGAAATCCCAGCGATGATGAGGTTGCTTGTCTTCATCCATTAGACCAGTGGAAGTACAACTCACCGTAACCGTGTAACTGTAGAAAACGCTCCAGATGGAACACATGTGTACAGGTGTCTCTGTACAGTCATGGACAAAGAAGGGATAGTGAGTATATTGGCAGTAGGATGCTGAGGTTGGAACTACCAGGCAGAAGACCTAGAGGAAGACCAAAGAAGAGATTTATGGATGTGGTGAAGGAAGACATGAAGGTCGTTGGCATAAGAGAAGAAGATATATATATATATATGTGTCATGGATGCTTGTATAACGCATTATTCATACAGGCGTATGCTCAATGCGCATGAGAATATTGCGTTGTTCTAGCCCTTTGATGCTGAGCGATAATCAGGAAGCAACAACTCCCAAATTTTAAGGTCTTATGGTATAGATGCGGCCGGATTCGAACTTCAACCTTCCGGAGGATAAAGTGGACGCTCTCCCAACTGAGCTAAATCCCCGGTGGTGGTATGGAATGCAGAGGACAGAGTGAGATGGAGGCAGATGATTTGCTGTGGTGACCCCTGAAGGGACCAGCCAAAAGCAAAAGAAGAAGACAGTCGGCCCTCTACTTACGAAAACCTCTGAAGACGAAAAATCCAGGTTACGAAAAACATTTTCCTAAACAACCTCTTCTTATGAAAAGCGCCAAACTCCCCATTCAAAAATTCAAACGCGCCATTCAAACATTAAAACAATGTGCGAGTTGCTCTCTCATTGGCTGTCAGAGGTTGTTTCGTGTACAGAGGAGGAAAATTTAGGAAAATGTTTTTTGCAACATGGATTTTTCGTATTCAGAGCCTTTTGTAAGTAGAGGGTCGACTGCACAGTGAAAATTGGCCTTTTGTGAGAAAATAATTTTTTCATGCCCCAGAAGCTGTTTGCAATTCATTAAAATGCTTCTGATCGTTCTGTATAATAGTTTAGAAACAAAGTGAATCACCACCACAAAATTAAAGCAACAAAATTTGCAAAAACACAAAATTTGCATCGCTGCCAAAACTTTTGTCCCTGTGTATATAGCAGGAGTGTCAAACTCGTGCCAGAAAGGGCCATGTGGCTGCAGGTTTTTGTTTCAACCAAGCAGCAGCACACCTGACTTTGCTCATTTAATCAACTCATCTGAGTGTTCAGGCCGCTGATTGGTCAATATGTGTGCTCTGTACAGAGACTGACCAATCAACTGGCTGAACACTCAGTTTAGTTGATTAAATGAGCAAAGTCAGGTGTGCTGCTGCTTGGTTGAAACAAAAACCTGCAGCTGTGTGTGTGTGTGTGTGTGTGTGGCAGTGCAACTATAAATAGTATTATTTGTGTATAAAATTGTTATTAGGACAACACTGCATAACATTGTGTCTTTATTAACATTAAAAACAAAAAAGAAAAGAAATATAGCTCAACTTACAATAATGAAAAACTTCATTAACATTGTTTTTAATCTGTACCAGAAAAGATTTAAAGTGCACCAATGTGCCTGAAATTAAAAAAAAATCCTTATTTAAACTCATTCAACTAACTTAGCTCTTAATATCTGCGTCTCTCTCTCTCTTCACCTTTCTCTTCATTCCTGTTTGAAGTTTTCCGGGTTGTTTCTTGAGGGGTTGTTTACTTCGCTTCATATCGTTCGCTCGTGTGAAAAACCACTACACCATAGCGTGACAATGAAGGTGCAACTGCCAACTACTGGAGTGGAGGTGCAATTACACTTCATTTTCTTACACTATTCCAGAAAAGCCTATTTCCCCAGAACCCCCCCCCACCCGGCATCATGCCCCATTATTTGAGAAGCACTGATATATAGGACTGTGGATAGGTGACAGCCTCCCCGTAGCCCTAATTAGGAATTAATGAATGATATTTCACATACATGCACATGTATCGCTTAGTTTAGTTTGTTCGTTGTCTCTTGGGCACTTTCTTCTTTCTTATAATTGCTGACAAAGAGTTGCTAAACTGATTTTCATTGTTCATGTAACAGTTGACAGAAAAGATCTCTTTACCTCTTTATCTTTATGAGTTTCCAAGTAGGGACAGAAGATTGCAGCACAACTGCTGCTGGTTTTAGTTGGGGTTTTTTTTTTTTTTGCTTTAGAATCGTTTGTTTACGGGAACAGGAACAGCGAGCAGAACAAAACAACACTAAAAATAAACACAAAATAAAACCAGTTAGACTTTCTGACTCCGATGAGTCCTCCCTGACCTCTGACCCCGAGGTCATGCTTACAGATTACACCAACTGGGTTTAGACCGACATAGTGTGCGAGTTAGAAAGAGAGAAGTAGAGACAGACAGACAGACAGTGAGACACATAGACAAAGAGAAACATAAGGAAAGGTGGAAAGAGAGAGAGATAAGGGAAGAGAAGGAGCTAGAGATAAAAAGAGAGAGAGAGAGAGGGTTACATTCTCCAGCTGCAGCAGCTCATGTTTAGGGAGTGAAACTTGGGAGGAACTCGTCCAATCAGAACCGAGTGAAGACTGTTAATGAGTTTTCCTCGGATGACCCCACAGCTCTGACCTCAAACCTTGAGTGCTTTTGATTTTCACACACTCTGAAGTTTAAAAGTTGAAACACATGTCAACATTGAGGAGCTGATTCACTAAAAAGAAAATAAAGCACCTGCAAAGCGGACCCGCTAAAGTACTGATTGACTTTTTTGAGGATCACGTCTTTCACCTGTACAGAATTACACACCTGGAACTGCCTTCATGGATATGCAAAATAAAGGGGTGGGGTGTATGCAAATCAGTAAATTTAAGCATGT
>CM045735.1:62769748-62777248 GCA_024760905.1 Plotosus lineatus | reverse complement strand
TGTGTGTGTGTGTGTGTGCGCGTGTGCGCACATGTCAGGAGACATGAGTCAGCCCCTTGGTGACACGTTTATTTATCAAAAACAGTCACGCTATCACTCTGTAGTGCAGAGACCCACCATAACAAAGAGACACGATGGACACTACAGAAATCTCAATACAGACATTCGGCGAAGTTTATGTTCGCATTTAATAGTTTGATGCTAATATTTTATTACCAGTTCCAGGAAATTAAGGTGTAGTTTATATTTTATCCAGAGAATTTGATGTTATGCAGAGTTTTTAGGCTGGTTGCCATTATTTGACAGCAAGCAGGCGGTAGAAATAAACAAATGGCCGGGTGAACGTCTCTGCAGACGTAGAAGACCCAAACAACAAGAACCAAAAAAAAAACCCCATGACAATGACAACCGCTGCGTTTTGGGTAAAACTTATTTGTAATACAAGCTTGTTTTAATCTTTAAAAAATTCATCTTGTTGTGTATTTTGTCTGTTTTGAAGTTCGAATGTCTTTTATTTTTGTCTTTTTATTTTTTTAATTATTATTATTATTAGTTTTTAATGATTTACCTCAGATGATCCTCATTCCTGGTGTTTTTGCCCCAAACTATAATGATGCACTTGTAAAAGTGTTAAATATAGTTTTGTCTTGTGCTGTATAAAAACCATTTATTCATTCATTCATTTTTAAGCGGCTTAATCCTACTAGGGTTGCTGGCAGGCTGGAGCCTATTTCAGCCACCTCTGGGCGAAGGCAGGGTACACCCAGGACAGTCTACCAGCACCTGCGATGGAACTCAAGCTGTTCAGGGTGTCAGTGTTTTGTACCTGTAAGTTGTACTCTGTAACATGACATTCATCGACATCCTCAGGACCAATGTTTATAAGTCATGCAGTGTTTGGTTGTTGGCTGATTAGCTTCTTTAGCGGTATATTAGCTTTTTTGTTTTTTGATGGAACACGATGAAGTTTTGCTGTGCTGGCTGCCTGATATAGTATCTAGATAGCATGGTGAGTGCTTTCACAGTCTGTGAAGAAGAGATAAGAAAATCGTTTCAGACTTCATTTCTGTGAATAATTACAAACAAACGAGAGGAAACGTCATGAGAATACAAACAACTCCGAAATGATAATGATGTTCAGTCTTCCTCTGATGTGTCATATCATAATGTACGGTTCTACACATTTCATCAATATGTATTTCCATATGGCAGAAATCTAGCGTAGAACATGTTCAGTGTGCAGTGTGGCAGATTTTAATAACACACACACACACACACACATACACACACACACACACACACACACATACAAACACACTTGATTAGCATTTATAGATGCTTCACTGTGAAAGACCTGAATATGCGTAATTAAACACAGGTCCCACCTGCTCACTGATTTATTTTATGGATTCAGATTAAAAGCTCGGGTTTAAAAAAAAGACGTCATTAACTAATGATCAGTGTGTTTTAATTTCCTTTAGCTACTCTGTTCTGCATTAATAAACCACAGACTGTTTTCCCTACCTCTTTCTTTGTGTGTGTGTGTGTGTGTGTGTGTGTGTGTGTGAGAGAGAGAGAGAGAAAGCATCTGTGAACCAGCCTGTATGCCATATTATTGATAGTATAATTATTGCTCTTCTTGTAAAGCAAAAAAGTTGTAAAAAAAAAAATTACCTCACAAAGTAATAAAATCCCAATGTGTGGTCATATGTTTACTTGTATTTATTTTATGAAAAGATTTATATTTTCTCATTACTTATACACTTTTATTACAAACGTTGCATCTGAAATAAAACAGAAAACATTTGTGTAATAATGTTTTGCCTTAGTTTTAGAGATTATTGCTGGATTTTATGTGAGAACTCACAGGTGTTGTAACATTACACCGTGTGTGTGTGTGTGTGTGTGTGTGTGTGTGTGTGTGTGTGTGTGTGTGTGTGTGTGTGTGTGTGTGAGAGAGAGAGAGAGAGAGAGTCCTTTTCCCAATGGTCCTTAATGCCATGTAACATCTGAGCTGTATTGTAAACACTAGACACAGATTTGTGGGCAGGGCTAATAACAATAAAGACCAAAGATTGGTCAGTTTTTATGTATTTTTGATTGATGTCTTTGGTCAGAGCCAAATATTACAGAAGTAGCTCTAATTATAGTGAATTTTTCTGTACTAATACAGGATCTTTTTATATTACAGGATAATATTGCAACATTTATCTGGTATTGCTGGGATTAAAGTATTGACACCCCCAGGTGAATCGTGCATATAATGAACTTTTATTTGTACTGAGAAAGAAAATAATTATCAAAGTAAAACTGTCCATATTGACGTTATGTATACACATAGACTCATGTCAACTATCTGTATGATTCAAGTACAGTATGCAAGTGACACTCATTGGTATTCTATGTTACCATACCCCACCAACCCACACACACACACACACACACACACAAACACACACACACACACAGTCGTTCACTCACTCATTCACTCATACCCATACACACTCCAACACACACATGCAGGAGGTTTGATTCACAAGGCCCAGGTGGAGGACAGATTTAAAAAGTTATATGACACGCCCTTTGTGTGTGTGTGTGTGTGTGTGTGTGTGTGTGTGTGTGTGTGTGTGTGTGTGTGTTTGCGCACGCATGTGTGTATGAGATTTATGATTTTTGACTTTCAGGAAGGTCACAACACATAAAACAGTCCCATATATTTCTCTTAAAGTATCAGACCACCAGAGCAGTTAAACTTTATATCATCACATATCATTTCAAATCCAGACACTGAGTGAAACCTTCTTCTCAGTGTAAATGTGTGGTTTGTTTGTTTGTTTGTTTGTTTGTTTGTTTGTAGGGAATCATAACCAATAAAACCCTTCATATAATCGCACACTATAAAATCTTCAGAGCTTCACACACTTTTCCTGAAGGTCTGGAAGAGATGCTTATACGTGAATATTTGTTAGATTTTCATTCATTCATTTTCTGTAACCGCTTGATCCTAATTAGGGTCACGGGGAGGCTGGCGCCCATCCCAGCCGACTTGAGGTGAGGGGAACGTACACCTTGGATGGCTCATCAGGCCATCCCAGGGCAGAAACACACTGACGGCTATGCAGCTACTCTAATAGAAAGTCAGCAGTGGTTCTTTTATAACCCAGTGAACGGCACTGTGGGGACAGTGACAACCTTGTGGAGAGTGGGACTCGAGCCCCCAACCTTAGGATCAGTATTCCAGCGCCCTATACCACCAGGCCACCACTGCCCACAAAACTGAAATACAGTTGGCCCTCTACATACGAAAAATCCAGGTTACAAAAAACATTTTCCTAAATTTTCGTCCTCCGTACACGAAACAACCTTTTCTTACGAAAAGGGCAAAACGCGCCATTCAAAAATTCAAACAATGCGTGAGTTGCCCTCTCATTGGCTGTCTCCCAACACACTGCCCTGCTGGCCTCCCATTGGCTAGGAGGGATGACGTAGCTCCCTCCCATTGACTATCTCTCAACACCCTGCCCCGCTGGCCTCCTATTGGCTAGGGAGGGATGACGCTGTCATTCCAACTTTGTTCAAGTTTGTGTGTGAACCGTGTTCATGTTTGTGTGCATTCCAACTGTATTTTATTTAACCTTCCATAAACATTTGTAAGATTATAACTCTGCTATGAAGCCATGGTCAACGTGACGTAAGTACCTTAAATGTGCAGCTTTTATCATTTTTAAAGGGTCGTCTTGGGAGCCTTGGAACGAATCACGCGTTTTACATGTAAAATGCGCCTCTATTTACGAAAACGCCAGGTTCCGAAAAAGGTGCTGGAACAGATTAATTTTGTAAGAAGAGGGCCGACTGTATTAACAAAGGTAAATTAAAAGACATGAAGTGAAAAAGAAACACTAACATTCATCAACGCAAAAGGAGAAAACCGTGAACAAAGCCTGGGTTCTGAGACACGTTAACCACAGACATGGTATTCAAACTCCGCCCACTACGTGCGAGTTTTGTAAATCCTGAGGAGCACTTAAGTCTGGAGTGTATAATAAATCCTGAGTGTGTGTTTAACTCTGTGTTGTTGAAATGACCTGAATGTACTACAGACGGTAAATAAACGGTTTATTGTAACTCAGGAGAAGAAACAGTGATGTGCGTGTTACTCTATTTGTAATCATTAAAGCGTATCATGTCTGATTGTTTGTGTGTTTATTCTTCACCCTATCATTATTCCGGGGTCACATAATTATTCACAAGTTCTGTTTTCTGATTTTTTTTTGTTTTGTTTTGTGTATATGTCGGTGACTCATGGGGATTTTAAAGTCGGTTTATTCTAATGTCATCCTCCTGGTTATTGTGGGAAGTCCAGGCTAGGGACGGTGGAGATTTATCCTGGCTGATTTATAGTATGACGGCAGGCCGGATTGGCAGGAGTGTTTGTTCCATTCTGTTATGATCATTACATTTTGGGGGAATTCCTCCGGCTGTAGCGTGAGATTCTGCCGACTGTACTCGCCGGTCAGTTTACAGAAATCCTACGAGGAATTTATTATCACAACTGAAACCCGACCACGCTTACATACGTTATATGTTTTTATATAGCACAGTTATGCAACTCTTAATCCCACCCCTCTAATCTGATTGGTCAAGCATTATGAGAAATCTGATGAAATTCCTATGACGTTTTTGTAATTATTAAATACAATTTTATTCTGTAAACAATAGGTTTTTCTTAGTTAAACGGAATCTACTTGATGATTTTGTTATGAAAATATTTTTTAATAAAACCCAGCAGAGTGTAATAAAATGTTGGATCAGCTTTGGAATCATTGTATAAAAGTGAGTCAGAATAAGCTCTGGCCAGGACACACAGGCGCACACACACACACACACACACACACACACACACACACACACACACACACACACACACACACACACACACACGTTAACCTGGATTGGGAAAGAAACCTGTAAATAATTTTGCTGAGTTCATGTCGAATGTGACCGCTCACCTTTTCTTAATATTTACATGTCACATGTTTTGTACATGAACACAACTACACAGTCCTGTAATCCACCTCAGCCAAGCCTACACCAGTCTGTGGTACCAGTGATAAATCTGATCAATTAAAGAATGGCGGGTTTGTGAAAATAGATTTACAAAATGTTATTTTGTGTTGCAGGAAGAAATGCTGCGGAGGATTTAAGTTTGTTTTGGGACAGTGTATTCCTGAAGGTACAATCACTCTCTTTCCCTCTTATTCTCTCCCCATCTCTCTATCATTTTCTCTCTAAGTCTCTTTCTTGCTCTCTCTCCTCTTCTTCTCTCTCTCCCCCACTCTATTTTTTTCTCCTTCTCTCTCTTCTCTCTGTCCCCATCTCTGATTCTCTCTCTCTCTCGCTCTCTCTCTCTCTCTCTCTCTCTCCCTCTCTTTTTCCCTCTCTCTTCTCTATCTCTCTCTCTCTCTCTCTCTCTCCCTCTCTCTCTCTTCCCTCTGTCCCCATCTCTGATTCTCTCTCTCTCGCTCTCTCTCTCTTTCTCTCTCTCTCTCTCTCTCTCTCTCTCTCTCTCCCTCCCCCCATATTTTGTTTGAAAGCATCGAGAGAGACTGGGCATAAACATCAGAGGAGAATATTGTCTTCCACTCCTGATGAGAATCGCAGAACTTTATATCCAAACATCTCAGTCTTTTCTCGTTTTCTTTTTCTCTTTGGGAAATAAATGAATAAAGAACTCAGTGATAACTGAAAACGTACTTCATTTGATCTGAAAAGAAAGAAGCTACGTCGTTGTTTTTTGTACAAGCAGCTGTCTGTGGTTTGATGAACAAGAGTTAAAACCTTCAGAATAAGTGCGACGTCCTATCTGTATGATTTTATTCTCCACGAATCAGAATGATGTGGAAACACGGTGTGTTCTTATGACACCTGTTGACAGTAAACAGAAAAAATTACTCCAAAAAGTAAAAATTCAACCTCAAACACTGACAGCTTTTGTGGATCATATTTTCACGTCTGCGGCTTGTATTATCTATACATACTTGGTCTGACTTTGACCTTGACCAAGAAATGTGTTTATTTTCTGTATTCGTGTAGATTACGATGTGTGCGCCGACGCTCCCTGTGAGCAGCAATGCACGGATCACTTCGGCCGTGTTGCCTGTACATGTTACCCTGGTTACCGCTATGACCGAGATCGCCATAGAAACCGGCAGAAACCCTACTGCTTAGGTGGGTGTGTATACAGTATTGCACAATCTGTAAATGTTTTTGTACTTTAAATGAATATGATTTTTGTGTTGTATTTTTTCTGCTAGTTTATTTTCCAAACACTACGGTACATGTGATCCACTCCACCGAAACGAGGCTTTTGGGTCCAAAAATGAAAAATGAGATTTTTACACAGTCAGATCGAGGCGGCCCAAAGCTGCGAAATGCAGCAAAAAGTTTGTCAAGACCTTGAAAACTGAGCGAGTGATGCCATTTCTTGTGTCAGCATTCAACTAAAAATTTCAAAAGACGTTTTAGAGAAAAATGAGCACAAAGATTGCACTTCTTCCAACATCATTAGTCCTTAGCAACCAAACATTTTTATACACACCTCAGCCATATAAACTTTTAGAAAACATGTCTAGGAAGAGTTTTATGAAGAGATGATAAGAGAAATCATCCTCATTTTAATCGGACACGCCCTTTTTAAACCCATCAGTCACCGTGGTAACCCCCAAAAATTAACAAAAAAAACCACAACTTTTTTCATTTGTGTTTATTCCAATAAGATCAGGATGTATCTTTTTGACCGTTATATAAAGGTTCAAATGCCTTCAAATGATACTGATTGAAAAAAAACACTGTCAGGTTCAAACAATCACACTGAAATTAAGAAAACTATAGAACAAAACTTTGTGATCTCTTTATACAAGTAAGCTTCATCAACTCCGCCCTCATCATCATCATCTTCATCTATATCCTGCTCAGCAGATAAAATCACATCTTCACAAACACCAGTCATCACACTTTTATTAACAGATACCTCTTCATCAACATCAAAATCTTCATCAACACAGCTGGCATCATCATCATCATCATCATCAGTTTGTTTATATGTAAAATGAATGAAACATTTAAGTATTTTTCAGGTCTTGACCAATTTTCATGCAAAACTAAACAATCCACGATCCAGCATGTCCAGTCCACACAAGATTACACACAAATCAAATGATCAAAAAAAAATTCCATAATCGAATTTTGCATGCAGAGAAAAATACCAATACTCATTCAATACTCATATTAAAAATACCAATACTCATACAATACTCATATTAAGTTCATAAAGTACATAATACTGAGCATATGGGATTTTCTTTGACTGAATTGCAATGGAATCATGTCTTTCTTAATATTCCAGCAGACCTCAGGTATCTCATTCACACACACACACACACACACACCACTGTAAGCAGTGGGTGACGGCTCATTTATGCCCCACTCCCTTCAGGCACT
>CM045735.1:62697248-62767248 GCA_024760905.1 Plotosus lineatus | reverse complement strand
CGCTGTTTTCTGCTACAGTTCCACTAGTACACAAACACGGACGTTACTGGGTGCACCATCACATTATTATAGCATCAACCGCTGAGTCGCGTCACCTGGTAATCATTAACCTTCTCATTTCACTGCCTGTTTAAACAAACCACCCTTCCCTCTCTTGTATTTGTCTGGTTCCCACACACACACACACACACACGAGCAAGCCGTAGCAGGTTTGGGGGATTTAATGAAGCGGTGAGTTGCTGAAGCTCTCCGTGGAGTTTATCATATGTTCTTCTCTTTCGTCTGCGTCTCTGTGGGACCCTTGAAACACTTTCACACTCATACTGAAGGTGATAAATTGCATTTTTGGGGGGGATGTTGCACATCATTCTTTTTTATTTAACTTTTTAGGAATCTCATAGTGGCCTCTCAACATGTCTGTAGGAACTGTTTATATTTCTTTGGTCACTATTGTGGTGATGTGTGAGCGAAACAGCACTGTAGCGGAATATATTTCATTATGTTGCATAACACTTCAAAATATATATAAAAAAAATCTCATGTACATTCCACACACTTCTCGCTGAGCATGGGACTCGAACCCAGGACCACTACATCACTGTAGCTCTCATGAATAATATTTACTTCATAGTTATTTCCCATTGTAGAGTTAATATTTTTATGTTCCACATGTTTGATTGACATTTTAAGGGTAGTGGGCGGAGTCTCATGAATCAAATAGATTTGTTTTTCAACAGGACACCAGGGTTCATTGTATTATAAACCAATTGAAGCTAAGATTTGAAAAAAATTATATAAAGGTTGGACGTCACCTAAAACATTTCAATTTTATCATTTTTGATGAAGGATTCTTGTGATCTTCTTGAGAATCTTTTATAATTTGGAATTTCCTGTTTTCTTTTGCGGACTCAGTGCTCCGTTATTCAGATAATGACTCGGAGTGCAAACATCAACCAGCTTCTGCTCTTAATTCACCCGACTACCTCCTTTTTTTCTGGGTCAGTTAGGGACACCCACGATGATGATGATGATAATTATGATGATGATGATGATGATGATCTGAAAGTGTCATCATCAGTGAGTTTTCAAATTCCAGATGTTGGGAACATAACATTCCGGAGCACTGAGTTTATCAGAGAGTGAACGGATGTGTGTGTGTGTGTGTGTGTGTGTGTGTGTGTGTGTGTGTGTGTGTGTGTGCGTGTGTCTGTTTGTGTGAGATAATGATTGTGGACAATGGAAGATGTATATTTTTAGTGTTTTTTATGATTGCGCCTATTGCACGTAATTCTAATATTTAGATTCTTTAGTGTAAAGACAAAAGTCATGGATGACTTTCATAATTCAACTCACCATATCACTGTTTTACTGTAACTGCTGGAGTATCACTATACAGTAGGCCCTCGATATCCGCGGGGGTTTGGTTCCGGCCCCTCCTGCAAATGAAGATAATCCGCGAGTTCTGTACCCGGAAGTAAAACCCCGTGTATCATATTACATGCACGAATGATCAACCGGAAGTAAAATACTAATGTATCTATTACATGTGCTAAAATATGCTTCTTAAACTCATTCTATAGACCAGGGGCAGTGGTGGTCTAGTGGTATAGGGCGCTGGATCGCTGATCCAAAGGTTGGGGGTTCGAGTCCCACTCTCCACAAGGTTGTCACTGTCCCCTCCAGTGCAGCTAACTGGGTTATCAAAGGCGGGCCATGTCTGTCACTGTCTATGGTGAGAGGTTGATGTAAAAGAACCATTGCTGACTTTCGTAAAGAGGAGCTGCAAAGCCATCAGCGTGTTTCTGTCCCTCGCTAAAAGGGTTGTGACAGGAAGGGCATTCGACGTAAAAACCTCTGCCAAATCAAACGTGCGAATCAGATGATTCACTGTGGCGACTCCCGAGTAAAAGGGAAAAAGCCGAAAGAAAGACAGACAGACATACACATTCTATAGACAGTCTTACTCATTAATACAGTATTAACATAGTAAAATGTAGTAATGATTAAGAAAAACTTTTTAATTTTGTATTGTGATATTTATTAATAAAATATATAAACATCATACAGCAGACTTTATAATTTATGGTGGAAATTGGACTACTGTTGGCCGAAGAAGGAGAGGCGGGAGGTGTGTCTGTAGGCGGAGAGAGAAGAGGAAAAGCTTGAGTCTAGGACTCCATTCGCGGAATACTTCAGACACTGAGATATAAGGATTTGGACAGTGTACAGGACGAGGTGTAGGGACCCAATAAAGGCGATCCTTACATATATATATATATATATATATATATATATATATATATATATATATATATATATATACACACAGTATGTATATATTTTCATTTTGTATGCCAGTTAAGCTCTATGATGCCACTCAAATGCCGGCGACAGCACCATCTCTTCTGATCTTCTTCTTTTCCTTTCGGCTTTTTTCCTATTCTTGGGAGTCGCCACAGCGAATCATCTGATTTGCACATTTGATTTGACATAGGTTTTTTTATGTCGAATGCCCTTCCTGTCACAACCCTTTTAGCAAGGGACAGAAACACGCTGACGGCTTTGCAGCTCCTCTTTATGAAAGTCAGCAATGGTTCTTTTACATCAACCTCTCACCATAGACAGTGACAGACATGGCCCGCCTTTGATAACCCAGTTAGCTGCACTAGGGGAACAGTGACAACCCTGTGGGGACTCGAACCCCCATCCTTAGGATCAGCGATCCTGCGCCCTATACCACTAGACCACCACTGCTCACAAGCGCCATCTCTTCTGATAAAGCGCTATATAAATCTACTACTACAATACAATTCAGTCTCAGCAGCTCAGCCACGCCCCTCAGCCAGAGCGGGAGAAAGCAGACACACACACACACAAACATTCTGAACATTAAATTATGCACTGTACCGGAATAATAATTGAAAAAGATTTTAATACTACAGCTTTACAACAGTTCAGATGATTATTCCTCTTCAAGCACTTCAGAACTGTGGTTTCTTCAGGAGAAAGTCTTATTTCTTCAGAAGAGACATCCAACGCCATTACCTTTTTCTGTTGCTTAGCCAGAGAAGAAGACGCACAGCGTTTGAGTGGCATCATAGAGCTTAACTGGTAATTAAAACACGCAATTTAAAATTAATTAAAAAAGCACATTGAAAACTTGTGTGCAAATGAGGAAAAAGGGGCGTTACATCCTCTCAACCAATCAGCAGGAAGGATGACAGCCATTGACTGAAATTGAATGACGTGACTGTTGCTCTGCGACCCGCGAATATGCAAACCGTGAGTGCAAAATCGCGAATAGTCAAGGGCCTACTGTACTATAAAATCTCTAAACAGCTCTGTGTGTATCTTTTGCAAGTAAAAAGTCAGCCGTGCATCTGTTCATCGATCCATTTTACTTTCCTTATCCAAGGTCAGGTTGCCGAGGAAAAAGATGCTCGCTGGGAATCCCACTCCCCAGTGCCACTCTCCAATTCCTAGTGGTATCCTGAGATGTTCTTAGGCTAAACAGGATACAGACGCTACCCGACTTACTTACTTACGTATCTGTTTTACGTTTTTATTTTCGATTTTGCGTGTTTTTTTTTTTTTAAAGTCAAATTTTGAGTATCGATGTACCTACGTAGTACGCTGGTGTAATGACGCAATGACACTGCATTCATTGTTTACAAACTACAGACTGAGTGTGTGTGTGTGTGTATATATATATATATATATATATATATATATATATATATATATATATATATATATATATATATATATATATATATATATATATATATACACTAGTATGTCTGTCTTCCTTTCGGCTTTTTCCCTTTTACTCGGGAGTCGCCACAGCGAATCATCTGATTCGCACATTTGATTTGGCAGTGGTTTTTACGTCGGATGCCCAACATCAGTGCAGGCTGTGTTCTAAATGAGTTCAACGGCACCCTTGTGCACTTGAAAGACCGGCAGTCCGTATAACCCACAGCAAGTACACTACTTTTGCAAGTGCACTACTTTCGGTATTGAGCGCCTCGCATATTGTAAGTGTTGATTGACTGTTTTAATCTTCATGTAAAGTGACTCGGTATAAATAAGTGACTTATTTGAAATTAATGTTGATATTATTTGATATATTTGATATTATTTTACAATGTTATGTTTTTAATAATTGATTTAGGGGTGTTTTATGAGATACGGTACGTAATGGTATTTATGGATGTATAGTGCAGTATGATCGTCATACGTCACACGTCACACGTCATACGTCACTGTAACAACTTACGTTCACTTTCAACTTATGTTTGGCCGTCCGGAACCAATTAAAAACGTAAGTCGGGGAGCATCTGTATATAATTCCCCAGCGAGTTGTGGCTTCTTCCCAGTTGTACATTGCTGGAAAACCTAAAAGGAGGTCAGCAGGAGGCATCCTAATCAAATGCCTGGACCTGCACAACGGACCGCTTTCGATGCAGAGGAGCGGTGAACTCCCCTTGGATGTCCGATCTCGTCACTGTATCTCTAAGGCTGAGCCCAGCCTCCTTCCAAAGGAAACTTGTTTCGGTCACTTGTATTCACAATCTTATTCTTTGGGTCACTGCCCAAATCTCGTGACCATAGATGAGGGTTGGAGTCCAGATGGAAAGGAAAATTGTTGTAAGTGAATAAACTTTGTAATGATCTAAAGTATTTAAATGTGGGAAATATTTACGGGGGCAATGGTGGGTCAGTGGTACAGTGCTTGATTACCGATCCCAAGGTCGGGGGTTCAAGCTCCACGATCACTAGGTTGTCACTGCTGTTCCCCCAGTGCATTTAACTGGGTTATCAAAAGCCGGCCATGTCTCTCACTGTCTGTGCTGGAGGGTCATGTAAAAGAACCATTGCTGACATTTTTTAATAGGAGCTGCATCGCCATCAGCGTGTTTCTGTCCTGTGATGGCCTGGCGAGCTGTTCAGGATGCACTCTGCCCTCATCCAGAGGAGGCTGAGAGGGGCGCCAGGCTCCCCGCGTCCCTAACTAATGTTAAGCATTTCAGGAATTGAATGAATGAGATATTTAGGGTTCTGTCTGTGAGTAGCCATGGTGATTTGGAGTGCTGTAGCAAGGACATCAGGAACTTTCACAAGATTTTCACTGGGTTTGTGTTTATGATTGTACTTTTTACTGCTCGATTTTGTGTGTAATGTTTTATTGCAGATCCACTCTTTGAGAAATCTGATAATGTGATGAAGGCAGGAACCTGCTCGGCTACGTGTGAAGATTTTCATCGGATTAAAATAAACGTTTTTCAGCTCAAACAGAAGGTAGTCGACACATTGTGTGCATCCCGTTCTGTTCTCATGCAAACGCTGAGACTCAAATTACTACTGTGTGTGTGTGTGTGTGTGTGTGTGTGTGTGTGCGTGTGTGTGTGTGTGTGTGTGCGTGTGTGTGTGTAAAAGAATGAATTTTAAACATGGAAAGCTAGTGTTGTGTGTTAAATTCTGTACGTTTAAACAAAACGCCGCAATTTGTTTGACGTTATTACAATGTGGCTGTTTTAAACCTCAGTAACCGTGTTCTGCAGTTTCAGGAATAGGTACCATATAGACATTATACTGGACCACAGGGACAACAGGTTTGTTTATAGGCTAATAAAACATAATGGAAGTAACCTGGAGATGTACACCCTGACCTCCATGTGACCTTCACTTGCCCTCTGTGAGCCTTTCCCTCAGTAAACATCAGGAACAGCAGCAACCGCCACAACTCGCACTTTATTCTGCTCTCGTTCTGCAGCAGCATGAGAGATGGATCATTAATGAAATTCTGCTGAGAGAGAAAGCGCACACATGGTGGGGTAGACAAGGAGAGAATGAGATGGTGACAGAGACTTGGACAGGAAAGTGCAAGCGAGATAAAAGAGTGACACAATAAGACTGAAAGACTACAAAAAAGAAAACTGAAAGAGTTGATTGACAGACAGAAATGAATAGACTGAAAGACTAAGAGAAAAATAGAGACCGAGACAGAACTAGACAGACAGACCATGGAACAGATGGATGTGTGGATGGATTGAGGTATTCACAGATATATAGACAGAAAAACTGTGATTGTAGAAAAGAAAGAAATGGAAAGAGACAGAATAAATGAAAGAAAGAAAGAAAGAAAGAAAGAGAAAAGAGACAGAATAAATGAAAGAAAGAAAGAAAATCAGAATAAGAGACAGTGAGACGCAATAGTAAAAGAAAGAGACAGAGAGACAAATGAACAGAATCAGAGACAGAATAGTAGAAAGACAGAGAGATAGAAAGATAAAAAGAGTAAGGCTGAAACCTGGGTAGAGAAATGGAGAGACAGATGCTTATGAACCAAGCAATTGAGAGACAGACAGTGTCGCAGATCAACAGATAGCTAGAGAGTTAGGGCCTAAGAGACACACTAAGGGAGACACAGTAAAGCAGAGGGACAGACAGACAAATAATGAGTCCACAACTGAGAAACAGACAATAAGAGACAGACAGTGAAGCAGAGGTGAAGAGAGAGACACATAGAGTAGGAGACGGAGAGACATGCAGACAGTAAAGCAGTCAGACAGATAGAGCGATACAGACAGAGAGACGGGCAGAAAAGTGGACAATGAAGACTCAGACAGACAGTTAAGAGTCAGACAGACAGATAGAGAGTTCGGGACAAAACGACAGTTAGAAAAGAAGTCAAAGAAAAGACAGACAGACAGGGAACAGTCAGATAGACAACGAAGAGACAAACAGAGAGATAGAAATATAGAGTGACCGACAGATGGAGCGCGAGAAAATAATTAGCGTATAAACCCTGCTAAACTAGAAACGATCAAATCAGAAGGCTGCACGCCATCCTGACACGCTAGCGTCATTATCGGTGTATCCTCAGTGCAAACTCAAACTTTACATACATGTCCTGGCTAATTGTCCACATTTGCTGTAAAGTGGACACGTTTTGCGATTACTTCGGCCTGTCGAGAACGCCTCATCTCATGCTTTTCATTAGTCATGAACGATTTTCCTCAGCGGACAGGTTACACATTTGACATGCGGAACATGGGAAGTACAGAAACAGAAATATGCTTGCCAACTCCGTTTATATCTCTCCGTTAAAAAAAAAAAATAAAAATTCCAAATGGCTTTTAAATTCCTCATGCGTTCGGACACTTGCAGATTTATGTATGAAGCCCAAGGCAATGTGTGCTGTGTGTTTGCTAGCTGGTGTGCTCCAGAGACTGTGTGTGTGTGTGTGTGTGTGTGTGTGTGTGTGTGTGTGTGTGTGTGTGTGTGTGTGTGTGTGTGTTGTGTCACGTCGTCTGAGGTTCGGGGCTCCAGCAGGTAAGGAATACTTCCCTGACATGCTGAGAGCGAGGCTTTGAAGTGCAGCTCAGTGGACCGCGGCGCTGGTAAACCTGAGTGCACTGATGTGTAGACATGGCCGTGCATTACTCAGGGCTCGCACATGTTACAACTTATGGCTCTGATTACATGCTAAAGGTTAACGCAGACTCGCTTTCCATCCCTCCCTCGTACTCGCTCCACCGTATTAGTCATGCCATCCTGTCATTACTGTGCCTTACGAGAAGATCGTGGCAGTTTGTCATTTTTTTAATCCTTGTTGATTTTTCTTTTTGTCCCTTTTTCAGGTTCGATGGCTTTCAGTACTTTGTAAACATTAGCCTTTAGAAGCGTTCTATACAAGGGGCTCACTTTTGTTTGTTCAGTTGAAACATTCATTCATTTATTCATTTTCTAAGATGCTTAATCCTAATCAGGGTCGTGGGGAGGATGGCGCCTATTTCTGCCGTTTCTGTCACGCTGTAAACATCTCGCCAGACCATAACAGAGTCACACAACCATTCACACGTCACTGTTGCACCTTGGAGCAACGATTAGCCTACTGTGCATGTTTTTAGACTGTGGGAGGAAGCCAGAGAACCCAGAGGGAACCCACACATGCACCGGGAGCACACGCAAACTCCACACAGAAACTCCCTCGCCAAGCTCATGAATCGAACCCAGACTTTCTTGCAGTGAGGTGGACGTGTTCACTACTGCAGCAACGGGCCACCCCTTGATTGAAACAATGCTGAATACTGATATAGTACTGAAATAACACGCCGTTACAGGAAAGGCTCTCTCTTAATAAAGAACTCACACGGGGCAGCTCTGACGGTGGTCCAGTGTGGTCCCAAATCATGCTGAAGTGCCAAATTATGTAGGTGGGAAGCACTGGGGTGCGAAGATGGTTCAGTATGATTTAACATGATGGCAGTGCATCAGAACATCAGTGAGCAGGAGATGAAAACGGGTGAAAATAGGTTGTAATGAATGTCTATTGAAATTTTGTGAAAGGGGACAACACAAGAGCTACAGCGCAGGTAGACACTGATAAACAGTTTTGCTAACCACTGCACCACTGTTCCATCTTCCAATCAGAACCAAGTATTCAAATAAGATGTGTAATAAAGAAAACCCATCAACGCCTCCTATTCTGCACAATCAGAATTCACAATTCAACATCGTTCCACTAGATTATTTAGGGTAATCAGTAACTTCAGTTAAACTTTGTACCTGCTGGAGAGTGAAGTAATAATCTTATTATATAATTATATAATATATTAATAATACAGTGGTATCTCACCTTACGAAATTAATCCGTGCCAGAGCCTTTTTCTTAACCTGAATTTTTCGTAAATTGAACCGCATTTTACATGTAAAATGTGTGATTTGTTCAAAACCCCCTAATACTACCCCTAAACCCTTTAAAATTATAAAAGTATAATTTTAAGACCTCCTTCTGCTTCAATATCATACCAATGGTAGACGGGTTAGGCCATATTCCTTTGCGATATCACTCAACCGCATGCCACGAGCCCGCTTCTTTTCACTCGCACCGGAACTCACGCGCGCGCGCGCACGTGTGTGTGTGTGTGTGTGTGTGTGTGTGCGTGTGTGTGTTGACCATGTATTCTTAGCAGAGTTATAATCTTACAAATGTTTATGGAAGGTTAAAAGCCTGAGTCTAAAAATAAAGCAATGAGCACACTCAAAAATCTCATGAAACAACAATAACTCTGTCCTTTACACGAAAAGCATTATGGGAAATGCAGCTCCATAATAGCCAATGGGAGGGAGCTGAGTCATCCCTCCTCGCCAATGGGAGGCCAGCGGGGCGGGATGTTGAAAGTTCATGCATTGTTTGAGTGTTTGAATGGCACGTTTGGCAAGTTTCGTAAGGAAAACTTGCTTAGTATACAGAGACAAAAATTTTTGGAAAATGTTTTTTGTAACCTGGATTTTTCGTTTGCTGGGACTATTGTAAGGTGAGGTACCACTGTACCGGCCAGTGTTTGTGCTTCAACGCGTTAGTGACTACAGACTGATTGGATTCTCCATTTGTCCTCGACGCAGATGGCCATGCTGGTGAGCAACACTGAGTTTAACAAGCAGATGACCAATGAGAAGATGTTGCCATCACAAACCTTCCTACCTGGACCTCCTGGACAGCCTGGACCTCCCGGTGAGCTTCTTATATATTATATCATCATACGTATTTTTATGTTACACGTGAAAAACAACATGCCTGAAAAATAATTAACATAATTAACATGAAAACTGGGATTTTCTGAGCTTGATCATTTCTCCGAGGTAGTTTTCTTGTGTTTCCTCTTATAAAAGGGAACTCTGGGAAGTCTGGCTGTGTGCTGCATGCAGACGCAGGACCTCACAATGGTGTACAGTTTCACAAATTTCAGTATAAGGTGTAACGAATATGGTCGTAGTTCCCGATCTGTAATTTCACTCAAAGCCAGCCTCAGAAACTTCTGGAAATAATTTTATTAGGATTCATAGGCAGCGATGTCAAATGTCTCTCATGTTTTGACATTGACATTCTGTTGAACGATGTTATACGCTCACGTCTTTACAGTCTGCATTGCACGCTACAGTTAAGTTAGTCATATAATATTAAAGTACACCACGCTGATGGCTCATTTCACTTGTCATATCCATTATACCATAGACACTCGCTCTCTCTCTCTCTCTCTCTCTCTCTCTCTCTCTCTCTCTCTCTCACTCTCTCCCTCTCTCTCTCTCTCAGGAGTTCCCGGTTCTAAAGGTTCTCCTGGGCCCCCAGGACGAGCCGGTGCTCCAGGTCTTTCAGGTCCACGTGGCCCGATGGGGCCGATAGGTCCCTCACCAGATCTCTCGCACATCAAACAGGGCCGACGTGGACCAGTGGTGAGACTCTACACATGATAATGTACACAGAAAACCTGACTGCACAACATAGTGTAACAAGACCTGCGAGTGGATATTCCACTCATGTGTGTTTTATTCTTAAAATTAATTTTGGAGCTGAGGCATAGTCAATATTTAGAACCTGGTAGTGTAGAAGGTAGCATGGCCACCTCACCTCACCTAAACACTAGGTTTGAGTCGCGGGCTCATTGATGGCGTTGCTATATGGAGCGTGCATGTTCTCCCCGTGCTTACATGGGTTTTCTCCGGGTACTCTGGTTTGCTTGCACATCCCAAAGATATGCACATTAGGCTAATGTGACTTTAAATGTTGTGTGTGTGTGTGTGTGTGTGTGTGTGTGTGTGTCTATATGTTGGCCATGCAATGAGCTGGAGAGCTTTCAGGGTTAGCCGGTAATGCTTTATCTCGGTGCTTATACCTTCTGATAAAACACTGACACCAGAGACTCCGTTCATAGTCGTTATTAAACGTCTTGTTACAGTCTTTAAATCTGTTTATGATTCTCTATTAAATTATATTACTGTCCGTACACGACACTATGATCAACCAATCAGAAGTTGTAACCGTACAACTGTGGAATGAATGATTTATATATTCACAGTAAACATTAAAGACACACACCAGTTTATTATCTCAGCGAAGCATCCCGCATTCAAGCATCGTCTTCTTTAGGAATTCTGAAATCAAAACCAAGTTTGTAAGAGCTGCAGGTGTCAGGCTCGCAATCAGGTCAGGTTTAGATCTTTGACCTTTCCGAACGCTCCAGAGGGAAAAACCACCACAGCTGCAGAGAAGAAACTGGAGCACCACCCCCACGTTTCCTCCGAGTCCTGCCATGTAGATCCAGTACAGTGTAAACGATGATCTGAATCTTACAATAACCTTCATTTCATCGTGTTGAGAGAATCAGAAAACATTTCAGAAAACAATCAGAAAGGAAATGACATCACAACAGCTCTGGCACAGAAACTGGTGTGTTAATCAACAAGCTGCTAACAAGCTAAATAACTCTATAATTATTGTAATGTTATATTAGAAACATTTTTTTATTAACGCAGAGAACTTAACACAGGAAATGTTAAATTGTGCTTATGGTTAGTCTCTTATGGTATCACAGTGATCTGTGGCTCACAATAGTGTTTATGAAATTAAAAAAAAACGTTTATTTGTGAATATCAGACCCTGAAATCTTACACTGTCGACACCCCGCAGATTAGAATGTCACATGACCGCCAAGAACACTGAACACTGATGGTTTATTTCTTTATTTTTGCTGATAAATGATTGAGTCAAGGAAATAGATCAGAAAGTATTTACTGACCCTGAATCAGTCCTCGATCTGTAACATACATAATAACATGAGCTGGTTTATTCAAACAGTTCAGAAAAAATACAAACAGACCTGTATGTGGAGCATGATGGCAAAATAATAATAATAATAATAATAATAATAATAATAATGGGTTGTGTGAGTATTGGCCCTGCGATGGCCTGGTGAGTTGTCTAGGGTGTACTCTGCCCTCTCCTGGAGTCGGTTGGGATGAGCACCAGCCTCCCCACGACCCTAATTAGGATTAAATGGTTACAGAAAATGAAGGGATGAATAATAATAATAATAATAGGTTGTGTGAGTGTTGGCCCTGCAATGGCCTGGTGAGTTTCCAGAGTGTACCATGCCCTCACCTCGGCTGACATGGGAGCCAGCCTCCCCGTGACACTAATTAGGGTTCATTGGTTCAGAAAATGATGAATGATGATGATAAGGGTGGCATGCTGGCGTAGTGGTTAGAATGTCTGCCTTACAGCAAGATGGTCCTGGGTTTGGGTATCGGTCTCGGTGAGGGCAGTCTCTGTGATGTTCACATGTTCTCCCTATGCATGTTACTCCTGAACTCCAAAAACATGCACTTTAGGCTAATTCATAGTTCCAGATTGCCCCTAGATGTGAGCGTGAATGTGAAAGTTTGAGTTGTCCTGCGGTGGTCTGACAAGCTGTTCAAGATGTACCACCCTTTGTCCAGTGTCAGCTGAGCTAGGTTCCACTTGCCCAGCGATCTTAGTAGGATTAGGTGATTCGGCAAAAGAGTGAGAGTGAGTGACCTCAGATGAGTAGTACAAAATGGATGGATAATAATGTTGACTTTTGTTATAAGCAGTGTTCTCCTCTTCCTCTTCTTCTTCCTCTCCCACTTCTTCTCTTTACTTCTTCTTCCTCCTCCTCTTTTTCTTCTGATTTATGATATTTGTGTGTGAAGTGTGTCTTTATCATAATTACTACTTTGTGTGTGTGTGTGTGTGTGTGTGTGTGTTTGTGTGTGTGTGTGTGTGTGTGTGTGTGTGTGTGTGTGTGTGTGTGCAGGGTCCACCCAGTGCTCCAGGCAGAGATGGAATGAAGGTATTGTGTGTGTGTGTGTGTGTGTGTGTGTGTATGTGTGTGTGTGTGTGTGTGTGTGTGTGTGTGTGTGTGTGTGTGGGTGTGTGTTTTCAGCTCCCCTTGAGTCCTATCAATAATATAACAAATCCTGCACACATAATCATACAATAATTCAGTGTGTATGTGTGTACTTAAACTGTGAGATTCCAGCAGCAATATGTAGATTCATTTGTAAGCCAAATTTTTGTAAAATTTTATTTGAATGAGTCGCTTCGCACACACACACACACACACACACACACACACAGATAAATGTTAATGTAGCACAGATTTTGTTACGTCACTTCACTTGTCTAAAAACAAAACCATGTGAAATACTCCAACGTGTCAAAAAAAATCAGTTAAGCCTAAAACATGCATTAATGTTCAATAATCAGAACATTCAGGGGAAGCAAAACACAGGAAGGAACAACGCTGGATTAGCATAACAGCGTTAGCACAACTAGTATAACAGTGTTAGCGCAAGAGTTTTACTATTCACACAAACAACAATGAATAAGATTTTAATTCAACACACATGCACACATGCGCACACACACACACACACACGTACACACATACACACACACACACACACACACACACACACGCACGCACACACACACGTACACACAGACACACACACACACTTTCAAGCAAGCTATTTGAGCATTGTTATAAGCACCACAAATATATACATACATGGATTCCTCACTAGTTCGCGCTTCAATTCATGCGGCTTCAGTGCATCGTGTTTTTCCTTAAAAATAAGGAAATTTGGAAAGAATAGGGGGGAAAGTTAAGGAAAATGCCACAAAAACAAAGCAAATTATGCAAAAAAAAAACCCTGAACAAAATTTAAAAAAAAAACAAAATCTCCCATCAAAACGAGTTACATTGTTGTGAGACGCGCACCTGAGTACATGCACGCGCATCTCCGTGTGTGTGTGTATTTATATTTTATTTACATCTTGTGCATTATTTTTGAATGTTTGATTGTTATTATCATTTATAGAATTGAATATGTATTTATTGATATTATATACACATATACATGTACTTATACAGGGCAGTGGTGGTCTAGTGGGAGAGGGCGCTGGATCGCTGATCCTAAGGTTGGGGGTTTGAGTCCCACTCTCCACAAGGTTCTCACTGTCCCCTCCCCCTAGTGCAGCTAACTGGGTTATCAAAGGCGGGCCATGTCTCTCACTGTCTATGGTGAGAGGTTGATGTAAAAGAACCATTGCTGACTTTCGTAAAGAGGAGCTGCAAAGCCATCAGCGTGTTTCTGTCCCTTGCTAAAGGGTTGTGTCAGGAAGGGCATCCGACGTAAAAACCTATGAACCAAATCAAACGTGCGAATCAATCACTGTGGCGACCCCTGAAAAATGGAAAAGGCCAAAAGGAAATCTCATCTCAATCTCATACATGTACTTATACGTGAATCAGGGGGTGGTTGATCCTACTTCGTGGAATTCGGTGGTCGCGGGGGGGATCTCGGTCCCAATTAACCGCGGAAAGTGAGGGTTCCCTGTGTATGTATAAATCCATATTTTCCACTTACACCAATATATGATAGAAAAAAAATCTGTTTTGGTTTAAAGGCAAAATAAAAACAACATATACACTTTTACACATTTCTGTAAATTTTGGGGTGATTAGAGTGATTAAGGACAGAGAGGGAAATGTATTGACTGATGACAGAAGTGTGCTGGGAAGATGGAAAGAGTACTTTGAAGAGCTGATGAATGAGGAAAATGAGAGAAAAAAGAGTAGAAGGGGTGACCATTGAGGACCAGGAAGTAGCAAAGATTAATAAGGGTGAAGTGAGGAGGGCATTGACGAGGATGACGAGTGGAAAGGCAGTTGGTCCTGATGACATACCGGTGGAGGTATGGAAGTGTCTAGGAGAGGTAGCAGTAGATTTCCTGACAAGAACATTTAACAAGGTCTCTGAGAGTGAGAGAATGCCAAGGAATGGAGGAGAAGTGTGATGGTGCCCATTTTTAAGAACAAGGGAGATGTACAGAGTTGTAGCAACTACAGAGGGATAAAGTTGATGAGCCATACGATGAAGTTATGGGAAAGAATAGTGGAAGCAAGACTGAGGGCAGAGGTCAGCATTTGTGAACAACAGTTTGGTTTCATGCTAAGAAAGAGCACCCCAGATGCAGTGTTTGCTTTGAGGATGTTAATAGAGAAGTACAGAGAAGGTCAGAGGGAGCTGCATTGTGCCTTTGTGGATCTGGAGAAAGCATATGACAGGGTGCCGAGAGAGGAACTGTGGTATTGTATGAGGAAGTCTGGAGTGGCAGAGAAGTATGTTAGAGTGGTGCAGGACATGTATGAGAGATGTAAGACAGTGGTGAGGTGTGCTGTTGGTGTGACAGAAGAGTTCAAGGTGGAGGTGAGACTGCATCAAGGGTCAGCTCTGAGCCCCTTTTTGTTTGCTAAGGTGATGGACAGGCTGACAGACGAGGTCAGACAAGATTGCCCATGGCTATGATGTTTGCAGATGACATTGTGATCTGTAGTGAGAGCAGAGAACAAGTGCAGGAAAATGTTGAGAGGTGGAGGTATGCCCTAGAAAGGAGGGGAATGAAGGTTAGCCTCAGTAAGACAGAATACATGCATGTGAATAACAAGGACCCAAGAGGAACGGTGAGGTTACAGGGAGCAGAGATAAGGAAGGTGGAGGATTTAAAGTACTTAGGCTCAACAATCCAGAGCAATGGAGAGTGTGGAAAAGTGGTGAAGAAGCGTGTGCAGGCAGGTTGGAATGGTTGGAGAAAAGTGTCCGGTGTGATGTGTGATAGGAGGGTATCGGCAAGAATGAAAGGAAAAGTGTACAAGACGGTGATGAGGCCAGCGATGTTGTATGGTTTAGAAACAGTGGCCCTGGGGAAAAGAGAGGAGGCAGAGCTGGAGGTCGCAGAGATGAAAATGTTGAGGTTCTCTTTGGGAGTAACGAGGATTGATAGGATCAGGAATGAGTCCATCAGAGGGACAGCACATGTAAGACGTTTTGGAGACAAAGTCAGAGAGTCTAGATTAAGATGGTTTGGACATGTACAGAGGAGGGATAGTGAGTATATTGGTAGTAGGATGCTGAGGTTGGAACTACCAGGCAGAAGGCCTAGAGGAAGACCAAAGAGACGATTCATGGATGTGCTGAAGGAGGACATGAAGGTAGTTGGTGTAAGAGAAGAAGATGCAGAGGACAGGGTGAGATGGAGGCAGATGATTCGCTGTTCTGACCCCTGAAGGGAAAAGCTGAAAGGAGAAGAAGAAGATGACACATTTCTGTAAATTTTGGGGTGTAGTTCCCCCATGTGTAAGAAATGGGGTGACAGATGCTCAGGATCTGTAAATCGGCGACAGTGTTTCATGAATTTTTAAGTGTACCAGGTTAGTGAAATACATGGCTGCCACCAACCAATCAGCTTTTGGCAGGGATTCTATAGCACTGAGATAAGCTCATGCCATCAAACATACAGTATTTTGTGTTGGGATTTTTAATGCTATGACAGATCCTGAACACTGGGGGCACTATTTGAGAAGGTGCTTAAGCTCCAAAGATTGCTGCTCGGTAATAGGCGATACATGATCATTTTCTGTATGATTAGTGGTGTGTTATTTATGTGATTTATGCAGAGCCATATCTGAAACTATTGGCACCCTAAATTTGTTTCAAACATTTGGTAACATTCTTTGAATAAATTGATTTTAATTAAAGATTTTCAGGTTGAGAAAAGCTAATTATCCAGTAACTGGACTTTTTTCCAAATACTGTATGCAAAAAGTGTGTGTGAACATTCAGCCCATGTTTGTAGCCAGAAGGTTGCTGCTATGTTTTTTAGCTCCCCAGACCCGAATGGAGAACATCTGGTCGTGCATATTGCGCCTGCGTGACCTCACAACCTTCATAGTCCCTCCACTGAGGCTCCTACCATCCAAGCTCTACCCACGAGTTCGATTCCGACTCTAAATGGAGCGAGTAACCAGCAGCAGGATAACATTCACGCATCCTCTCGCACCCTCTAACATATTCTCATACATGTTCGTGGCTCCGTCGTCAGCATTTTTGATTAAGAAAAAATTCAAGTGCAACTGGGGAAGCGAATAACGAGGGAATTGAAGGTGTCAGATTTAAAGCTTATTTTTATTCCCTGTGATGGTGGAACAATACACCATGCTGTACGACTTCTTCACTGTGATCTCACTAATGTAAATATTATTTTGGATCCTCCAGGGGGAAAAGGGGGCTCCTGGACCTTCTGGACCACCGGTAAGAACCTCCCACCGTGCCTCTGCTTCTCACCATGTCTCTCTCTGGCCACCTTGCCTGGTTACAGATATACTATATATCTATATATATATATATATATATATATATATATATATATATATCTATATATATATATATCTGTCTCGAGTACCGTTGACCTTTGACATCCTGAATACACAGCATGCAAGGTCCTTACTTTCGGTTCCTGACTTTTTTTTGTACTTGTTGCTTTTTCCTGTAAGACTGTACACATGCTGCTGTTGAGCTGACGAGGATTGTGGGAATCTATTTTGCCGCTCACTGACAGCAGGGGCAGAGTCTGTATGGCTTTGTCACAATGAGGGTTAAAGGCTCTGCTGGGAGTCATCACACTCAAACCATCTATTGAGTGTCGTTAAGAGAGTGAGCTTCTGCTGTACTGAGTGAAGAAGAAAGTTTTAGATGAACTGCATGAGTACTCATTAGCCAAACATCACAAACATTTCGAAGTGAATTTCACGACAACTGTCAAAAGGTGACATTGACTAACACCTACCGTATTATAATCCCCATGTGATGATGTCATCAAAGGCGTGATGACTAAACCAGGTCATGGGCTGTTGAGCTCGTACATCCCTGTACATATATAGAAATTTGCTCTGTTCTTATAATCGACGAAACAAAGAAGGCCGACACCAACCTCAATTTTCCCTTAATAAGATTTTTCTGTATTTCCGCAGCTTGACATTATTTGTGCTTCTGTGAATCTGTTATTAAAATAGAAGCTATAACATATTAAAGCGAGTGCATAGCTATAAATCTGTGTGATGTACAGCTTCACTACAGCCAAAGAAAATTTTAGAGAATTCCTCCATCAGCACCATCTGAACAGTAGAGCAAATGAACTGATGAGGTTACAACACCCAGCAGACCCCACCCCGCCCCAGATTAGGGATGTGTTATCCTGCACATATAAGAACCACTGGTGATTTGCAACCATTTTCATTCAAGAGGTCAAAGGTCAATCGACATTCTCCTGACTACTACACAGGGGTTTATTTATAGGGATAAAGAATTATGGCTTAGAAAAGATTTATACACTGTCTGTACTGGCTTAGACGTCACTTGGCTAGCGAGATTTTAGCGTCATTAGCACCAACAGTGAATTCGGTTAATCGCCGGTAATATGATTTCTTATACAGTCATACCTCACCTTACAAAATTAATCCGTTCCAGAAGTGGTTTTGTAACCTGATTTTTTTCATAAGTTGAGTAGCATTTTACATGTAAAAGGCCTGATTCGTTCCAAGGCCCCCAATACTACCCCCTAAACCCTTTGAAAATTATAAAAGTATACCTTTTAAGGCCTCCTTCAGCTTTTGGGTTTCGGCCATATTCCTTTGCAATATCACTCAACCGCGTGCCACGAGCCCGCTTCTTCTTTTTACTCACACCGGGAATCACTTTCTTGGGGCCCATGATGAATGACGAAAAATAAAGTTGTAATGATCACATTCAAAAAACTCATGAAACAACAGTAACTCTGTCCTTTACGCGTGTTCGAACTCTGTGAAGAAGAATAAGTCGAAGGCACACGAAAAGCATCATGGGTATTATGGAGATGCAGCTCCCTCCTAGCCAATGGGAGGGAGCTGCATCTCCATGACGAACAATGGGTTGAAGGCACACGAAAAGCATCATGGGTATTATGGAGATACAGCTCCCTCCTAGCCAATGGGAGACCAGCAGGTCCGGGTGTTGGGAGATAGCCAATGGGAGAGCAACTCGCGCATTGTTTGAAGTTTTGAGATGGCGCGTTTCGTAAAATGAATTTTTTTCATATCCAGAGACGGAAATTTTAGGTAAATGCGTTTCGTAAATTGGATTTTTCATTTGTTGGGTCTTTCATAAGATGAGGTACCACTGTATTATGAAATGGAGTTTATATATTGCTCTGTTTAAGTCCAATCATGTAATGCAGTAACGTCATGTCGTATCGGGTGTGTCGTGATGTTCAGGGACCTCCAGGATCATTTGACTTTCTGTTACTCCTCATGGCCGACATACGTAACGACATCGCAGAGCTGCAGCAGAAAGTGTTCGGAAAACACATTCCATCCCCGGCCGAGGAGTTCTGGAAGGACGGTGTCGACTTTGGCTCAGGAGAGGATTTCAAATCCGGTGGTGCTTTAAAAAGGAAACGGAGTTCATTCTCCGCTTCTGCTGATCATTACCAGAGGATCTGAGCCAGATGACGAAATTCGGATTTATTTTCCATTTTTGTTGTATTTTTTTAAATGTCAAAAACTGGTTTGTAAGAAAAGATAAGTTTGTGATCTTTTATTTAACTTTATACTCTTTTACATGAAGCCCTGAATGTATTTCTTTATATGAAATTCTATTTTTTTAACATAAAAGATGTACATATTTATCATCCTCGCAGTATGTACAAATCTTTTCTAAAACACAACACACTGCACAACACAATACACTGATTTGATGCATGATTCAGCTAAAGTTATTCGTTGACGTTTATATATGTATCTTCTTCTTCTTCTTTTCCTTTCGGCTTTTCCCTTCAGGGGTCGCCACAGCAAACCATCCACCTCCATCTCACCCTATCCTCTGTATCTTCTACTCTTACTCCAACTACCTTCATGTCCTCCTTCACCACATCCATAAATCTTCCTTTGGTCTTCCTCTAGGCCTCTCTGACTTTGTCTCCAAAACATCTTACATGTGCTGTCCCTCTGATGTGCTCATTCCTGATCCTATCCATCCTCGTTACTCCCAAAGAGACCCTCAACATTTTCATCTCTGCTACCTCCAGCTCTGCCTCCTGTCTTTTCCTCAGGGCCACTGATTCTAAACCATACAACATCGCTGGCCTCATCACCGTCTTGTACACTTTTTTTTATAGGTATATAGGGTGTTGGATCGCTGATCCTAAGGTTGGGGGTTTGAGTCCCACTCTCCACAAGGTTGCCACTGTCCCCCCCCCCCCCCCAATGCAGCTAACTGGGTTATCAAAGGCCATGTCTCCCACTGTCGATGGTGTGAAGCATGTAAAATAACCATTGCTGTCCTTCGACAAGGGCTACAAAGCCGTCAGCATGTTTCTAATCGGAAGTCGGAGTCCCCTGAGGCAGTTCGTTCACAGAAACGTTCTGGTAATTCCTGCAGCGACACTGGAACCCAGTTGTATCAGCACGTGCCCTTCCATTGGATCCTACCGGTGGCACGGACAGGGGGACTAGCTGCTTGGGTAACAGCCTGTCCTCCATTACTCCCTACCACGGCTCTGTGAACTGGAGAGTATCACCAGCCAGAGCGCAGCCATAGTCCTTCGGGAATGACGGAGGCATAGTACTTATATATATATATATATATATATATATATATATATATATATATATATATATATATATATATATATAGAGAGAGAGAGAGAGAGAGAGAGAGAGAGATAGAGATCCCTCACTTTCCATGGTTAATTGGGACTGAGATTCCCAAACAACCACTGAATTTCACGAAGTAGGATCAACCACCACCACCCCAATGTGTCAATTAATCCATATTCAATGCAATACATGCTTATAGTAACAATTAAACATTAAAAAATAATGCATAAGATGTAAATAAAATATAAATACACACACATACAGACGCATGCGCATATATGCATGCATGCATTCAGATGCACACCTCACAAAAACGTAAGTAGTTTTGATGGGAGATTTTGGGATGTTTTTTGTTTTGTGTGGGGTTTTTTGCATAATTGGCCTTGTTTTTGTGGCATTTTCCCTTAACTTTTCCCCTATTCTTCCTTAATTTCCTTATTATTTAATTCAATTAATATTTTAAAAAAACACGATGCACTGAAGCCACATGAATTTAAGTGCAAAGTAACGAGGGCTCTCTGTATGTGTGTGTGTGTGTGTGTGTGTGTGTGTGTGTGTGTATGTATATATATGTATGTGTGTGTGTATATATATATATATATATATATATATATATATAGAGAGAGAGAGAGAGAGAGAGAGAGTCGGCCTCCTACTTGCGAAATTAATCCGTTCCAGCACCATTTTCGTAATGCGGGAGTTTCGTAAGTAGGGGCGCATTTTACATGTAAAACGCCTGATTTGTTCCAAGGCTCCCAAGAATACCCCATAAACCCTTTAAAAATTATAAAAGTACACTAAGTTTGTATGAAATATGTGTTAAAAGTAAAAGGAAATAATTTATTAAATCATTTGAACATTTTATTAACATATTAAACAACTTTATTAACATATTAATTAATTAAACCATTATTAAACATTTTTTATTAACACACAACCCTCTCTCTCTCTCTCTCATACACACACACACACACACACACACACACAATACAGTATGCATTAAATGTGTATTGTGGTGTTGCGGGCCACGCCCACAAGCAGGAAGCCAGAGCATTTTAGGATGTGGAATTCAAAGCGCATTCCCTTCTTGACAGATCGGAGGTCCAAACTCAACTTTAACTTGATTCCTTGAGGGATTGGAGGTCCAGATGAGCCGCGTTTTGCTCACATGCGCCACATTTATTAAACATTTACTGAATTAAACAACTTAAAAAACTAAAGAGTTAAGCCTCCTTTCATCTCTGACTCTGTAGGCAGTCTCTCTCTCACACACACACACACACACACACACACACACACACACATGCGCGCGCATGCGCAGACACACACACACACACACACACATACACACACACTTGGGCCACGCCCACACACAATGCCCATCTGACAGAACAATTCTATTTAAATGTTTAAATGGACGGGTTGTTTTATTTAAAGCAGAATTACAGTACCTGTTTGAAAGATCATAGGTCCTCATTCAATATCAACTTGCTTCCTTGCAAGATCGGAGGTCTTTTAATATCGTGCTGAAATAATCACCTCCGTCACTGTATTTCTGCTCTAAGGTCTGCTTCTGCATCAATATCGTCCCGATTGTAGATGAGTTTCTGTGATAATGAAATATAACGCTGCATGATCAATCTCAAAACAAGCCAACAGTCAACTCTCCTTCACACGTGTGACAAACAGGAAGTATGGGTACAGGAAGCCAGCGGGGCGGGATGTAGGGAGACAGCCAATGAGAGAGCAACTCGCGCATCATTTTGATTGGTGCGCTTGAACTTTGAATGGCGCATTTGGCGCTTTTCATAAGAGGAGGTTGTTTTCGTATCCCAGGGATGAAAACTTAGGAAAATATTTTTCGTAAGACGGAATTTTCGTACCCAGGGGGTTTCGTAAGTAAGGGACCGACTATATATATATATATATATATATATACTATATATATAAAATTTTGTTTGTTCACCATTCCTGAAGGATAACGGCTAAACCAACTAGCATTTTCAGAGTTATAAATAACATAATGCTTTGTGAACACTTATTCTGATTAATCCAAACGATACACCCACCACACAAACTGCATGTGTTTGTGCTTTTTTCCATCATGCAAACATCAATTTATTTTATGCCACAGATGGCTAATTGTTTGAACGAATCATTTAATAGGCTTCCACACAAGAGGAACAATCAGGTTTCAGGTCATGACTCGTGATTCCCAAGAAAGATTCATCCATTCGATTCCTTCTCATCTGTAAATTTCATCATCATCTGAATCATAGATTGTCTGTATGATTGGACAGCGGGTCGGGTTTTGAATCGAAAGTCATTCGAACTTTAGCGATCCTGCTGACTGGATGAGGTGCGGTTTTTAGCTCAGCCCTTTCCCGTGTACTTGAACTGCAAACCTTATTTCGCTTTTCTCATTTAAAAGGTCTTTCTATCTCCCATGTCTAGTTCAGACAGTTGATTTTCCCTGCAGTGTTGGGAAATTTTCCATCAGAAATCGCTAATGTTCGCTTTATCATTCAGCTGCTTTTACATGATCACTCAAAAAAACCACTGGAGCTGAGCCACTCATCTGCAGGCCAGTGAACTCAGAACCCTGATCAATGCTACCATGGGGTCACACTCTTCTGGGAACAAATCGTTTTTTTACACGACGTGTCCCATGGGGCAACTGGATCTGATGCAAACGCTCAGTAAAAACAGCTCAACAGTACACAGCTCACAGGTTAACGCATATTATTAATATTACAGGACAATCTCGGTCCAATCACCATTAAAACCACTAAACTATAATTAGCATCGCATGTTTAACAGTCACTACAGGGGTTCAATGTTTAGGGCTTTGTACTGGTTTTCATGCCCTAAAATAAACCCCAGTTGTTTTCAACATGTAGCTTAAAGACTATAAAAGAACTGGTCTGTTTTCTTTCTCCACGTTTTTTCTCCCTTCGGATCATTTCACGCTCAGCCGATCCCCATCCTGATGTAATGGGCCATGAGGCTCCAGAAAACATCGAATTCATCTCAAGCCTTCTCTTCTGCCCAGGCCTCAACAACAACGCCTGGGATTTCTGCATGAACAGAAACAGCAACATTTTCATTTCCATCAAAACAAACGTCAGTGTTATTAGAAAGAAATTCAAAACATGAAAACACACAACATGAAAAGGTGAAAGAACAGATAGGTGTCAGGATTTCACACTTAATCCTCAGTCTGGTCTAAAATCAGTCTTAATGCTCATCTCAGAATCACTGGGATCATTTAGAACAAAATATTCTCATGAAAAATACATTGTACTTGAATATACATCTGAGAAATAATATTCAAAATAAACTAAACACCAGCAAATGGTCCTTACTGGGTAAAACCCAACTATAACATGTGAGTCATTAAATCTGTCTCCATCAGCATGAAGAAAATCAAAAGAGTTTCAACATTAAAAATGAGAATACAACAATCACAGCTTCCATTATACAGGATTCAAATCATAATGTTAATAAAGAATAAAGAAAAGTTTATAAAGCTGGAATGATGAAGTGCTTTTGCCAGAAAGTGAACACACGGAGGCAATTATAAAAAAGAAAGAAAGAAAGGAAAACAACAGTTGGTAAAATATGTAGAATGGATTTTTTTGCTGTTATTTTGGGGGGTTGACTTTTTATATTTTTAAAATTAAGAGCTGGAATCTGAAATCTACTGATTCTATCAGAATTAATTTGAATAAAAATTCAACATTTTCCATGAATGGAAAAAATGCAAATAAGCAATTGTTAAATAAAAGCACTGCACATGATGTTGATGTAAAAATAAAATCATTTAAAAACACTCGTTCATTAGCAAAATGAAATATATTTAGCAAATCTACAATTCAGTCTGTTAGTGAGTTCAAGTTTAATAAATTGTGAGACATGTTGGAAAGCCCTAACAATTTTTAGACTAATTTTAATCATGTTTTATTTCTTCAGCCGAATGAAGGAAATTAATTTAACCGACAGGTGGCAGCATTTTCACATTAGTGCCCCATTTTCTATGAAACTAGAGATGTTCGGGTTTTGACCACTAGGTGGCAGAAAAAGCAATATTAACTGGCTTAAAATTAACGTTAATTTAATTAATTCATTCTTCATTAATTTTTCTGAACCATTTAATCATAATCAGGGTCGCGGGAAGGATGGTGCCCATCTTAGCCATCTCTGAGCGAGGACAGAGTACATTCTGGACAGCTTGCCAGGCCATCACAGGACAGAAAGACGCTGACAGCAATGCAGCTTCTCTTGCCAAAAGTCAGCAATAGTTCTTTTACATCAGGTGGTCGGCAACCTTTGCCATTCAAAGAGCCATTTGGACCCGTTTTCCACAGTAAAGAAAACACTGGGAGCCACAAATCCTTTTTTGACATTTAAAATCAAATAACACTGCATATAATGCTTTCCCCCTTTTTCCTTTAAAGTCTGTAAATATAAAAATAATGTGTTGCATTGGTTTGAAAGAGGCACAGACAATTAAATTACAATTCTGCTTGCAACAAAAACATTTAGATTTAAAAAAGACATTGAAAAAACCCGCGAGAAGAGTTTTAGGGGTCGGGTGCAATGTGAGTTGGGTGGCAGCCGAAGGCATGGGTTCTGTCGGAGAGATCCTCTGCTACTGACTCTGACCATCAAGACATGGAATGTCACCTCTCTGTCGGGAAAAGAGCCTGATCTGGTGCGTGAGGTGGAGAGATACCGACTAGATATAGTCAGGCTCACCTCAATGCATAGCTTGGGCTCTGGAACCACCCATCTCAAGTGAGGCTGGACCTTATTCCATTCTGGAGTTACTCATGGGGAGAGGCGGCTCGCCGGTGTGGGCATTCTTGTTGCCCCCCCCGTCTTAAGGCCCTAATGTTGGGGTTCTCCCCGGTTGATGAAAGGGTCGCTTCCCTCCATACACAGTGCATCAAATGACAGTTCAGAGTACCCACCCTTCTCGGGGTCTTTAGGGGTGTGTTGGCGAACGCTCCCTCGGGAGACTCACTCGTTGTCTTGGGAGACTTCAATGCTCATGTGAGCAACAATAGTGTGACCTGGAAAGGTGTGATCGGTAGGTACGGCCTCTCCAGTCTGAACCAAAATGGTATTTCGTTGTTGGACTTCTGTGCTCGTCATAGTTTGTCCATCATGAACATCATGTTCAAACATACATGTGCCCATAAGTGCACTTGGCACCAGGACACCCGAGGTCACAGTTCAATGGTTGACTTTGTAGTCGTGTCATCAGACTTGCAGCCGTATGGTCTGGACACTCGGGTGAAGAGAGGAGCTGAGCTGTCTACTGATCACCACCTGGTGTTGCGTTGACTTCGATGGCGGGGGAGGCTGCCTTCCAGACCTGGCAGGCCCAAGTGTGCAATCAGGGTCTGCTGGGAACATTTGGTGGAGTCGCCTGTCCGAAAGGCCTTTAACTCTGACCTCCGGCAGAGCTACAACCACGTCCCAGAGGAGACAGGTGACATGGAATCCGATTGGGCCATGTTTCGTGCCTCCATTGCTGAGGTGGCAGTCCATAGCTGTGACCGAAAGGTCGTTGATGTTTGTTGTGGCGGTAATCCCCGAATCTGGTGGTGGATACCAGTGGTGAAGGGGGCCGTTCAGATGAAGAAGGAGGCCTATCAGGTTTTATTAGCCTGTGGGACTCCCGAGGCAGCGGGCAGGTACAGGCAGGCCAAACGTGCTACAGCTGAGGCTGTCGCAGCTGCAAAATCTCAGGCATGGGAGGAGTTCGGTGAGGGCCTGGAGAGTGATTATCGGTTGGCCTCAAAAAGGTTCTGGACCACCATCCGTCGCCTCAGGAGGGGGAAGCAGTTCTCCACAAACACTGTTTACAGTGGAGGTGGGGAGCTGCTTACCTCGACTGGGGATGTCGTCGAGAGGTGGAGAGAATACTTTGAGGACCTCCTCAATCCCACCAACAGACCCTCCATGGAGGAGGAAGACCCTGGGGGTTTGGGTGGGGATCTGCCCATCACTGGAGTGGTGGTCGCTGAGGTTGTCAAAAAGCTCCTCGGTGGTCAAGCTCCGGGGTTGGACGAGATCCGCCCAGAATATCTCAGGGCTCTGGATGCTGTAGGACTGTTTTAGTTGACACGTCTCTGCAACACCGCGTGGTCATCGAGGGCCGTACCTCTGGATTGGCAAACCGGGGTGGTGGTCCCAATTTTTAAGAAGGGTGACCAACTCTATATGCTCCACAGGATTTTGGAAGGGGCATGGGAGTTTGCCCAATCTGTCCACATGTGTTTTGTGGATTTGGAGAAGGCTTTCGACCGTGTCCCTCGAACAATCTTTTGGGGCATGCTCCGGGAGTACGACGTTCCGGAACCGTTGCTACGGGCCATTCGGTCGCTGTATCACCGCAGCCGAGTGGGAAGCAGCCAGGATGAAGATCAGTACCTCCATGTCCGAGGCCATGGTTCTCAGTCCGACAAGGGTGGAATGCACCCTCTGGGTCAGGAATGAGGTCCTGCCCCAAATGGAGGACTTTAAGTATCTAGCGGTCTTGTTCACGAGTGAGGGAAGGATGGAGCAGGAGATCGACAGACGGATCACTGCAGTCTCTGCTGTTAAACGGAACCTGTACCGGTCTGTCGGGGTGAAGAAGGAACTGAGCTGCAAGGCGAAGCTCTCAATTTACCAGTCGATCTAAGTTCCAACCCTCTCCTATGATCACGAGCTTTGGGTAGTGACCGAAAGAACAAGATCACGGATACAAGCGGCTGAAATGAGCTTCCTTCGCCGGGTGGCGGGGTTCTCCCTTAGAGATAAGGTGAGAAGCTGTACCATCCATGGAGAGCTCAGAGGAGATCCGCTGCTCCTCCACATTGCGAGGGGCCAGTTGAGGTGGTTCGGGCATCTGGTCAGAATGCCTCCTGGACGCCTCCCTGGTGGGGTGTTTCGGGCATGTCCAACTGGGAAGAGACCCCGGGGTCAACCTAGAACACGCTGGAGGGACTATGTCTCTTGGCTTGTCTGGGATCACTTGGTTGTTCCCCCAGAAGAGTTGGAGGAAGTGGAGGAGGGAGATGTCTGGACCTCTTTGCTTAGGTTTCTGCCCCCACGACCCGATCCTGGATTTAGTGGAAAAAGATGAAATGAGATGAGACTGAAAAAAATTTATTTTCAATGAAAATTCCTAATGTCTTCTTGAGCCCTGAGGCAGTGGTGGCCTGGTGGCAAAGGTGCTAGATCCCAATGTTAGGGGTTCAAGCCCCACTCTAAATGGGGCGTTAAACCGTTAAACAGACTGGAGCATGCTCTGTAACTCCTTTGGTGATGACATCGACGGCCTCACACACTGTATCACCGACTACATGAACTTCTGCGTGGACAGCACCGTGCCAACACGGAGAGTACGGTGCTTCTCCAACAACCACCCATGGGTCACCCCTGAGCTCAAAGTCCTCCTGAACCAGAAAAAGAGGGCTTTCATCTCGGGACAGAGGAGCAGAAGAAGGTCCAGCGTGAGCTCCAGTGGAGGATCAGGAGGGCAAAGAAGGACTATGGGGAAGAAGATGGAGGAGAAGCTGGCTCAGAACAACGTGCGGGACGTCTGGAGAGGACTAAAGACCATGTCTGGATTTGGGCAGAGTGTCAGAGGGACAGCTGATGGTGACCAGCGCTGGGCGGATGAACTAAACTGCTACTTCAACAGGTTTGATTCTCCCCTCCCCTCTGCCCCCCCCCCCGTTCCCCCCCCCTCTTCACACGTCTCCAGACCAGCTGACACCTCCCCCCTCCCCAGGCCAACTTCACTTGACTGCTACAGCCCGACAGACACATCCCCTCCTCTGCAGCCCACCCCAGCCCCCTCTCCTCACATCAGACCAGGTGAGGAGACAGCTGAGGCGACTAAATCAGAGGAAATCTGAAGGACCTGATGGCATCAGTCCCAGGCTGCTGAGGACCTGCGCAGACCAGCTCTGTGTGGTACTATGCTACCTGTACAACCTGAGCCTCAGCCTGGAGAAGGTTCCAGTCCTCTGAAGACCTCCTGTGTGGTTCCGGTTCCCAAAACAGCACAAGCGGAAGGAACCAGCCCACTACAGACCTGTCGCCCCTGACCTCCCACCTCATTAAGATCATGGAAAGGCTCCTCCTTGAACACCTCCGCTCTATGGTGAGCTCCCACCCTAGACCCGCTGCAGTTTGCCTACAGGCCCAACATCGGAGTAGAAGACGCCGCCATCTACCTTCTGCAGCGGCACTCACCCACCTGGAGATCGCCGGCAGCTGTGAGGGTCATGTTCTTTGACTTCTCCAGCGCCTTCAACACCATCAGGCCAGCGCGCCTGCGCGGGGGAAGCTGGAGGATCGTGGGAGTGGACGGGCATCTTGCTGCCTGGATTATTGACTACCTTACTAACCGCCCACAGTACGCAAGTGCGGCTGCGGGCTGTAAGTCAAAGGTGGTAGTCTGTAGCACGGGCACCGCAGGGCACCGCCCTCTCACCCTTCCTTTTAACATCTATACCGGACTTCATATATAACACAAACAGCTGCCACCTCCAGAAGTTCTCGGACGACTCCGCCATCGTGGGCCGTGGTGTCAGAGGAACGAGCTGGAGTACGGTCGGTCATCGCCGACTTTGGACTGGTGTGAGCGCAACCACCTGTGCTTGAACACTAGAAGACGAAGGAGATGGTGGTCGACTTCAGAGAAGCACTCAAACACACACACACACACATTTACTAGTGAACATCCAGGGACAGGACATTGAGACAGTGGACAGTTTCAAGTACCTGGGTGTTCACCTTAACAATAAACTGGACTGGTCCCACAACACCAACGCCTCTGTACTAGAAGGGCCAGAGTCGCCCACCTTCTGAGGAGACTCAGGTCCTTCGGCATATGCAGACCTCTGCTCAGGACATTTTATGACTCTGTGGTAGCCTCTGCAATCCTCTACGCTGCCATCTGCTGGGCCCCGGCAGCACAGAGCGGGACAGAAAGAGACTGAACAAACTGGTCAGGAGGGCCAGCTCTGTCCTCGGCTGCCCACTGGACTCCTGTGGAGGAGGTGAGTGAGAGGAGGATGGTAGCAAAGCTCACATCCATCATGAACAACAGCTCTCACCCACTGCACCAGACTGTCGAGGAGCCAAGCAGCTCCTTCAGTGGACGACTGAGGCATCCTCAGTGCTTGGAAGGAGCGCTACCGCAGGTCGTTCATTCCCACCGCTGTCAGACTGTACAACGCCACTTTGTAACTGTCTGTGAAAATACCGGTTATGTGCAATAAAAACCCCGTGCACTTTAATCAACCACATCTACCCCACTGACTGTCAACCATATCAACCCATCTACTCTGCACTCAGATACATTACACTTTAATATAGGCCAATCTATAAAGTTGCTCCATTCTTTTCTTTTATTGTTTAGTAATTTATACTATTTATGTATCTATTTATTTACTTATATAATATATATGTATGTGTGTATGTTCGTACTTGTATCTATTTTTGCACCCCCTACTGATAGTACCTCAAGAGCCTGTAACAGTGAATTTCTCCATTGTGAGATTAATAAAGCTCTATCTTATCTTATCTTCTCACTGTGAGAGGTTCATGTAAAAAAAACTATCGCTGACTTTTGACAAGAGGAGCTGCAAATCCGTCAGTGTCTTCCCACCCTGCGATGGCCTAGCGAGCTGTCCAGGAAGAACTCTGCCCTTGCCTGGAGTCGGCTGAGATGGGCGCCAGTTTCCCCGCGACCCTAATTAGTTTTAACCAGTTCAGAAACCAAATGAATGTACAGTATTTGAGTCATTCTTATATTTTTATTCAGAAAAAGGAATAGCTATCCCACGGGTTGGTTAACGGGTTGGCCCATCACTCCCTTCGTGGGATCTACCCTTTCTTTATCTGTGATATTAATGTTGTTTTGCCATGGTTTTTATTTACAAAAATGACAACAACACAGAAAGGTATATGAAGACTAACTTTAAGGAGGAGCTTGCTCGACATTCTTTTAAAATGCTTAATACTGCACTGACCCATTCTCAGAGTGAAGACTGAACCAGACCACAGTCTTTAATTTTGTTACTGGGAGGAGAGTTATTTAATTCGGAGATTGCTGTGCATAAACCAAATCTCATCCATCATCTCTTTCTTCAGCTGTGATTTCCGTTCCTGGATTACAAACCCCGCCGGCAGAAAAATCTCTCTCGCTCGCTGCGCTGCTGCTGGGATGGCGAGAAAACTTCTTGCCATGAGGGCAAAGGGTTTGGAAATACTGTGGCATGCTTCCTCCACCAACTCTGTGGCATGTGGCATGCTTCCTCCACCAACACAGCAGATCAAAAACACTGAGACTTTTAATGTAGATGATTAATACTATAACGATAGCCATGTCCACAAGAACACACACACACACACACACACACACACACACACACACAAAATCACCCCGCCACACTAAATAAATATCTGCTTGCACCCATGATGGTTAATTTTGATCTGTGTAATTTTCAACCCTAAAAGAGCATTTTTGCAAGGTTACTCGCTGTTATTTTTAAAAGCCAAGAGCTGCATCAGAGAGGTGAAAGAGCCGCATGCGGCTCCAGAGCCCAATTAGCTGCACTGTGGGGACAGCAGTGATAACCATTGACATTGGGGCTTGAATCCCCGGCCTTAGGATCAGAAATACAGCACCTTACCACCTGGAAACACTCTCCCGATATTAAAACATGTTTAAGGAAATAGACCTATTGTATTGGAAAGTCAAATAATATTCATTCATTCATTCATTTCCTGAATCACTTAATCCTAACTATGGTTGCAAGAGAGGCTGTGCCCATCTCAGCTGACTCTGGATGAGGACTATCACAGGGTCAACACTCATACAACCATTCATACTCACACTCACACCTATGGGCGACTTGGAACAGCCAATTAACCTACTGTGCATGGTTTTGGACTGTGGGAGGGAACCGGGGTAACCGGAGGAAACCCACAGAAGCACAGGGAGAACATGCGAACTCCACACAGAAACGCCCAGGCTGAGAATCAAACCCAGGTGTTCTTGCTGTGAGGCAAACATACTAACCACTGCCACCATGCCGCCCAAGTCAAATAATATTAGAGGATAATTTTTTTTTTTTTTTACTTTCTGTCAATGGGCAGTGGTGGCCTGGTGGTAAGGTGCTGGATTACTGATCCCATGGTTGGGCATTCAAGCCCCACGCTCATCAGATGACAATTGTCAGGGTCCCCCCAGTGCAGCTATCTGGGTTATCAAAGGCGGGCCATGTCTCTCACTGTCTGTGGTGGGAATTCATGTAAAAGAACCATTGCTGACTTTCGTGAAGAGGGGCTGCATAGCCATCAGCATGTTTCTGCCCTGTGATGGCCTGGCAAACTCTTCAGGGTGTACTCTGCCCTTGCCCAGAGTCAGCTGAGATGGGCGCCAGCCTCCAAGTGACCCTAATTAAGCGGTTAAGAAAATGAATGAATGAATGACTTTCTGTGAATAAGATCATCTTCAAATCCTCAAAATGATCACAGCTGTAACCAAACACATGTCCTGTACAATTCTTTCTGTGGATGGTCCAGTTGGATTCTGTTCTCGTATGCTATAGCAGTCAGAAACAGTCATTTCCTTCACCTGCTTCTCAAAGTTACTGAGAATAAAATGGCAGACAAATACGTTTCTGTGGAGAGTCTGCTGTACACATTTCAAGTGAAGGAACTATTACTGGTGATATTTTTACTGAATATAAATCAGTGTACTTGTATATTTAAATTTTCTTTATCGAGTATCTTTTTTCTTACACGTATTGTTTATGCAGGGTGGAAGATTCTCCTAATCCACTGTTTAAGTCTGTAATTAGCATGACTGTTCCAAGCGTGTAATTAACAATCTGTGGAAATAAGATGAGGTTAATGTGGGGTGGGAAAGGGGCGAAGGATTAACGTCTTTTAGTGCAGTCGCGGCTTTCACTGTTCCAACAGAAACACATTGGTGTTGCAACACAAACAATGCAGTGGGCACTTATCCCCATCCCCACTGTTCATCTGCAGATTGACAGTCTCCTGAATGAAAAGAGCTCAGCTTTACAGTGGCCCTTGAGGGTGTCTCTCTCGATGGGGTGGGCGAGGGACAGTGGGAGGGGTTGGGGGGGGGGGTGATTGAGAGGGGTGACGATGCTAACACTCACTTTCAATTGCCCTGCTGATCCAAGATAATTGATAATGAGGGACACTCCAGAGAGAGCGTGTGACCTCTGGCCCTTGAGCTGAGGTCACTCAGCATCTACTGATCAGCTGGGAGACGAAGAAGGAAGAGCGTGTGAAGTCCAAAAGTATTATCACTCTTCAAAAAAAACAGGGAGTAAGTTTAGCAAAATTATTATTTTTATTGGCATATTCGCTTCGGCTGCGGTCAGGAAAGTAAAAATGTCAGAAGTAAAAGTAAACACTGACAGTAATTCTTCAATGAACAATACCATGAAATCACTCTTTCCAGCCATGTTGAGCAAGAAAGCATCTCAGAATCACAATACTGCAAACCTTTATTAGTTTAGCTTAGCTTTATCCCAAACTACTTTCCATTTACATGTACTTTCATTTTGTTTTATCAGCTATTCATGATGAGGTCTCACAGCGAGGAGGAAACGGGGAATTTCAAGGATAAAGAGGATGCAGATTGTCCCTTTCTGTCTGGACACAATGCACTCTGCCGAGAGCTAATGGATTACTCAGCATGAGAATAACGCCACAACTTAGCCAGGGCAAATATTTGGCCAGCCAATTATCAGACCACAGTGTGTGAGGAAGTTGTAAAGGAGGTGAGGATTGTCAGGAAAATGAGGTGCACAGGAAAAACATATTCCTCCTTCGCTCTCACACTCAGCACGATCCAGATGAATTAAAGTGGTTCCTTTTCTTTCTTGGTTGTTTTTTTCCTGACTTTTGACCTGTTGGTGACCTCTGTGGATAAATGAATATTGTAATCTATATACTATCTATAATCTGATATATAAAAAAGATACGGTGGTTTAGTGGTTAACACGTCTGCCTCACAGCACAAAGGTCCTGGATTGGATTCCTGGGTTCAGTTTAAGTCCCGAGTTTCTTCCAGGTATTCTGGTTTCCTCCTGCAGAGTCCAAAGACATGAAAATTGTATCTTTCTTTCTTTGTCTCCCATCGGATGAGGCTATGCTGAGCAACATCAGCTCAAGGGTAAGTGGTCACATGCTCTCTCTGTTCCAATTTGCCCCTAGGTGGGGATATGTATGTGAACAGTTCTATGTGTGCTGGCTCTGTGATGGTCTGCTGAGCTGCTCAGGGTGTACCCTGCCTTCGCCCAGAGTCAGCTGTTTCCCTGCAACCTGGGTGTGATTAAGCAGTCCGGCTAAATAAGCAATATAACATATGTATAATAAGTGCTATCCTCCTCTTCTGCATATATGACACAAAAATGCAGATCATTGGCTACTGTTAGTATGATTGACAATAGACTGTATGCATGCTCCTCCCAATCGAGCAGCACATGCATTACTGCACAAGTAACTCCAAATATCACCATTCAGTCACGCTAGACTAGTAGGCTATGGGCCGGTGGAACAGTAGTTAGGTTGCTGGGCACATGATAAGGAGGTTGTGGGTTTGATTCCCAGTCGGATCCACACTGTGCTAAGACTCTGATGCACGACTAGGATTGGGTGTAAAAGGCCCAACAGATTTACCTTAGGCCAATAATATTAATATGGATTAGTATACAAGTTATTACTATTAACCCTCTTATGAGCTTGATGTGTCAGAAGCTTAAACTCTTCAAACTTTTTTATTTTGTTTCAGTTTATTTCAGTTCTCCTGTGTTTACACCTAACAATGTTCTGCACATGCGGGACCTCCAGTTTGTACGAGAGAGAGAGAGAGAGAGAGAGAGAGAGAGAGAGAGAGAGAGCATATATGTATTGAAACATTGCACTGAAGTAGTACAACAGTCCTGTGTAAAGCCTTTTCTCACTATTCATCCCTCACGAAAAGGCATTCAGGAGAGTGTGCTTCTCTCTCTCTCTCTCTCTCTCTCTCTCTCTCTCTGTTTTATTCACTCACGCCAAAAAAAAAATTAAGGACCCCAAAAAACAATAGAGAAAGGATTCCTTTATCTGGACGAGTGCTCACCTCTGGGCTCCCAACTTTCTTTTCAGCTACCTGCACGCAAGAGAAAGAGGAAAGTGGAAAGAAAGGTGGAAACAAAGAGATATCCTCAACCCTCCTCCATCTCCCCACCCCGTCCCGCTGGAAGAGGACTCCTTTCTTCATCCAAAGCTTCTCATTAACTTTACTCATGCTGTTTTGCTCTGTGAAGGAAAAAAGCCACCAATTAGTCACTCATCAGCTCTAATTAGAGAAAACAAAACAAGGAGGGGAAAAACCTTCAGCGCTTCGAGAAACTGAAAGTCAGTGGATGAATCTCGGCTCATTCCTCGAAAACAGTTTCACATTGAAATCTGGGAACAACCATGAAACCGCCAACATACCAGAAAATAATACAGTATGAGATACAGTGTAAGAACTGCTTATTTCTCTTGACGTGGTGTGATTGTAGAACTCAGGAGCTTACACACTTCAGTCTATTTACACTACTCTCCCTATCCACCTGTCTGTCTGTCTGGCTTCCTCTGGTTCTCCTTTTACACTGTCTGTCAATCTTTTTTGTCTGTCTCACTGAATGTCTGTCTCTTTAGGACTTTATCACAGTTTCTGTATCTCTCTCGCTCACAGTCTTTCTGTTTCTCACTGTCTGTTTGTTTCTCTATCACTCTATCACAGTCGGTCTCTCTCACAATCTGTCTATCTGTGTTTATCACTGTCTGCAATGTATTACCGTACATGATACATTAGTGAAGTCTCTCTCTCTCTCTCTCTCTCTCTCTCTCTCTCTCTGTCCTGTGATTAGACATGAGGAGCTATAATGGTTTTTTAGAGGAGTTTACTATGAGCAGTTAATTTGTTGCTTACTCTTAATCCCTTTAAATGGCATTAATTAATGCTGAGTGAAACCTTAATTTCTTGCTTGAGGGTGGGATTTAATGAGCCTCACTAATAAAATCATCTCATTAACTCTTTATTTGTTCACAGTAACTCATTAAACGTTATTCTGATGCTGTTTGAGCGAAGAAGAGGGAAGGGGGGCATCTGCTTTCACTCGTTTTGTTCTTTCTGTCTTGAGCAGGTCTAAATAATGAGGGCCACAGCCTGAGAGATAGAATTAGGAACGAGGGCCACTTCAACAAATATTTGAGTTCTTTTAAATCTGGCTCTTGTGCACCAATCACTCCTCCATTAATTGCTTCCAGATGGGATTTTGTTGAAATTTTCTTGCCAAACAGTGTGTGTGTGTGTGTGTGTGTGTGTGTGTGTGTGTGTGTGTGTGTGCACGCACGCAGGCACGGACACACACACACACACACACACACACACACACACACACACACACACACACACACACACACACACTTAACAGCCTTTTTCTGTGTAAGGAGAGGCTTCAATCATTTTTTAAATGAAGCGTTAATTACTGCACTGTAGTGTGAGCTTCAGCCTACAGGGCGGCGCTATTTAAATATACTGCACAGAACTGTACTATGACATGCTATTGCTAATAAATTACATTGTTGCTCTTCCCCATCAATAATTAATGCTACTTTGAGAGGTCAATAATGAAATGCAAATAATGAGTCCCATTTTTTTTCTTCCTTGAGTGGATTAGGGGCTTTGAGTTTGGTTTGAGTTTCATGTGTTTCTACCCCTGGAATAAAATACCGAACTTTGTGCAGGCGATGTAATTTGAAGGAAGTCAGTGACTGCAAAGTAGTAGTGTGTGAGAGTGTTGCCAAACAGTATAGGATGGCGGTGTGCAGGATGACGCCGATGGTGAGGAAGGTGAAGAATACAAAGGCAGAGCAGAAGACAAAGTGGTGGAAGCTGAAAAAGGAAGAGTGTCATGTTGTCTTCAAAGAGGAGTTGAAACAGGCTTTGGGTGGTCAGGAAGTGCTTCCAGATGACTGGACAACTACAGCTAATGTGATCGGGGAGACAGGTAGGAGAGTATTTGGTGTGTCATCAGGAAGGAAAGTAGATAAGGAGACTTGGTGGTGGAATGAGGAAGTGCAGGAGTGTGTACAAAGGAAGAGGTTAGCTAAGAAGAAGTGGGACATTGAGAGGATCGAAGAGAGTAAACAGGAGTACAGGAAAACACAGCGTAAGGCGAAGTAACGGTGGCAAAGGCCAAACAGAGGACGTATGATGACTTGTATGCTCGGTTGGAAAGTAAAGAGGGAGAAAATGATTTATTCAGGTTGGCACAGCAGAGAAATAGAGATGGGAAGGACGTGCAGCAAGTTAGAGTGATTAAGGGCAGAGAGGGAAATGTATTGACTGATGACAGAAGTGTGCTGGGAAGATGGAAAGAGTACTTTGAAGAGCTGATGAATGAGGAAAATGAGAGAGAAAAAAAGTAGAAGAGGTGACCGTTGAGGAGCAGGAAGTAGCAAAGATTAGTAAGGGTGAAGTGAGGAGGATGAAGAATGGAAAAGCAGTTGGTCCTGATGACATACCAGTGGAGGTATGGAAGTGTCTAGGAAAGGTAGCAGTAGATTTCCGAACAAGAACATTCAACAAGGTCTTAGAGAGTGAGAGGATGCCAGAGGCATGGAGGAGAAGTGTGATGGTGCCTATTTTTAAGAACAAGGGAGACGTGCAGAATTGTGGCAACTACAGAGGGCTAAAGCTGATGAGCCATATGATGAAGTTTTGGGAAAGAATAGTGGAAGCTAGACTAAGGGCAGAGGTCAGCATTTGTGAACAACAGTTTGGTTTCATGCCAAGAAAGAGCACCACAGATGCAGTGTTTGCCTTGAGGATGTTAATAGAGAAGTACAGAAAAGGTCAGAGGGAGCTGCATTGTGCCTTTGTGGATCTGGAGAAAGCATATGACAGGGTGCCGAGAGAGGAACTGTGTTATTGCATGAGGAAGTCTGGAGTGGCAGAGAAGTATGTTAGAGTGGTGCAGGACATGTATGAGAGATGTAAGACAGTGGTGAGGTGTGCTGTCGGTGTGACAGGAGAGTTCAAGGTGGAGGTAGGACTGCATCAAGGGTCAGCTCTGAGCCCCTTCTTGTTTGGTATGGTGATGGACAGGCTGACAGATGAGGTTAGACAGATTCCCCATGAACTATGATGTTTGCAGATGACATTGTGATCTGTAGTGAGAGCAGAGAAAAAGTGCAGGAAATCTAGAGAGGTGGAGGTATGCCCTGGAAAGGAGGGGACTGAAGGTTAGCCTCAGTAAGACAGAATACATGTGTATGAATGACAAGGGCCCAACAGGAACGGTGAGGTTACAGGGAGCAGAGATAAGGAAGGTGGAGGATTTTAAGTACTTAGGCTCAACAATCCAGAGCAGTGGAGAGTGTGGAAAAGAGGCGAAGAAATGTGTGCGGGCAGGTTGGAATGGTTGGAGAAAAGTGTCCAAGGAAAAATGTACAAGACGGTGTTGAGGCCAGCGATGTTGTATGGTTTAGAAACAGTGGCGCTGGGGAAAAGACAGAAGGCAGAGCTGGAGGTCGCAGAGATCAAAATGTTGAGGTTCTCTTTGGGAGTAACGAGGATGGATTGGATCAGGAATGAGTACATCAGAGGACCAGCACATGTAAGACGTTTTGGAGACAAAGTCAGAGAGGCTAGATTGAGATGGTTTGTACATGTACAGAGGAGGGATAGTGAGTATATTGGTAGTAGGACGCTGAGGTTGGAACTACCAGGCAGAAGGCCTAGAGGAGGATCAAAGAGACGATTCATGGATGTGGTGAAGGAGGACATGAAGGTAGTTGGTGTAAGAGAAGAAGATGCAAAGGATAGGGTAAGATGGAGGCAGATGATTCGCTGTGGCGACCCCTGAAGGGAAAAGCTGAAAGGAATAGAAGAAGACCTAGGGCCAGTCTGGAACACCCAATTAACTGCCTGTGTATGTCTTTGACCTGAGGGAGGAAACCGGGTTACCCAGAGAAAATCAATGCAAGCATGGGAAGAACTTCCTACATAACAACACCCTCAATTCCAATACCTTCTCGCTGTGAGAACATGTGATCCACTCCCCCACCATGCTGCCATACTGTTCGATTGATTTTATTCAAAACCATATGCAAATATATACTAATATAGATTTATTTATGAACTGGTCCCAAGCAAAACACATAGTAAGAAAATTAAAAAGAACAAAAACAACAACTTATCAAGAAAACTGATAAAGACATGGAGAAACTCACAACACCGGGGGCTCGAAATAAATATCAAATAAACTGTTTGAAAAGTCAAGAATATTATAAGGAAATAAAAGGACTACATAACGATTCAATCGTCGGGAAAACGTAAATTTTCTTTTCTAGAATATCTCTTTCATAGCATTGTAATATGTTCCTTTTGTTTTCTTCTTCTTGACTTTTCATTTAATGATTGAATATAATAAGATTACATTAATTTATAATAAATTATAAAGTAAAACACCACGTCCGATTTTGTACACGTAACCATTCAGTGGGGATCAGTGCGCGCGCTCGGTACCAGCCAATCAGAGAACGCCCTGTTGGCTCATCGGTTGTTTCCCGTCATGCCGTTCGCGCGCCGGTGATTCGTCAGCAGCTAAACAGGTCCGAAAAGATGGCGGTGTCCGTGGCGAAGCTCCTGCCGTTACAGCGATGTCTGCTGCTGGTTTTAGCCTCGTTTTACTGCTTGGTTCGCGGAGAAACAGCGACAGAGGAGCCGCCGCATCGTCGCTTCGAATATAAATACAGTTTTAAAGGTCCTAACTTGATCCAGAGCGATGGAACGATCCCGTTCTGGGTTCACACAGGCAGTAAGTTCACTTCAGCTCTCCTGTATGTTTAAGTTTGTCAGCATGGCCGCCCTTAGGATACTGACTTCTCAAACCGGGCGATTTATTTTAAGTCATTTTTAATATCATTATCCAATAAAAGCTTTCAGAGAAACTTTGTGCAGGTAGGAGAGGATGCTGGGCAGTTGTTAGTGCGCATGCGCAGCAAGTGAAACAAAACTTGGGTCAAGTACATCCTGACTACCTTTCGTGCTCATGAACATGTATCATTTAAACACCTTTTTCATGGAAACTTCAGCAGCATAACAAGCTCCAGAAATAGTAATAATAGTGACTGTAATTATAAAAATAATATTGGAAATAAACTACTTTTTCCCTTTCAGACATCACCAGTCATGTACTTAAGAAATACGAACCCCCTGAAGGTCTGTTTTGTGAACTGAAATTACTAAAATAACACATTAATCCGAGTATGTTGTATCTTTTAGAAATCTAAGCTTATAATTTGTTTATAAATGATATGGAAATATAGAGAATATTACGTGTTTTGATCAGATTGAAACTCGTCTAAAGTCGTTCCTGTTCATGTTTCAGCAGGCGCGACTGTAATAAAACTCCGATACTGGAGACTCCTTCCATAATCTTTAAATACCGTATTCGATGTAATAAGTGCCCTGCTCCAATGCCCCCCCCCCCCCCCCCATGTTTTTGATCTTGCTTCTCATAACCGCCCATGTGCACTAGGAGCAAAATCGTAGATCAAACTTACTAATTTTTTTCAACCAGTCTCTGTAACGGTAAAATGAGGCGTTCACTGTCTGTAAAAAAAAAAAGAGTTTAAATGGGTTTTCAAGACCCCCTGCCACTGGGAAATGTCTATAATGTTCATCAGTAACAACCCATGTGATTGTTCTGCCGTGCTTTAAAAAACAGGAAAATATTTTGCTGTGTTCTCTTGGTAAATGTCCAACAACCAATGAACCATTAGAAACTGCTACAGCGAAACTATGGGATGCTCCGAATGAATGGAGCGATGAGCCAGATATGAACCTACCAGAAAGTGATGATGAGGATTTTTCACCCGATTCTCCTGCTCACTAACTTCATAAATTTAAGGATGTTCCTGGCCACGTGCTTTTGTTTATGTTCGTGTTGATTGGTTCAACTTGCCATGTGCTAAAGTTGACATTCGTGTTGATTGGCTTGATTTTACTTCCTGGAAAATGTTTAAAGGAATAGCACCAGGAGGGAAAAGCAAGGGGTCTTTTTTAAAAAATTATGCTGTTTTCTGTTTATTTTCAGCTTTCATGCAAGTAGTTTGGTTGATACCACAAAATGAATAACACATACCAGTAAAACTTTTTTATTGTTCTGTTATTATTCATGTCACGGTACAGGGATCCCTCACTGTCCGCAGTTAATATGGACCGAGATCCCCACGCAACCATTGAAATGTGCGAAGTAGGATCACTCCTCAACCCCCCCGCCCTTGACGTATACGTACATGTATATGTGTATATAATATCAATAAATACATATTCAATCCTATAAATGCTTATAATAACAATTCTTCTTCATCTTCTTTTCCTTTCGGCTTTTTCCCTTTTTCAGGGGTCGCCGCTTACAATAACAATTAAACATTAAAAATAATGCATAAGCTGTAAATAAAACATAAATACACACACATACACTGCACCGTTGATCAAATTTTAGCCTGATTTCTTGGTTATTCCCAGACGCGATCCCGAGTGCCGACCAGATCCGGATAACACCGTCTCTGCGCAGTCAGAAGGGATCAGTTTGGACCAAGACTCCGGTGAACTTCCAGCATTGGGAAGTCGAGGTGGCGTTCCGCATATCCGGACGAGGGAGAACTGGAGCTGATGGACTGGTACGCTAAAGAAACACCGTACACTCCAGAAAGGAATTTGTTGTGTATGCTAATAGTGTGTGTGTGTGTCTGTGTGTGTCTGTGTTTTGGGTAGGCCATATGGTACACTGAGAATCAGGGTCTGGAGGGTCCAGTGTATGGCGCTGTGGATCAGTGGAATGGTGTAGGGGTTTTCTTCGACTCTTTCGACAATGATGGGAAGGTAGGACTGGAGGCCATTTTGTGTTTTTATGATGTTTTGCAGTGTTTGTTGTCTACATGGTGCTTTGATTCGCAAGTTTGAGAATAAATGTTATTTTGTTTTAGAAAAATAATCCTGCCATCCTTGTCGTGGGAAACAACGGCAAACTTGTTTACGATCATTCAAAGTATGTGAACACCAGCTGTATGTGTGGTGTGTGTGTGTGTGTGTGTGTGTGTGAGATTATTTTTAATATTGTGTAGAAATTCGTTATAGTTCTATGTTTTGGTTTCTGGTTTGGTTGACATTTAATAACCCCTCCCCCCACACAGTGATGGTTCAACCCAAGCCCTGGGCACCTGCATCCGAGATTTCAGGAATAAACCGTATCCCGTCCGAGCCAAGATCACCTACTACAAGAAGACATTAACGGTAACAAGTTTTTCACATGTTTACAACCCTTGGGTTACATTTGGACCTCTTGTGCATGCCATGCCTTTTGTGGGTGTGGTCTGTTCAGTTGTTTATATTTAAAAATATGTTATTGTGATAGGTTTCGGTGAGAAACGTTTTTTTTTAATTATTTATTTATGCTTCTGTTAAAAGTCTCTTTATTCTCTTTGGTAAACTTTTCCTTTTTCGTCTCATTTTTTTTATGTACAGGTTTTGATAAATAATGGATTCACACCAGAGAAGGATGATTACGAGTTCTGTGTCAGAGTGGAAAACATGATCATTCCATCCACAGGATATTTTGGGGTTTCAGCTGCTACAGGAGGACTTGCAGGTCCTGACAGATTCATAAAATATATATTTACATGTATATATCATACTTTCCGGACTATAAGTCACATTTTTTTAGTCACATAGTTTGGCTGAAGGTGCGACTTATACTCAAGAGCAACTTGTACGTGAAATTATTACATGTACAGTCGGCCCCCTACTTACGAAACCCCCTGGGTATGAAAATTCCGGGTTACGAAGAATATTTTCCTAAGTTTTCATCCCCGGGATACGAAAACAATCTCCTCTTACAAAAAGCGTCAAATGCGCCATTTAAAATTCAAACGCGCCAATCAAAATTTCACATGATGCGTGAGTTGCTCTCTCATTGGCTGTCTTCCAGCATCCCACCCCACTGGCCTCCCATCGGCTAGGAGGGATGACGCAGCTGAAAATTGCCCATACTTCCTGTACCCATACTTCCTGTTTGTCACATGCGTGAAGGAGAGTTGACTGTTGGCTTGTTTTGAGATTGATCATGCAGCGTTATATTTCGTTATCGCCGACACCCCTCTACAATCGGGATGATATTGAACCAGAAAGAGACCTTAGAGGAAAAACAGTGTAAATACAAAGTCAAAGGCGGGCCATGTCTCTCACTGTCTATGGTGAGAGGTATGTAAAAGAACCATTGCTGACTTTCATAAAGAATAGGCTGCAAAGCCGTCAACGTGTTTCTGTCCCTTGCTAAAAAGGGTTGTGTCAGGAAGGGCATCCGACGTAAAAACCTATGCCAAATCAAACGTGCGAATCATTCTCTGTGGCGACCCCTGAAAAAGGGAAACGCCGAAAGGAAATCTCAATCATATAAAACGATATATATATATATATATATATATATATATAGGGGCACGTTCAGTCTGTCGTTTGGAAACAATGGACGCTGCGTCATTATGTAGGTACGTCTAAACTGAAAATTTGACTTTTTTTGTTTTGTTTTTTTTTTGGGAAAAAAACCCCGTAAAATCGAAAAAATGTAAAACAAATGAATGCAAGTCGGGGAGCATCTGTATACATAAAACATAAGATTAAAAAATTTTTTTTTTTTTGAAACTTGTTAACATTGGTTATCTTGATTTGCATTTTTGCTTGTTTGTTTATTTATTTGTTGCAGATGATCATGATGTCCTGTCGTTCCTGCTCCACAGATTAACCGAGCCTGGACAGAGCCTGGTACAACCACACATTTTAACCTTGTCAAGAAAAAAACTGTTCCTATTTTATCAGTGTTCACCAATTGCTCCATTCTTTTATAAGCTATAATTGGAGTAGGTGTGTGTGTGTGTGTGTGTGTGTGTGTGTGTGTGTGTGTGTGTGGTGCACTGGGCCTCCCTTGAGCACTGAATGTGTTTTGTTTCTTTCTTTTCTTTTTTGATAAAGCCTCCACCTGAACAAGAGATTCCGAAAGAGGAGCAGGACAAGTACCAGGAGGAATTCCAGAATTTCCAACAAGAGCAGGACAAAAAGAAAGAAGAGTTTCAGAAGGAGCACCCTGACGTCCAAGGGCAGCCCAGTGAGAGAGACACACACACACACTCCACCTCTAACAGAAGCCTCTTGCTGAGGACGTGATGCACAAATTAGAGAAAAATTAGAAGAGCTGGTCTCAGTAGTAACAAACAGCTCTTAATGTTCAGGTCAACTCTCTCTCTCTCTCTCTCTCTGTCTCTCTGTCTCTGTCTGTGTATCTCACACGCACACTTTGTCTGTCGCTCTCTCTCTCTCTCTCTCTCTCTTTCTCTCTCTCTCTCTCTCTCTCTCTCTCTCTCTCACACACACACACAATGTCACTTTACTTTTAAGAAAATATTTTTTAAAGTTTAGTTTCAGGGCAAACATGTAGACCATGATATGAGCAGGTCAAAAATTAAAAGTATAAAGCGCCATCATAAATCTAATACTACTATACAAACTAATAGTACAATTCTGTTCTTCATTCATTTGTTTGTTTATTTACACATTTGTTTACTTTCAAGAGAACTGAAAGTGACTTCTGACCTGACGGCAGAAAGCACTTTAAACTACTTACTACACTATGTCTTACATGATGTTTTTAAAATATGAGCCAAAGTAGGAGCTCTCCAACCACAGAAACTTTTCTATAGTCCTAATAACTGTTGGTGGAATAAGTGTTGTTCCCTGTAGGAACTGAAGATGATTTTAGGAGTTCATAGAACCCCTTGTTAAATGACATGTTTAGCTACTAATGCGAAGAAGGAACTCCGCTCGCACAAGAGGAACAATGATTGATGTACGCCCCCCGCAAGCTTTTTTCTTTTTGGATAACCGCATAAACAACCACTTTTGCTGTAAAATCTGTAGAAGCCGTGCTAATATGGTACGTCAATATCAATATATATATATATATATATATATATATATATATATATATATATATATATATATATATATATATATATATATATATATATATATATATAAAACGAATCTTCCACTACAGGTTTTGTCAGTGTGTAACATTTCTAGGTCTCTGCCCTAATGTACTCTGGAAACATCTGTTTCTATAGAAATGTTCAATGACACGAACAAGAACCATTTTAAATGGTAATGGTGCTAATTTAAACGTTGCTACCAAAATAAAGTGAGGCCATAGCAACTTTTTTTGGGTTGGTTTGTTTTTATCGCTCTGCAAAATGTTTCAAACACAGCTGAGGAAAAAACTTTACTTTTTTTAACCCAATGGTAGTGTTTATTTTCAGATCCTACAAGGTCACCAGTCTAAATGTTTTGACGTATTTTAAAAATTAGTATCATGTGACTGAAGACTATCAGTAGATTAAAACTGAGGCTGAATCCAAAGACAAAACACCACAAAACTAAAACATAGAGCAGAACAAACAGACTTTTATTCAAGGATAAAAACCTGAAAAATAAAAACTATTTATAAAGTGGAGACGAGGAAACCTTTTACTAAATAAAATTTTAATTCAGCACAATTTCTGTCCTTGTTTCCAGCATATGAACCTGATAATGCGATGCCAGTAAACAACAGCGTATCATCCTGATGTCCTCTTTTTGTGTGTACGTGTGTATGTTTGTGTGAGTGTATTAGAAGGTAGTTATGTCTAATATAGTTATTTCTTGCTGCTTGTCCACAGCAGCACTCAAGAATATGAATGATGATTGGTCAGGATCAAACTTGTAGAGCTGTCTGTCTGCTGTCCATGACATGGCACTGTAATTGGCTAGCATAAAAAAACGAAAATATCATGCGTTTAAGGTTGAAGCATTTGTGTGGTTTATTTAATTATTTTTAAATTCTTGCTCAGTGGAGGATCTGTATGAGAGCGTGAATGACCGCGAGATCCGTCAGGTGTTTGAGGGTCAGAACCGAATCCACCTGGAGATTAAACAGCTGAACCGGCAGTTGGCGATGATCCTGGATGAGCAGCGCCGCTACGTGTCCGTCATCACTGAGGAGATTGGCAAGCGTTCGGGACACACCCAGTCGGGACAGGTGTGAATCAATTTAGAACTGTTCAGTGTAAGTGATGATGATGATGATGATGATGATGAATGTTGTGCTGTTCAGGATCTGAGTCAGGAATTGGAAACGGTAATCACAAATCAGCAGGAGGTCCTGCGCAGCCTCAGCGAGTTCAGGTGAGTGGAATGACTTACTGTTTCTTGCCCAAAACTGCAGAAAAACAAAGTAAAGTTGAGCTTTGAGAATATACGAGTGTTTATGGCGAGTATAATTATCTTGGTGTGTGTGAGTCTGATCTGAGAACGAGGCAAATATGAAAAACTATCATGGAACTCGGTAACCCAGCATGTTCATCGTTAGTGCTCGGAGTAGACATTTGTTCTTTTGGGTTAAAGCGCTTCATATTGTTTGAATTGTTGTAGGTTTTTCTTTTATCTTGTATATAGATTATCAAAATAATCTGGAAAGATAATCCTCTAATACAGAATTAATCTGAACACTGGTGTTGGTCTGATGAAATTGTTTTATATGTAGGTCATTTAGAAGCGATTAGGCGACGAGTTGAATGTTTATCTTAAGGGAACGTTTGGGATCTTGTGCAACATGTCAGCCATGAAGGAACTGTGAGGAAACGTAAACTGCTTGTGCCTGAAGGAGAATCATTGTCAGAAAACACTGACACCAGAGACTCTATTCAGACAGCTTCATGATGTCTGCCATACTAATCCCTGCCATTGCAATGGAAACCTGCATAAAAATATACGTTGAAATTTAGTCAGTAGTTTCTGATCATAAATGAGTAAATTCCTATGGGTCATCTGTAACTCTTCTGTTTATTTATTTATTTTTTTTATTGCATGGGGTGGGCTTTTAATTTTTTTTTTGTGTGTGTGTGATTGTTTACAATATGTTTCTGAAGGAGAACATGGTTTTGGGGGATTGATTTAGCTGTCATGGATTGTGTGTGTGTGTGTGTGTGTGTGTGTGTTGATGGAATGAAGGATTTAGGGGATTAGATCAGAAATAACATGCTGTAATAATCGAATTTGCATTTTGAGGAATTTCACTTTACAGCATATTAAGGTTCAAGCGTCTTGATCTTGAGCAGTGACATACCTGCCAACTAGTTCGGTTTTGCCGTAATGATTACGGTTTTCATTATCCAACTCCGGGTTACGGTTGTATTAATAAAAATTACTTTTTTTAACATAAAAATCAATCTAAAATTAAAAATAGTAACGAAAAAAACGTAAAACAAATTAATGAGATCGCTGGGAACCGTATCTAAATTTAGAAGAAAAGCGGCAGTGCATGCTGCTAATGTAACTTCCTGTAGGTGTGTTATGTATGTGCGAGAGGTCATCCTTTGTTTTACACTGGAATCGCAAAGGAATTAGATGGGTCAGCTTTGTGTCGGTACGTTTTCATAATGGAATCTGCCAGAGAAAATTTTAAAAATCACAGTATGAAACCTAAATGAAAGTTACAGTCTTTTCCTGAAGAATACTCCAAAGAATTTCCAGGAATTATTATACGTTCAAGAAAGGGTGAAAATTACGCTAACTGCACTCTATGCCAATAAGATTGCATGATTATACCCCAAAAAAATTCCGAAATGATATGGACCATAAAGTTGGTCCTTGATTTTTTTTTTTTTTTTTTTTTTTTTCCCCCCCCATCATTTCTGCTTTGACAGTTTGAGGAAAATTGAACCATGATTGTGAAAGAGAAATGAGGTTCTTCGCCACATTCTAACTTGATTTAATGCAAATAATCATTTAGCATTGGGGGGCTTCACCCCCCCCCCCCTAACCCTCCACCAGGACTTTGTCCTGGACCTACTGTGGCCTGCGGCCCCTGGACCCCGGCAAGCTACTAGGCTTTTCATGTTTCAAAAGTTGGCAGGTATGCAGTGATCGGGTTTGGCCACTAGGGACACTGTAAAACATTTTTTTATGGTTTATCGTCTTAATAAAACAAACTTTACTGAATATTTTTCCACTAAAGTATGTATTAAGGCCAAAATAAATTTAAGCATTATTATTAATGAGTTTAAGTTTAAATGTGTGTTATTTTTGTATTTATTTGTGAAGATTCTGTGATACTGATTTTGACTGAGATATTATTTGTATCATTTGTACAGAATGCAAAAATATACATATTTAATGTGTGTGTTTAATAGAAACAGTTTTTCAGCATCTGTACATCAGCTGAGTACAGCGCAACAGGGAAACGCTGGCTCTTTGGGAACGTATGAGACAATCCAACACTTTAACGACATCAAAGAGCATCTGCATGTCGTCAAGAGAGACATCGAACACATCGTCCAGAGAAACATGGTGAGCTCACACTGAACGCACACACACACTCATACACAGAGTGGTAAAAAATTATTGAATTGAATAATGTGCAGAAATTTATGTAATATTTAAAAATGTATTTTTTACATATTAAAGAGATTTAGAGCAGAGAATTTATTTTCAAGTTGTTCATAATTAAAATAAATGAAATAATTAGCGCATTGTTCTATTCAGAATAAACATAAGTGCAAGTTAAGCATTAATAATTAAAATAATTATTGTGAATATTGTGATTAGGGAGCAGTGGTGGTCTAGTGGTAAATGGTGCTGGATCGCTGATTCTAAAGTTGAGGGTTCGAGTCCCATTCTCCACAGGGTTGTCACTGTCCCCCCAGTGCAGCTAACTGAGTTATCGAAGGCGGGTCATCTCTCTCACCATCTATGGTGAGAGGTTGATGTAAAAGAACCATCGCTGACTTTCGTAAAGAGGAGCTGCAAAGCCGTCAACGTGTCCCTTACTAAAGGGTTGTGTCAGGAAGGGCATCCAACGTAAAAACCTATGCCAAATCAAACATGCGAATCATTTGCTGTGGCGACCCCTGAAAAAAAGAAAAGAAGCCGAAAGGAAATCTCATTGTGAATATTGTGATTGTTTATGAAATGCTTGTAGAATGAAATAAAATAGTAAATATGGTTAAAAAATATCTAATTATTCTCAGTGATTTTACATTTTAATTAACTACTTGAAGTTTCACTCATTGATTACAGTTTGAAGTATGAGCTGAAATTATTTAATTTAATCTATTTATTTCATGGTTATTAGTGAATAGCATTATGATGATGTTGTTGTTGTTGTTTATGTTCTAAATGCAGAACACAGCTGCAGTGTTTGAACACGTTATAATTTCCTATTGGACATCATGATGCGGAAAAAATACATTTTATTTAAAAAAGTTGTTTTGATGGATTATAAGTAAAAACAAAGGGTATATCGAAGGTAACCCTAAATTAAATTGAGTGAAATGCAGAATTTGTCTCTGATGTTCAGTAATTTTTGTGATGTTGCTGAGTAACTGTGTACTGGGGTTCATATTGATGACGTTTTCACCGCAGGCTCCTGTGGAGAAGCAGAAATGTCCCGAACCGCCGCCTCCTCCGTCCTGTGTCTCCACAGTGCACTTCATCATCTTTATCATCACACAGACGCTGCTATTCCTCGGATACGCCATGTACAAGTGAGTTTCGTGTATAGAGACGCTCTCTCCCGCTCGCTCTCTCTCTCTCTCTCTCTCTCTCTCTCTCTCTCTCTCTTTCTCTCTCAAAAAACAACTGTCACCAGCGTGTACGTCATTCTCCTTCCACTCATTACCTAAACACGCCTACACCTGATTACATCATTCGGTGCACTTTGTTTATATTTAAATCCTGATGGGTCTTATTTAATTGTGTATTATTTAGAGTGACAGTGATAAATATAGTGCTGTGTCAAAGTTTTTTCCCCCCTTCACTTTTTTGCACCTTTGTCACACTTAACTTTTTCAGATCATCAAACAAATTTAAGCATTACACAAAGATAACCCAATTTTTCAAAAAATGCAGTTTTCCTGTTGATTGTATTTGTTCAGAGAAATATCCTATCCAAACCTACATGAACTTCTGTGAAAGAGTAATTGCGCCCTTGTTAAAAGGTGAGGTAATTGTGATTAATTTTATTATTGGGGGAAACTGAGTTCAATTTCATGGCCACATCCAGGCCTGATTGCTGTCAGACATTTCCAATCAGGCGATCCCGAACATAAAACCTGTTTGACAAGGTGAGATAGGCCATTCTAAACACACATCATCATACCGCGATCCAGTGAGCTTCAAGACCAAACAAGAAAGAAGATTATAGAGATGTCTAAGTCTGGGAAAGGATGCAAAGTCATTGGTAAATCTTTGGGACTCCAGCGGACCACCGTCAGAGTCATTATCCATAAATGGGGAATGCATGGAACAGTGGGGACCCTTCACATGAGTGGCCGACCTAATCTCAGCGCAGACTAACCAGAGAAGTCACAAAGGATCCAAAAACCACTTCTAAACAACTACAAGCCTCACTTGCCTCAGTTAATGTCAATGTTCATAACTCCACTATCAGAAAGACACGAGGCAAAAATGGCATCCATGGAGGAGTTTCAAGGCGAGAGCCACTGCTGACAAAAAAGAATATCAAGGCACGACTCACTTTAGCCAAGAATCATCTTGATCATCCCCAAAACTTTTGGGTAAAATGTCCTCTGGACTGATGAAACTAAAGTTCAACTTTTTGGGGAAAAATGCATCCCGTTACATTTGGCGCAAAAGGAATCAGTGCATTTGATAAAAAGAACATTGTACCAACACTGAAACATGGTGGTGGAAGTGTGATGACCTGGGCCTGCTTTGGTGCTTCAGGACCAGGGCGACTTGTGGTGATTGATGGACCCATGAATTCTGTTTGCTACCAAGAAATCCTGGCGAAGAATATTCGTCCATCAGTTTGAGACCTCAAGCTAAAGTGCGCCTGGGTTCTGCAGCAAGACAATGATCCGAAGCTCACCAGCAAGTCCACTTCTGAATGGCTAAAAAAGAACAAAATGTGGGTATTGGAGTGGCCTAGTCAAAGTCCCGACCTGAACCCAATTGGGATGCTGTGGCATGACCTTGAAAAGGCTGTTCATGCCCAAAAATTATCCAATCTCATTGATCTTAAACAATTCTGCAGAGAAGAGCGGACAAAAATCCCTTCACAGTGATGTTAATAACTCATCGCCTCTTATTGCAAACGATTGACTGCAGTTATTGCACCAAAAGTGGTTCAGTGAGCTATTAGGTTTTGGGGGTGATTACTTATTCACAAGGGCCCTTGTAGGTTAAGATGTGTTTTTGCCCTTAATAAACGCAATTGGCACCGAAAACTGCATTTTGTGTTTACTTGTGTTTTATCTTTGTATAATATTCATGTTTGCTTGATCTGAAATGGATAACAGTGTCAAACATGCAAAAAATTTCAGAAATTGGGCGGGGGGGACGACTTTTGCACAGAACTGTACAGTGGTATCTCACCTTACAAAAGACCCAGCAAACGAAAAATCCAGGTTACGAAACGCATTTACCTAAAATTTCCATCTCTGGATACGAAACAAATTCACGTTACAAAACACGCCATCTCAAAATTTCAAACAATGCGCGAGTTGCTCTCCCATTGGCTATCTCCCAACATCCCGCCCCACTGGCCTCCCATTGGCTAGGAGGGAGCTGTATCTCCATAATACCCATGATGTAGCTCCCTCCCATTGGCTATTATGGAGCTGTGTCTCCATAATACCCATGATGGTTTTCGTGTGCCTTCAACCCATTGTTCGTCACATTGTTCTAACACACGTAAAGGACAGAGTTACTGTTGTTTCGTGAGTTTTCCGAGTGTGCTCATTGCAACTCTATTTTTTGGCTCAGGCTTTTAACCTTGCATAAACATTTGTAAGATTATAACTCTGCTAAGAAGACATGGTCAATGCACGCACGCACACATGTGATTCTCGGTGAAGGTGATTCCCGGTGCGAGTGAAAAGAAGAAGCGGGCTCGCGGCATGTGGTTGAGTAATATTGCAAAGGAATATGTCCAAACCCCTCTACCATCAGTATGATATTGAAGCAGAAGAGGGCCTTAAAAAGTTACCTCATTTTACGAAGTTAATTCAGTCCAGAGCATTTTTCGTAAATTGAACAGCATTTTACATGTAAAGTGCATTATTCATTTCAAGGCTCCCAATACTACCCCATAAACACTTTAAAAATTATAAAAGTACAGACGCTCCCCAACTTGCGCTCATCTATTTTACGTTTTTTCGCTTTGACGTTTTTTTTCTCCCCAAAAAAAAAAAGTCAAATTGAGTTTAGACGTACCTACGTAGTACGCAGACGTAATGATGCTGCGTCCATTGTTTACAAACGACAGACTGAACATGCCCTTCCTTCTTCCCAGTTCAGTTTTTTATATATATATATATATATATATATATATATATATATGATTTTCTGAGTAGATCCTTCCGTAGGAGAGTGCTCAATACTTTTTGGTAGAGCAAATAAACAAAAGGACAGGACAAAGGCTTTCTATTGAAACTCCATTTATCACTACAGATCTGTTTCGAGGGGTGGTGAAACCATCCCCTCTCTTCAGGTGATTACAGTAATCACCTGAAGAGAGGGGATGGTTTCACCACCCCTCGAAACAGATCTGTAGTGATAAATGGAGTTTCAATAGAAAGCCTTTGTCCTGTCCTTTTGTATATATATATATATATATATCTGTTATATAGCGTGTTACTCTTGTGTTAAGACATCGTCTCTGTGATCTTTGTGTTTACACTGTTTTGCGGACTTTTGTAACCCGAAGCAAATATGGTTGGTCAGAAACGTAAGCCGACTAGCATGGGTGCAAGTCTCATACACGGAGATGAATTAACTATCTGCTCAGATCGGCACAATCTACCATGCATACTCAGTTAAGCAAAGAGAGTTGTAAAATATGAAAACCTGAATCCAGGAAAGAGAACTCTCTGCTCTGCTGGTGATTCACAGTGCAGGCTAAGTAATAAACGAGTTCAACGAAGCCCTTGCTCGCTCTAAAGGTCTTGAGGGGTAGTATTGGGGGGCTTGGAACGAATCAGGCCTTTTACATGCAAAATGTGTCTCAACTTACAAAAAATCAGGTTACGAAACCACTTCTGGAATGGAATATTTTCGTAAGGTGAGGTACCACTGTATATATAAAAGACTTCATTTTACTCTGATTACATTTAATAATCTAGCTCCCTCCACCCCCCCCTTCTCTCGACTCTGTCTCCCTCCCTTCCTACCTCCTCTCTTTCTCGCTCCCTCCTTCCCTCTCTCTCTCTCTCTCTCTCTCTCTCTCCCCCTTTCTTCATTCTTCCCTCTCTCTTTCTCTCCTCTCTCTGTCTCCCTCCCTTCCTACCTCCTCTCTCTCTCTCTCTCTCTCTCCCCCACTTCCATCTCCTCCCTCTCTCTATTTCCCCCACTTCATTTCTCTTCTCTCTCCATCCCTCTCTCTCTGGGTGTTTTTTTTTTTCTCCAGAACCCAGCGCGAAGCAGCAGCAAAGAAATTTTTTTGATGGATTGTTGCTGATTGCGGGGCCGCTTTCAGGTTTTGTTGGAAGAACACAATTGTTATAAATTATTGTACTTGAAAGCCTGAAGTATTTTTTTAATTTGAGCTGAATTCTTGTACAGGGTGTAAATGAGTGAGTGATTTGTTCTTGTTTTTTTTTTTCTTTTTTGAGTCCCTTCAATTTCAAGTGTTAATATATTTGGTTAATGTTAAGATTTTTTTTTAATTATTTTATATTTCAGTCTGTATCACTTCAGGAAACCTACCACTGTCCCTCTGAAACGTCGCTGTACTGTACAAACCTGAACTTTTATATCACAAGCTGTTGAGAGGGGAAAACGCTGTCTATTCCTGAAGTCTTGTAGCCAAACTGAATTTTTTTTTTTTTTTTTTTTTTTTTGAGAAATTTCCATAAACAGAACCCTAACACATGACTGGCCTCATTCTTTATCTGACCTCTGTGATCTTCATACAGAACTTAAAGATGTTTATATTTCTTGAATTTTTATATTTACATTTTGTCCACTCAAATCCTATCACAATCACTTCTGATTGATCAGAATGTATTGATGATTTTACTCGGACGGTCAAGCAGATTTCATATTAAAGCAAATGTTCTAACAACTCTTTGTTGCTATAGCAGCAGCTCATTCACAGGGACGTGAACAACAGATGCTCCGTTAATAAACAGATTTTTAAAATATAATTGATGTGATGTTTTTTTTCAGGTTTGGATAAGATTTCTGAAAGGAGGCTCTTTGTTAGTACTTAGCATTTTGCTATTTTTTTGGTAACTAAAAAAGTGTTTGTTTTTCATTTTTAAATCTTAAGAGCAAAGGTAATAGCTGTTGAATGACTGAATCATTAACTGCTATAACATGAACATTAACTTGTTGAGTCACACAAATAAATATTACTGTGAATGGATAAAAACTGATGTTCTTTTAATAAATCATATAATCGATGGCTAATAGGGCGGCACGAGCTGGTACAGTGGTAGTGATTAGCCTGTCAGCCTTAGCAAAAATATTCCTGGGTTTGAGTCCTGGGTGAGGCAAGAGCATTTCGATACGGGGGTTTGCATGCTCTCACACTTTGAGTGGTGGATGTTATTCCTGGTACTGTGGAAAGTTCAGGAAGTGAAGCTCTTGCTGCTGTACAGTGGAAACGTTCATCATCTCACACCCCCTTCATCTGCTTCATTCACTAAATAAAATGTGTGTGTGTGTGTGTGTGTGTATGTATATATGTATATAAGCGAGAGAATGCACAGATTAAGAAACACTCACTGCCTCAATCTCACTACACCCCTCATGGCCCTTCACCCGAGATTCACTAAATGATGCAAACCAACAGAGGTGCAATTCATCACCGCAGGAGGCTCTACAAACACAAACACCAAGCATATGTGGGTGTCTTTGGACTGTATGTGGATGACCGTGACCTTGAACCTTGTCTGTTTCATTACAAGCACTGTGTGAGGCAGCTTCAAAATGAAAATGACAGGTTTGACACACAGTAGTGTTTGTGGTTAGCCTGTCTGCCTCACAGTAAGAAAGCCCTGGGTTCAAGCCCCGGGACCACCGGCCCCATCCAACTGTTTCAAATTGTCTCTTGGTGTAAATGTAAGTGAGTGGTGCATGTTTGCTGAGCTGTTCAGGGTGTACCCTGACTTCACAGATACGTCTTAGATAGGTGTCCACTGCCCCCCCCTCCAAATTGAGTGGTTTGATGAGTGGATGGAACCACTGCAGATTCCTGATTTCTCCATGTTTTGTGACCTATGTAGATCTCTTGAGTTCTGGAGCTGATCTATGCTGGGCATCTTTGTCGTTATATAATCTTGTTAGCAGACAATATGTGCGACACAAAGCTTGACAAGAGAAAAGCTCAAACAAAACATCAAAAAAAGTAAAATTTATAATCATCTTTTTGTTTTGTTTTGTTTTTGAGGGTAATGGGTATGTTCAGACTTGTGTGCTGCTTTACTGCTATGGAAAAGAAGACCCACAACCATCTGCCAATGTAGAGCTGCAATTTAATCCAGATTACGGTCTCTCGCTCTCTCTCTCACTCGCTCTCTCTCTCGCTTTCGCTTACCTCCCCACTATCCTTGACAGAAGCTGGTTGGTTACACTAGGCTCCAAACTCTGCTGGATTAAAAGCATTTTACCCCACAAAATACAAGGACGTGATACGTTCGGTCGGAGAGGAGAATGGCATTTCTCATTAAGAGCATGGTGGGGAACCCTCTGAAGGGAATGGGACTTGGAGGAGGAGAAGACAAATCTGAGTCCGAAACAGCAAAGGACCCGGCAGCGGCGGCTGGAATGACCCGAGAGGAATATGACGAGTACCAGAAACAACTGGTGGAGGAGAAGTAAGTTAGCATACAGTACTAGTTTCATTGATATTAATATTATCATTGTAAAATTCTAACAAATTCCATCATTTTAACACAACGCCATCTTTATTCTTCATTCCATTATACAATGAAAAGGAATGAAATTTCTGATGTTAAAACACTTAGTTCTGAGTGTGGATGTGAATGTTTTTGGTTGAGATTTGATTATATGCTAAACTCTGTAACCACCCTGACATAATCCTGTCCTCTCTAATCCTCTCTTGAGCCGAGGCCGAAAATCAGCCATCATGTTGCATCCATTCAGATGTGTAGTGAAGTATAGAACTCTGTGCCATCCTGTTACAAGAAAACAAAAAAACAACAGGGTGATGATGAGGCAGAGCAACTGTTAAAGCCAATTAGTTCGCTGATGATTATAAAATGTATTTGTTTTTTAAATGGAACATCTTTATTTTCTCTCCCATAAGCCAAGTCCCACCTGGCAGGTATTACCTCCTTATCACACAACGACTACCTACTAGGGAGGGGTGTAAACAAGTACATTCCTAATTCCTGACATGTTGTGCTCTTTACAAACTGCTACTCATGCACATTCAGGGGCTGCCTGTCAGACTCGGGGCAGAAAGCACGATCTGCAGTCGTGGATGCATGACCTTACAGGTGTGAATGATTGGCTGGTGATCACAGTATCACATCCCTCCCTCCCTGAAGAGCTCATAATTAGTTCCTGTGGACTCATGGCTGCAGATGGCTACGTACACCTAGATTCCAACCTGCGAGCTCCAGGTTGATATGCATGCACCTTATTGAATATCATGAAATGTCCATAAAACCAGCCTCTGCTCTAATATTGCTTCATAAAAGCAATCAACAGTCATTCCCTCAGCAGTGTCTCTGTTTCATTCTTTCATATATTTCTCAATATATATATATATATTTTTTAAAAATATTTTTACACTATCATTGCCCATATGGGTGTTGAAGTCTCCCAGGATAACAAGTGAGTCTCCCGGGGGAGCTTTCTCCAACACACCCCTAAAGACTCCCAAGAAGGGTGGGTACTCTGAACTGTCATTTGATGCATAAGCACAAACAACAGTTAGGACCCCCCATCTCCCCACCCAAAGGCAGAGGGAAGCTCCCCTTTCGTCAACCAGGGAGAACCCCAAAGTGTGGGCACCGAGACTAGGGGCAACAAAGATGCCCACACCGGCTCGCTGCCTTTCCACATGAGCAACTCCAGAATAGAATAAGGTCGAGCCTCTCTCGAGATGGGTGGTTCCAGAGCCCAAGCTATGTGTTGAAGTGAGTCCGACTATATCTTCTCCTTCACCGACAGAGAGGTGACATTCCATGTCCCAAGAGTCAGAGTCAGTAACCAAGGATCGGTCCGACAGAACCCACACCTTTGGCTGCCACCCAACTCACATTGCACCCGACCCCGAGGGGGGGGGGACCCCGGTGACCCACGTCAGGGTTGTCTAGCTTAAAAAAGAGGCCTATCGGGTCTTATTGGCTTGTGGGACTCCTGAGGCAGCAAACAGGTACTGGCAGGCCAAATGTGCTGCAGCCGAAGCTGTTGCAAATGCAAAATCTAGGGCATGGGAGGAGTACGGTGAGGGCCTGGAGAGCAATTATCAGTTGGCCTCAAGAAGGTTCTGGACTACATCCAATGCCTCAGGAAGGAGAAGCAGTTCTCCACAAATACTGTTTACAGTGGAAGTGGGGAGCTGGCTCACCTCGACTGTGCATGTCGTCGGGATGGGGGGGGGGGGTGTTGAAGGAATACTTTAAGGACCTCCTCAATCCCACCAACACGCCCTCCATGGAGGGGGAAGACCCTGGGGGTTTGGGTGGGAGACTGGTGCTGACGTCACTGAGGTAGTCAAAAAGCTCCTCAGTGGTCGGGCTCCGGGGGTGGATGAGACCCCCCCCCCCGAATATCTCAGAGCTCTGGATGCTGTAGGACTGTCTTGTTTGACTCGTGTCTGCAAGATTGCATGGTCATCGGGGGCCGTTCCTCTGCCTTGACAAACTGGAGTGGTAGTCCCCCTTTTTAAAAAGGGGGACCAGAAGGTGTGTTCCAATTACGGTGAAATCACATTCTTCAGCCTACCCAGGAAAGTCTTTGCAGCGGTGCTGGAGACCAGTATCCGACTGATAGTTGAACCTCGGATTCAGGAGGAACGATGTGGTTTTTGTCCTGGCCATGGCACTCTTGACTACCTCTATACACTCAACAGGATCTTGGAGGGGGTGATGGGAGTTTGCCCTATCTGTCCATATGTGTTTTGTGGATTTAGAGAAGGCTTTTGACCATGTTCCTCTGGCTATCTTATTGGGCGTGCTCCAGGAGAACCGCATTCTGGACCATTCGATTACCGTATCACCAGAGTCAGATGTCAGACAGAGACAGTGACAACCCGTTGAGAGTGGGTTTTGAACCCCCCAACCTTTGGATCAGTGATCCAGCACCTTACCACCAGGCCACCACTGCCCTGGTATTGACATACTTACTAAAGGTCTATGGGGTGATATCCTAGTAGTAGATTAGCCAATCAGATTGCTCAGGTGGCAGGTACAACAGATACCCCACATTGTTGAGTGTAGTATTGCCATAATTGTCTCTACATCATCTTATGAAACATTTTAAGAAAAAGTTATCACACCCTTGAAACCAGCATGATTGCTGATTCTACATCTGACGTGACCTTGTTGTGACCTTCAGGATGGAGAGAGATGCTGATTTCCTGCACAGGAAGGCAGAGAGGGCAACTCTCAGGGTGTGTCTACGTGATAAATACAGACTGCCAAAGGTACAAACCAACATCATCACATCCTGCTTTGAATGATCTTCCAAACACTTCTTTTTACGATCTGGGTCATGCTCACTCAATTATCATCGCCTTCATACAGTATTATGACATGAGCATTTGTGTATGTTGTGGCTTGTTTACTGTTCCCTGTGAATGGATTTGGTGTTTATTTAAAGCTTTAATCCTTTAGTGAGGAGTTACACCGCAGATGATCACAAAAAAAGATCATTATGTACCATTTAATTACAGATATAAATATAACCTACTCACAGGTGACTGATTTAAAGCTAATAGCTCATTTATTCTTCGTCCAAACCATGTTATCCTTTGTTAGGGCGGCTGGAGCCCATCACAGGGACTAATTTACAGCATTTGACGGTTGCCCTTTTCCAGAGAGACTTCCATGTATGTAATTCATACAATCGAGGGTGGAGAGTTTTGCTCAAGGAACAGTGGCGAGTTGGTGGTAAGGCTTGAGCCAGCGACCTTCTGATCAGAACCCGAGAGCATTAACCACTGAGCCACCTGAGTTGATAGTCGCACCAACCTAGCGAGCTAATTGTGATACGGGATAAGTGATGCTGTAAGCATCCATATGATTTACCATTACTTATGAAACTCTATGGTTAGAAGACCTCCCTGATGTCCTCATTAGAAGTTTAAAAAGTGTATCGTCTATTTATTTATTTTTTTTGTACATCTTACTCTATCTGTTCCTAAAAGAGTGATTCAGCTGCACTTCAGTGTTTTAGTTTGTCTAGCTTTCTCATTTCTACAGCTGAACATTCTGCTCAAGCATATTCACCCATAAATCTATCACACTGTTATGTCCATTAAGTCTCTCATGATAGTCATCTTGTAGATTGCTGACCATCCAAGCGGAATCTGCCAGAACTCACACAAATGCGAGACACTCCACTGAATGTAGGCGCTTGTCGCACAGACCACTTTTGAGATAAAGACCAGAGAAGTAAAAATGGTCCATTTTGATTGAAATTCAGATTTTTGCATAAACTATTAAAACAAGTATTCAACTAACACTTGCTGAAGTGAAATCGACTAAAACTCACAAAAAATGTCTTTTTGCCCCCATTTTTCTGGCGAGTGCCCTCATAAAACTAGATGAAAACAGGAGCAAACTTACTGGTTTTGCTTGCAATTATTCACCGAGTTCGGTACAAGACACACTATAATCCATACACCAGAAGAACGGCCGTGAAGGCGTCTCTCCATTTTTTGAGGGTTACCACGGTGACTGATGGGTTTAAAAAGGGCGTGTCAGATTAAAATGAGAATGATTTCTCTTATCTCTTTTCCTAAAAATTTTCCTAGACATGTTTTCTAAAAGTTTATATGGCTGAAGTGTATAAAAATGTTTGGTTGCTAAGGACGAATGATGTTGGAAGAAGTGCAATCTTTGTGCTCATTTTTCTCTAAAATGTCTTTTGAAATTATGAGTGGAATGCTGACACAAGAAATGGCATAGCTCGCTCAGTTTTCAAGGTCTTGACAAACTTTTTGCTGCGTTTTGCAGCTTTGGGCCTCCTCGATCTGACTGTGTAAAAATCTCATTTTTCATTTTTGGACACGAGAGCCTACTTTCGGTGGAGTGGCTCATAAATGATTCTTATAGCAACCTTGAGTTCTGGAACTTTCTTTGTTTAATCCTCTCTCTTTACTTCCTCTTTATTGTCAGAGCGAGCAGGACGAGAACATGATCCAGATGGCTGGAGATGACGTGGATGTCCCCGAAGAGCTGCTGAAGATGGTGGACGAGGATGCGACGGAAGAGGAGGAAAAAGATTCCATCCTGGGTCAGATGCAGAACCTGCAGAACATGGACATGGAGCAGATCAAGGAGAAAGCCTCGGCTACGTTTAACGAGATGAAGAACAAAGCTGAGGAGAAGTGCTGTGTCATGTAACTGACGACGATGGGTGTGTCGGTGTCTGATTGTATTAGTATAATCGCATCTGCATGTGTTTATGAGACAGTATGAGCACATATAATGTCTCATAAGTTTGGTTTCATTGAACATAATCAACAATTAACTCACTGTTTTATTGTGATCATGACCTAATTAATCTAAAGTTTTTTATTTTATTTTATTTACTGCAGTAAAAGAACTACTTGGTTTTGTTCATGCTTATGATTATATTGAGCACATTAGTGTTCTATCAGATGATTCCTGTGCTCTGTTTCCCCATTTTTTAACCTCCTGGTGATAAAATAAATGATGTTGCAGTTTATATCTCTGAAACGATCATAATGAAGACATAATTAATATTAGAATAAAATAACAAACAGGAACAAACAGGGTTCATGATCCAGGCTCAGACGAATCATTATTCACTAGACCATAATAAACTTCTCACTTTCAATATCAGGAGAAATATCACATTCTTTGAATTTGAATTCTTGAAATTGTAATAAAGGATTTTGCCTTTAAAAATGGGTTTGATGGTGAAGTTTGCTGTTTTGTCACGTGACTTGCTGGAACACAGTGCGTACGTTGAGATCAGGGTAGCGCTGTGTGGGATTTACGAAATGTTGAGGATTGCTTTAGTGTGGGTCAGCACAGTGACTTAGGAGCAAACATGTCTACCTCACAGCAAGAGGTTCTTGGGCAATGCGAGGGCAATTCTCTGTGTTATCCCTATGATTATGGGGGTTCACTCAGGGGACTCTGGTTTCTTCTCCCAAAGAAATGTCCTATTCGAAACTGGCCCCAGTGCTGAATGTGAGAGTGAATGGTTGTCTGTGTATTGTCCCTGTGAAGGACTGACGAGCTGTTCAGGCTGTACCCTGCCTTTACCCGGAGCTGGTTCCAGGCTCCCCATGACCCAAGCAGGATGTCAAATAACTGAATGGATTATTGCTTGAAGTAACTCAATAAGGCAAATCAGCAGAAATGGCAAAATGATTGACCTGAGGAGTTGATTTGATTTATTGGAAAGCTAAATGAACCTGCACTGATTTGTTGGTGATATATATATATATATATATATATATAAAATTTTAAAATGTATGCCATGATATCTCATAATGTCCCAAATATGGATTGTTGGGTAGAAATGATGTTGAAACAACAAGTATTACTTTTACTAAGTGTGGAAATCGCTTGACTCGAACGTGTTGTTTAAACAAATGGATAATAAAGTTGGAAGGAAAGGAAATGTCCGAGCACCGAGTCTCAGGAGGGTCAGGAACGCAAAACAACCGAGTCTCAGGAGGGTCAGGAACGCAAAACAATTGTAGTGCGCAAAACATGCCCGTGTATCGAGTCGTCCACTCTTCCTTCCATCACTGTCTGGTTTCCCTGTCACTGCTCAGAAGAAACCCTGAGAACCTGACGGGGTCTGGAATGAACCATCAGGAGCTGAACTCATGACATCCAAATGGGTTGAATGGAGGCGGCCTTTGTCCCGGTTCGAGTTTTAATCCTGTTTCAAACTGCACGCTGCGCCTCGGCGCTTTTGTTCGGCGCTTCTGCTCCATGTGGACGAAGCTTCGATCCTTCCAGCAAAGCTGCACCTGAATCATGGGTTACAGGAGTCTAACTCAACCCGGTAGTACGAGCTCGGAGGGGAGCACAGGGAGAGAGGGAGAGGGAGGAGAGGGGGGGGGGGGAGTGGGGGGAGAGACAGACAGAGAAGGACAGAAATAGAGATGGAGAAAGAGAAGGATGAAGGGGGGAGAGGGAGAGGGGGAGATGGGGGAAAGACAGACAGAGCAGGACAGAGATAGAAATGGAGAAACAGAAGGCTGGAGGGAGAGGGGAGAGAGAGAGGGGGAGAGAGAGAGAGAGAGAGAGAGAGAGAGAGAGAGAGGAGAGAGAACGGGGAGAGAGGAGAGAGGAGAGGAGAGGGAGGGGGGGAAAGAGAGCGAGAGAGAGAGAGAGAGAGAGAGAGAGAAGAGGGGAGAGAGAACGGGGAGAGAGAGGGGGGAGAGAGAGAACGGGAGGAGAGAGAGAGAGAGAGAGAGAGAGAGAGAGAGAGAGAGAGGGGAGAGAGAACGGGAGAGAGGGGGGAGAGAGAGGGGAGAGGGGAGAGAGGGGGAGAGAGAGAGAGAGAGAGAGAGAGAGAGAGAGAGAGAGAGAGAGAGAGAGAGAGTGAGAGTCGTATTTTAATATTTGACCGAATAGTTTTGAACAGCATGTATGGAAGATTGAAGTCCTCCCAATAAAACCTTCCCACGTGATTATGAACAAAATAAAAATCTTTAAAATATCTCTCGTTGAGCCCCGAAATTCATTAATTCAAATAGTGTTCAAATCAAATAAACAAATAGATTAACGATGATGTCATTAAATGTAGGATTTTGTGTATATAATAATAATAATAATAATAATGGATCTGATTTAAAACTGATTTGTAGTGATTTCAAACGCTCACAGACTGTCAGTAGTTTACTGCAGGTTTTTTTTTTTTTTTTTTTTTTTTTGGAATTTTGTATAAAAAAGTAAATTAATATCAGAGACACTAAAATAATGTTAAACAATTAAGAGAACGACAGTAAAATAATGATCATTACAGCATTACGTGAGGTGTATAATCTGCAGATGATTTATGTAAATATGTGTGAATAAATTAATGATTCAAAAGAAATGTAAACTCCACATTATTCACATAATCATCAAACAGGAACAAAGATTCTGCCTTTTAAACCGAAATAATCCTGATCTGATCAATCTGATAAATCTTATAAATCTTATAAATCTTATAAATCTGATAAATCTTATAAATCTCTTGATTTTAATTGCTGCACACACACACACAAACACACACACACACACACACGCGCGCGCGCGCACACGCACACACGCGCACACACACACACACACACACACACACACACACACACACACACGCTCGCGCGCACACGAGGTATCCTGACGCATATCACATATTGTACATGTCCAGTAGTTAATGATCAGAAGCTGATGTTGTATTTAAATGAGTTGGAGAATATGCTGTAGAACAGATGTGTTCATTGTACTAACAATCCAAGGGCAAAATCCAACAGCTGTTCTGCATTACGTCATCAAACCTCGGTGTTATAGAAATAAGATGAATCTGAGATTACTACATAATAATCCTAATATTTTTATTCTAGCTGATCATTTTGTGGAGTGCAGCCTTTAACCAATGACAGAAGAGGATGGAGTTACTGCACTGATGTCACGATTTCGAACATGGAAAGTATTACAATTCAGCGTCAGGTCCATTGTGAGTGAAAACAAAATGAAATGAATAAATGGAAGGGGAAATGCTATTAAAAATAAAAATGCAATTCAGTTGATTAAACAGAAATGTGCAGTGGTTTGCTTTGCTCATCTTGTAATCTCATCGTTTTGCCTTTCCTCGACTTACAAAATTCTTTCGATGTTTTTATTTTCTTTAATGAGTTGAAACGCAGTTGAGTTGTAAATAATAATATTTATCGAATGATTGTGTAGTGAAAGGAAAAAGAAGCAGAAGAGAGAAACCAACACCAGTTTATTCCTGTTACATTCCTTCCTGACGATGGACCGACTCGGGGAAACCGCGCGTGGGTCGGACGGGGCTTTGATTGCAGGTGGGCGGGCTGATTGTTAATGGGAGGAGCTGAAGCAACATCAGAGGGCCTTGTTCGAACCTGTGATGGCGGGGGGTCCCGAGAGGTCCCGGGGGGTCCCGTCCTGCCGAGGAGGTGGAATATAAAGAGCAGGTCCGAAGTGAGAAAAGAGAAACACCTGACTCTGGAGCAACTGCAGCAAAAATCTCCAAACAACCTGATTACATCATTTCCTGTCCAACTCTCAGCACATCCGAGTTTCTCTCGTCGTTCTTTCTGTTGTTTCTTTTTTCCCTGTGTGTTTAAAACCCAGTTCGGATTCTGGACTCGGACATGATGGAGGAGAGACTTCTAGGAAATCCAGGCACAGTTCACAGCATCGAGGCCATTTTAGGCTTCAGACAGGACGAGAGCAGGGAGAAAAAAACGAGGGTGGACAGTAAGTCTCTTTCATTTCTCCTGAGGGTCAACATTTTCACAAAAACTTATCAACAGGGCCAGGGGAGGGCTAACAGCCGACCGTGGGGTAAAGATATTATTCTCCTTTTAACTACTTATTCTATTAAAGTAATAATAATAATAATAATAATAATAATAATAATAATAATCACTATGGCCTAAATACTTTGTACATCATAGCTAATTAATGTTGTAATCCTTTTAAATATGAATGACATAAATGAAGAGTAACAGAGACTTTCAGAGACTTTTCCCCGTTTTATATTTCTTTCCACATGACCTGAGATGACACACACACACACACACACACACACACACACACACACACACACACACACACACACACACATCACTAAAAGTTAAATACAACTATACAATCAGCTGAACTTTTTCAAATCAATTTTGCCCTGAGATGCACTGAACCAGTGATACACATATCAGCAACAACAACAACAACAACAACAACAACAACAACAACAACACAATTATAGGGGGTTACATGCTGTATATTCTGATAAACAAGGTGTTCACTAATGAATACATCATTAATGACATCATGTGCATAATCTTCAAATACATTACATTTAAATTAAATTCTACTAAAAGAGTTTGAAAGGAGAAAATATCAATTAAAAAGTTAAAAAGTGATTAATAAATTGATATTAATTGCTGAATTAATCAAATCAGATTTAAAGCTCCTGAGATCAGTGTGATGTGAAAGAGAAGTTTTGCTCTCACAAGTAATAGAATAAAAGTAATAGAATAAAAATAATAGAATAAAAATAATATAATAAAAGTAATGGAATAAAAATAATAGAATAAAAGTAATAGAATAAAAATAATAGAATAAAAGTAATGGAATAAAAGTAATAGAATAAAAGTAATGGAATAAAAGTAATAGAATAAAAGTAATGGAATAAAAGTAATAGAATAAAAATAATAGAATAAAAGTAATGGAATAAAAGTAATAGAATAAAAGTAATGGAATAAAAGTAATAGAATAAAAGTAATGGAATAAAAGTAATAGAATAAAAATAATAGAATAAAAGTAATGGAATAAAAGTAATAGAATAAAAGTAATGGAATAAAAGTAATAGAATAAAAATAATGGAATAAAAGTAATAGAATAAAAATAATAGAATAAAAATAATAGAATAAAAGTAATGGAATAAAAGAAATAGAATAAAAATAATAGAATAAAAGTAATAGAATAAAAATAATAGAATAAAAATAATAGAATAAAAGTAATAGAATAAAAATAATAGAATAAAAGTAATGGAATAAAAGTAATAGAATAAAAATAATAGAATAAAAATAATAGAATAAAAGTAATAGAATAAAAATAATAGAATAAAAATAATAGAATAAAAGTAATAGAATAAAAGTAATAGAATAAAAATAATAGAATAAAAATAATAGAATAAAAGTAATAGAATAAAAATAATAGAATAAAAGTAATGGAATAAAAATAATAGAATAAAAATAATAGTGAAGTTTTGCTGTGACTTGATTGGTGTTCTGGCGCTGAGCCTTTGTGTGAGAATCTCAGTGTCACAGCAGCTCTGTGTGTGGCGCTCTCTGGACCACCCCCCGAATTATTTTTGAACAAGAAGTCAAAAAAGTTGAGTTGAATTTCAGAAACCTACAGAAGTGAACCTTTGATGGTTGATTAAATAGTTGTTGTACCAGGTGTTTATTTTTATTTTTATTTGTATTTTTATTAAAACCTGTTTTGTTTTTGTTCTCGCAGCAGTACTTTTGGAACTCAGTTTGCTTTTAACGATTTCCTGATGAAATTCTCGTTATATCTGCGGATATAGTCCGCGTGCGCGCAGGTGTCCGCTGTGACGTCAGATCAGGGAACCCCTCGTGTCCCGACTTATCGGAAGGCGGCGGCGGCGGCGGCGGCGACAGGAAACTGTTGGACGAAGAGCGCGTGAAGAAGCAGCAGCAGCAGCAGCAGCACAGGCGCAACCGGACCACGTTCACCACGTTCCAGCTGCACGAGCTCGAGCGAGCGTTCGAGAAGTCGCGCTACCCGGACGCGTGCAGCAGAGAAGAGCTCGCGCTCAAGGTCAACCTTCCGGAAGTTCGCGTGCAGGTCAGCAGGGATAAGAGGAAGCAAGGGGGGGGGGGGTGTTGGGGGGTGTGTGTGAAGAGAAATGAATGAAATGAATGATTGATGGGTCTGTAGAAACCTCTGTGCACTTCTGGGATGATTCCGGTCAGGGATGAGGATGATGATCACTTATGGGATGATTAACACTCTATTAATGAATTTATTTATTTTTAAAGATTAAGTTGTCATCCTTGTCCATGTCCATTATATCTCCAAGTAGCAGCACGCCGGATGAGGCTTTGGTAGCTCTCGTACCTGTAGCATTCGGCTGTAATGTGGCGTGTTTCTGGCAGGTGTGGTTCCAGAACCGTCGTGCAAAGTGGCGTCGACAGGAGAAGCTAGAGTTGAGCTGCATCAGCCCCATCAAGCTGCAGGACTCGTCCATGCTCTCCTTCCCAAGATCTCCTGCTGCTCTCGAACCCTGGATGGCTCCTCCATGTGTCTCCTCCTCCAACTCTTTCCCATCCTTCCTTACTTCTCCTTCTAGTTACACTCCTCCATCCTTGCTTGGAACATCCACAGTCGGTCACACTCTAATCAGAGCCTCGTGTTCTCCTGCTCCTCCTCCTCCCCCGCCGCCGCCGCCGCTGCCACTTCCCTTCCACTGCTCAGGCTTCATGGACACACTATCACCAGAGGACGCTGACTCTCGCAACTCTAGCATCACCTCGCTCAGAATGAAGGCCAAGGAGCACATTCAGGCCATAGGGAAGACCTGGTAGAGCCCACAGACTTCCCACTGGCGGAGAGAAAAGAGGGCTGGTCCACACACCCTTAATAATTTCATACTTCCTGTGAACCAGGTGAGAGAGAAACAGGTGTAAAAAAAAAAATGCACATCTAACACTCTCAAACCCGTCACAAGGTCTCGGCGTCCCTGTTGAAGCCCAGGAATGGCGCAGACGGGTTTTTAAAGCGCCAGACTGACTGTATGTTAGTGGTGCAGGGCTGGATTATTAAGGTCAGTGAAGACAAGATGCAAAACTCAATATTCCATTTTAAACTGTAAACATTTTATAGCAGCACTTACGCAAAGAACACGCTCAATCAACTTGCTTACAAAAGTTATATAATAGTCATAAATGTGCATTTATTATTGTAAAATAATATCATCATTAATATGCATACAATTACTTCATAATATATACTATATGTACATATATATATATATATATATATATATATATATATATATATATATTTAAGAATATAAATGTAAAATAAGAAAGTATAGATAATCCCCCACAGACTTTCAACTCTATGTGCAGCCATAAAATGGAACATTTCACCATCAAAACCTTTTAAGCTTAAAAACAGTAAAGTAAACAAAACACTGCTACAGAACAACATTTTATTGTGATTATTATTAATCTCTTTATAATTATCAGTAGTAATAATAATAATAATAGTATCAAATATTTGCTAAGATGGGGATTAGACTTTTAAAACTCTTTGGAAATAATTTTTCTTGGGCACATTTTTTGTTTTGATTTAACTTGATTTAAGTTTTCTGCCCAATTTGTGAAAATATACAATGAAATATTATTAAAAGGGTAAGTTTCATTTACAAGGTGATACAGTTTGTAAAATATGAATTATTTTATAATAAATAAGCAAGTTTAAAAAGAACATGTTGAAATGTTTATAATTATAAGTGATTTTTATATATATATATATATATATATATATATATATATATATATAATATATAATATAATTATAATAATATAATATATATATATTATATTATATTGAATGCTATAGTTGATATTGAGTGAATGGCAGTGGTGGCCTGGTGATAAAGGGCGCTGGATCGCTGATCCTAAGGTTGGGGGTTCGAGTCCTACTCTCCACAAAGGTTGTCACTCCCCCCCCCCCCCCCGCCCCCGCCCCCCCCCGTGCACTAACTGGGTTATCAAAGGCTGGCCATGTCTCTCACTGGTCTATGGTGAGAGGTTGATGTAAAAGAACCATTGCTGACTTTCGTAAAGAGGAGCCGCCAAGCCATCCGTGTGTTTCTGTCCCTCGCTAAAGGGTTGTGACAGGAAGGCCATCCGACATAAAAACCCATGAACCAAATCAAAAATGCGAATCAGATGACTCACTGTGGCGACCCCTGAAAAAGGGAAAAAGCTGAACGGAGAAGAAGTTGAGATTGAGTGATGATGAGTATCACAGTTGTAAAAATCAATTGTTTAATTGAAATAAGTCACGTTTTTGTATTCAATAATTTACATTATCGGAACCTCCACAAAGACAGAAGATTTACTCTCCTCTGATATTTTGTGTAAACTGTGATTCCAAGTAAAGTTTGTATTTTTATCAGAATGTAAAAAATAAAATATGAATTAATTCTTCTTAGAATTGAGTTTATTTTCCTTAATGATTTATTCTGAGAATAAACCCTCTTCTTATTCTTCTTCTCCTTCTCCGTTCGGCTTTTTGTCAGCTTCAATAAAAGAAAGAATGTTTCAGCACCTTTGGAGTCTCTGGTCTGCTCTGGTTTTTAGGTGTTTCTACTGCCATCTAGTGGTCGGTCTGAGAAAATACAAACACGCGTACTGAGTCGGGCTCCAGTTGTCTTTCACCTTCAGCAATCTTGAGCTTTCTCTTTCCTCTACATTTCTACAATTCCATCATTTTGGACTTTTTTCTTTTCTGGATATAAAAGCTCATTAAAGGCTCATCAAACTACTGGGATCAAACTTTATTTATTTTCAATATTTTATGATCCGAAATTGCAAGTGACAACAAGTCAAGAAAGTAAAGAATGAATATGGAATAGTGTGTGAAGGTTTTGTAAATAAATATGAGGAGTAAATACATAAAACAACCACCTGCTGAAAAAAATAAATCACATGAACAGCGTGTGGAACAACACATGTACTACACAAACAAGAACGAGGATGACTTAAACCTGACATTTTTACCTAAAACTGTAGTGAGAGGATGAGTGGAAACCGTAGTGAGAGAGGATCAGTGATTCACAGCATCTCATTTAAAATGAAATGTACAGAAGGCCTCCAGCCTCCCTCTCAATTCGGCTCGAGTTCGAGATGTGTGATGATGAATTGGACTGATTGAGATGACGGACAGCTGAGTGAATAATCACAGCCTTTGGATGAAGACTTTTGTCCAGCTGACAACTTGTTTTTACTCACGTGGTCCATTATGGAAGAGAAATGAATAAAGTGTCTGCTGACATGTGGTCCAGTGAAGACAGATGTTTATTCAGGATGAAAATTTTAATGGAGCAATAAAGTGGACACATTCTGAGGTTTTTTTCTTCTTTTTTTGGTAAAATGACTCATTTGTAATAACTTTGATATTATGAAGCTTTGTGTTTTCTGTTCGGTTGAATTAGAAACGATAGAATAACAGAAAGGCCATGAAACTCACCCACACTCTGTAAACTCTTTATCCGGGTCCGGAATCCTGCTGAACACACCCGAGTCTGAGACGGGACCCTTGGACAACAACGATGTGTGGTGGTGAGAACATCCGGGTCACAGCAAGAAGGACCTGGGTTCCAGTTTGGACATTCATGAATCCCCCCGGATCTTGTGTGTCTTTCATCCGGGTCCTTTGTTTTCAATGCAAACATATATAGCTAGTACAGGACAGGAGAGGACAGTATACAGTACAGTACAGGACAGTATACAGGACAGGAGAGGACAGTATACAGTACAGTAAAG